>CM066217.1:16545768-17097745 GCA_033675125.1 Athetis lepigone
CATAACGGAAAATGAAACAAACATTATAATATATTCACATTGCTAATGAATTCGCGTTTTAATGCACATTTGTGAAATTTGAAACACAATTATATTGTGTAAGTTGCATATTAAATTTCATACTAACTTGAAAGTTAAATTAAATCAAATGTGTACTAGCTAAGGTTTAGAATGCAAGGACAAAATAAATATACGTGTTCGTTCGGGGGCGCAAGTAGTGTGCCCAGGCAAAGTTTGCGAGAAAACTAACACCATTAAGAATTCCCGTCTTCTTTGCGATAACAGGGAGGACGAAGCTACTTTGGTTGCCGTCCTAAAATATCAGATTTTAAAGGATAGTGAAAAGTTTTGGTTTGTTAACTTTGAAGTCCAGTTGTACGTTTTGTATTTTTTAACCGACTTCAAAAAAGGAGGAGGTTCTCAATTCGTCTGTATGTTCTTTTTTTTTTTTTATATGTTTGTTACGCGATATCTCCGTCAATTGCAAACGGATTTTGATGGTTCTTTTTTTGTTTGATAAGTCATGATTCAAGGGTGGTCCCATATAAATTTTGTGGCGATCGGTTTAGTGGTTCTCGAAAAATTCACCAAGAACAAAAAAAATTGACGAAATATTCATAGACGATGTGTGTTTTTTCTTCAAGTTTCTATATCTACATTGGGGTCGACACTAAAAAGTAATAAATAAAAACTTTTTTTTTTTTAATAATAACCGCCTTCAAAAACTAAAAACCCAAAAATAACTAAAATTTCGGAAGTCGGTGGCTTCTGTTCTGCCAGTCAATTTGTGTTGCCACCGACTTCCGAAATTTTAGTTATTTTTGGGTTTTTAGTTTTTGAAGGCGGTTATTATTTTTTTGAAAAAAAGTTTTGTGATTTATTATTAAGTATTTGAGACAAATTAATGTTGCTATTTTTGAGATATTGTGGAAAAATACTTAGTCTTTAATTGAGAAAATTGAAATTAAGCATTGGCTATTCGCATAATGATCATGACTTATCTTTATTCAGTTTTGTAAAGTATTTTAATATTGTTGATAAATATTTTATTTTGATTCTTAGTTGGATTTTACCTATTAACCTATTTAACAGTCGAAACAATAAGTAATTATTAAAACAGAGAACGTTGGTAATTAGAGTAATTTAGATGCCGACATTTCATTACTTTGTGTTTTGTTGTTAATAATTAACTCATACTAAATTCCAAACAAATGAATGTGCCCCTTTTACAAAGAAACGAACAGTTCAAAATCTCTAAACGATGTCGCTTAACTAAATCAGAAGCTATACGACACAGTAAACAGACTGTAAAACAACTCAACTGTCAGAACAAAATGAAGAAACAAAAGGTCGGAATTGTATTTTAACTAAATAGCTTTTTTAATGCAGACAGTAAAGAACATTGTGAGAGAGAAGTTAATAAAATAGGTAGAAAGTTTCGCGACCCATTTGACGATAAACGTTTGTAGGTACAACGGCCGTTCACGACACCCGAGAGCTTAACTCATTACGCAACTTTTAAAACGAGTACCACTCAAGCAGGTTACAGGGACATAATACGAGAAGAAAGGCCTTTTCTAAAGAAAAGTTTGATGGCCTACATTAATAGTTTCCGAAACGGCACGTTTACCAGCACTTTGAATGTTCGAAAGAAATAAATCCAAAACAATTGAGAGTCGAGTAAAGTTGTTATTTTGCGTCGTTAACCCGCGTTCCACCGACCTTCATCGGCAGCCGTCCCGGAAGATTTGAACTGATATAAACACTCGAATTTTGCGAGATTTGGTCTATAGGATAATGCTGAGGATCAGTCAAGCGCGTTCGGAGGGCAAATTGCGCCTTTTGTTTTTATCCCTCGGCTCTGCTCGAAGGAAATCTTGTTATACCCTGTTATGGACTTTTTATATTCACTACGCACCCGTGTGGACCAAACAAATAACTGTATTTATTGCTGAAAATTGCTAAATATCGAGATGCATCAGTATAGAAGGCCATCCAGTTTTCTTTGAAGTGTATTAAACGCAATAGAGCGACGATTTAGACTGCTAACAAAATGGCCCATAAAAAGTTACGCTTATGTTCCCCATTCTAAGTTAAAGACCTACTCGATCGAATGAGAGCCATCATGGATAATGTTTACTAAGTTTTTTTCTGATACCACATAATACATTGTAGTACTGACGCTGATACGCTGCTCGATTGGTTATCTGTGTAATTGGTGTATTTAATAAATTTATACAAGGTTAGTTTTTGTTTATGCGAAACCTTAATATTTATAGTTAGTTGTAAATAAGAAACTGAATCGATTCCAATCATTATGCCATGTATGCCATGTACATTTTGTCCCAAAGTAATAAAAGTTGGAAACAAAGCGTCTAAGTTTTCATATAATACTTATATCCAACACTGGTCAAGGTCAAATGCGTGTAAACCTTTGGAGTACAGTTTTCGGGCGGACAACATAACAAGCTTATTATTATTATGAACGTTTATTTCAGACCTTTTAAATCCATATAATAAATTCAAAACAAGAAGTAAATAAAAATAAAAATAAAACTTTTTTCAAAAAAATAATAACCGCCTTCAAAAACTAAAAACCCAAAAATAACTAAAATTTCGGAAGTCGGTGGCAAAACAAATTCAAATAAATTAACTGGCAGAAGAGAAGCCACCGACTTCCGAAATTTTAGTTATTTTTGGGTTTTTAGTTTTTGAAGGCGGTTATTATTTTTTTGAAAAAAGTTTTTTATTTTCTACTTTTTAGTGTCAAGTCTAACTATGTCTGAATGACATATTTCAAAGTAATTTATTTTCAAAATAAAACTACTTACATATAATCTTATAAAACGAAAAATAGAAATTGAAGTTACGCATGACGATTTTTTTTGTTCATGATGAATTTTTCAAACTTCAAACTCATTTATTGCATGTTTTTCGAGAAGCACTAAACCGATCGCCACAAAATTTATATGGGACCACCTCTGAACCATGACTTAGCAAACAAAAAAAGAACCATCAAAATCCGTTCACAATTGACGGAGCTATCGCGTAACAAACATACAAAAAAAAAATACAGACGAATTGAGAACCTCCTCCTTTTTGAAGTCGGTTAAAAAAACGTTTATAACTCCGTGATTTTTCATGATACAGTTTTAAAATTTTGTACATATATATTCTTTACATAAAAGTGATTCGGATTTAGCATAAAGTAAGAATAAAGTTGTATAGGTTTTCCACCAGTTGAATAATACCGACTTCCAGTAAATTGGTTAAAAATGGAACTTGTAAAGTGCAGTTGCGCCAGTGGTCTCCCGCTGACAGTCAGATGGACTGATGGACAGACGGACGGACAGCGGAGGTCTAGTAAATAGGGTTACGTTGGCTCATTTTGGGTACATCGTCCCAAAAACAGATATTTCTACTTGAGTATGTCGTGGCCAGATTCTAATATAAGTGGTCATTTCGTGAAAAGTTATCAATTCTGGTCTAAATGTCCACCACATTGGTACTGATTCTCTTTTTCACAAACTTAACTAAATTTAAGTTAAATGCATCTTTCTCTTTCCATTTCTTAAAGAAAAGGACAGAAGATACATTTTAGTTTAATCCTGCCAAATTAGACAGCGCCTGAAGAAAATTGGCGTATATTTAGACGCCATGTTTTTAAATCACGTCTAAATTATCTATGGAGTGTCTAAATTTTACAGGACTTGACTAATATTTTATCTTCTGTCCTTTTCTTAATTAAATGGAAAGAGAAAGATGCACTTACTTTTTACGTTAGTTTGTGAATAGGAGAATCGGCACCAGTATGTATCTTTTAATTGAAGGATGTTTTGGAATCTGATAATTATCACTTTATGCGTGAACAAATAAATGCAATTTATAAAATAAAACTATTATTAAATAATTGTACACACAGCTATGATAATAGTTAGGGCACTGTAAAACCGGGCATATTTGGTACTGGTATTTTCTGAAGGCGTTCATCTCTCCACCGAGTTTATTTAGAGGTAAGTTTATCCCAATATTAATTATGGTGGCTTTGGAATGTTCCATCAACCTATACTAAATGTTTTGTATATTGTAACTAGTGAAAGCCTCAGCTTTGACCAAAAATCTCGCCAAAAAGCTTCTCTTTATTAAACATAATTGAGTTACTCTATCAATTAAAAACCACTGCATCAAATTAAAATTTGTTGTCTACCTATATATAAAGCCATAGCCAGTTTATCATAAACAGGTATTGACATACCTAACTTAACTAACTCTATTTTTGGTAATATTTTATGTAGGAGAGATATATCTCCACTTCAAATTATGTATAAGAGCTACTCTCATTATAGAAGAAAATCAACACACTATCAAAAAGAAAACTCAATTTGAATATCAAAAAGTAATCTAAACTTCCAAATTCGCTGTGAAAATTCAGAGATAAGTTTCAAAAACATTTATTTAAACAAACATATAGGTAGGAGAAAATTGCTCTGCGTAAAAACTTAGAAACCAGAGAGCTCAACAAACGCTCTAAACATGAGATAGAAGCAACACAGTTCGAATTTCAAATTCAAAATGGCTGCTTTTCCAAACACGACTGGCTGATAAAACATGTGATTGAATGCGCCTTGGTATATTTGCCGCTGAGTGCCAGTAAATGATTTGAGATTGGAACGAGGCAGCTCTAGTTTCATTCGAGTCAGTGTTTATGAGGTACTGCGCTGAGCGAGTTCTTCGTTTGTTTTCCAGTACGGACTATATTGGATTTTTCGAACGAGAATTTTTGTATGACTCTGGAATTTTGTGGTGTGACATTCCCGTGCCTTAGAAAGTACGTGAAGCTGTTGGTGATTTGTCTTAACCGAAGATGGGGTGCACCTGTACATACGCATTAACTTGTACACTGGTAAACTTATATATTTTACGAACTGGTTGAGAATTCTATATGTGTTGTCTTCAAACAAATACAAGGGGTAACTTGGAAAATGTAAATAAAATAATGATTAAAAGTTCAGTTTGATAGTTACCTGGTATCGTTTACACAACAGCAGCTTTGACCAAAACGTTATACATAGGTTATCCTGTATTCATTCTTGTCCTGACCGATTTTTTTTTTAATCTGAACAAGGAAAATCGTCAAACATTCTCAAAAAAAAAATCTCTTCGGCTGTCGTTAATAACAAAGTTTCACAACTAAAACATTAATTTCTCTGTAGATACTAACTTCTACATAATTTAATGCGAGTCCTAAAATTATTTGACGTTAACTAATAGCAATTAAAAACTTATTGTGGAATTAGGTAAAAGGTTAGCAGAGGGTCCAGTTAAGAAAGCCATTCGAGATTGTCCTGCCGAGGGCTATAATTATGAAAAAGTCTCAACTTTCCGGCTAAGAAAAATACTTACAGGGACAAAATCTCTGAAAGAAATAAATTAAAGAGTGTTTTAAATCTTTGAAGTGTTTTTATTTCGGTCGAAGGCCGATAAGTATTACAGCAGCTCTGCAGAATAAAAAAAAATATTTATACAAACCTAGACTTACCTAATTATATATTGTCAAAAGCAAAATATATTTTTTTATACTTTTCCTAATCCATTCTAGAAACGACTATTAAAAGTATTAACCTTTCAACGACTGCGATGCTATGTTTTTCTAGGTAGGTCTCGAAACACGTGTGTTCAAAGGTTTACATTATCAATCCTTGTAAATGGATGTTATCGAATCTTTCGATCTGGGAAGAGCAGCGATCACTGTGATCGTACCATGGTTGCTGCTTCTGACCGTTAGCTCCCTTTATTGTTGGTGGTCTTTGAATTTTGAAGCTTACACCCCCTTTTACCCATTATCCAAAAACACCCTCCAAGTTTCATGTATCTAGGATCTGTGGTCAAGTTAGTCTGTTTACCGTTTTATATAACTAATACATAGATTGATCTAAGTAACGACCATTTTATGTATTCAATTTTATGTAGTTTAAATGTATCTGAATGTGAGTCATTTAATCAAACTCAAACTCAACTCAAAACTATTTTATTCAAATAAACCATTTACAGGTACTTTTGAATCGTCAAGGTGTCAGTCTGTCAGAAAAATGAAGCTAGTTGCTCGTTCCAAGGAGTAGGTCTCATGGAGAAGAGCGAGCAAGAAACTCCATGGACACTCTTTTAAAAATCAATAGATTACAAAAATTTGGTTACATCATTCATTGTAGAATTTAAAGTACTATGTGAGAACAACGTAACAAGTCATAATGTAAGAAGAGATATTGTAAATTTAAGGAATCAAAACAAAATTTAAATAAAATAACTATGGCAGCTAAGAGATGACCAGTCTCAGCAGACAGCGCCCGTTCACGGACATGACGTTGGAATTAAACTCAGATTTGGTTGTATTCAGTTTTGGCGCGTGACTATCCAAATTAGTCACTGCTGGTATTAGACAGAAATTCGTTAGCTAAAGGCAGAATACCACTATTTATTGGTTTGAACTTAGACCAGGATATTATGTCAGAACTTAGGTTTGACTAGCCATACCGAGCAGTTAGCTTTGATGATGAGTAAATCTGTGTGTCTGTATTTCTCTTCTTCACGCCTAAACCACTGAACCGATTTAAATGAAATTTTGTACAGATATAGTCTGGAACCAGAGAAAAGACCTAGGATAGTATTTCAAAAATCCCCCGGGAACGGGAACTATTATTCCACGCGGACGAAGTCTTGGGCAAAAGCTAGTAATAAATATAACATGATTATAAGCAGCGTACATATTTACCTGTAAACTAATTGATTCCATGTGCCGAAAAGATAATGGTTGAATGTAAATTAAATTACTGAGAAAACAATTAATTAGTCTTGGTTATGTAGCAATCTTGAGAAGCCACATAAATGTTTTTCGTTGTATATAGGGTACCTGATTCCTGAAGTCAATTATTTAATTATGAATTTTAATTTATAATATTAACTAGCTTATTTCCGCGGCTTTGCCCTCATGGATATTGAATTTCCAACCTTTAATTAACCCCTTTATAGATCGAATGTTCAATTATACTTTCTTAATGGCCACCCACTTTTCAAAAAGAACACGCCCTTCAAATTACATGTAACTAGGACCTGCAGTTTGGGCAGTTCGTTGATATAATAATATCAACAATCAGTCAGTCAGTCAGTTTACTATTTTATGTGTATAGATGGAACATAACATCACGCCATGACCCACGGAGTCATCATCTCCCTAGCCTTTTTTCCCAACCGTGTTGGGGTCGGCTGCCAGCCTAACCGGATTCAGCTCGATACCGGTGTTTTACGTGGAGCGACTGCCTATCTGACCTCCACAACCCAGTAACTGGGCGACACGATACCTCTTGGTTAGACTGGTCTGAGTTTCTGACTAACCAGTAACGACTGTCAAAGTTCTACGAATGACAACCGGGGCCAACGGCTTTACGTGCTTTCCGAGGCACGGGATGTCAGTGATGTCTAAGATAAACTTTAGAAAGTACATATGAATTGAAAAAGTCACATTGGTTCTTGCCCGGATTCGAACCCACAACCTCTTACACGAGAGGCAGGCGCTATATCCACTGGGCCATCACGACACCATGACCCACGGAGGCAAAGCAAAAATAAAAGTCACAACGCATGTGAAGCTACAGGGTACAACCATGATGAATATAATCTGTGAGATATGACGCGTAACACGTTTAACAAGAGATACTTCACCCACACCTGTTGTTCGGGAGTTACACGATACACGGTTACAGATTACCTATAGATGAAACGTAACATAACACTTTGACCGACGCGGACAGAGAAAAAATAAAACTTGACACGTATTCGTAAGGCTACAGGGTACAACCATACGGGTGCGCAAAGAAATAAAAGTCATAACACATGTGAAGCCACAGGGTACATCTATAACGAATAAAATTCGTAAGATTTGACGCGTAATACCTCCACAAGAGATACTTTACTCACACACCTGCTGTTCAGTTATTACACGATACACAGTTACAGACTACCTATAGATGAAACATAACATAACACTATGACTGACGGGGACAGAGAAAAAAATAAAACTTGACACGTATGAAGCTACAGGGTACAACCATGATGAATAAAATTCGTAAGATCTGACGCGTAACACGTTAAACAAGAGATATTTTATCCACACCCGATGTTCGAGAGTTGCACGATACACAGTTATAGACTACCTATCGATGGAACATACATCACGCTTTGACCCACGCTTGTTGTTCAGTTGTTACACGATACACAGTTACAGGTTCCCCGGCTACCCGGCTACCCGGCTACCCGACGGATTATACCGTCCCCTCTCTGAATGCAAACAAGTTCATAACTTCGGAATAACAAGGTTTGTAACATTTGAACTAAAACCGGATAAAAACAGCGAGTCCCTCCGGAGTCAGGTACATTTCCGGACCCTTGACTTCAATTCATTTCTGTACCTGTACATTTGAGTACTGTTTACTGTAACACGAAATATTTGTGATTTTGGTACGGCTGAAGGTTGGTTTTCAAAGCCGTGTGAGTGGAATTAAATTATATTTGATGCTAATATACACACAAAAGCGAAAGTCTGTCTGTGTGTCCATGTGTTGGTCTGTAAACCTCTGGACAGAGTTTGGCGAAGATATGAGATGAGAGGAGAATGATGGCTACTTAAAACCGGCAACTTCTGTTGCTTAGGGTTAACTGACAATGTCGTTATCAAAAGCATAAATCATGCATATACAAATGTTATAAATAAAAAGCTTATGAAGCAAGAAAGATGAATGTTTTTGACTCATTCACACAAAAACAAATAAATAAATAAATAAATAAATAAATAAAAACTATGGAATAAATATTGATATAATTTAAGGACGACATATGGAAACAAGTAATCTAGGTGGGTAGCTACTTTTAAATCTACGACTTAATCTATATAGTAACTGTCATTCACACGAGCAACGTAACGGGCAGAAGCTAGTAGAGAATACTTACAAATATAAGGCAGGATTTTAAAGAAGCATTTGAGTGCCTTGTTGAGTGTCCTTAATTTTCCTTCGAATTCGACTTCATATTGGATTCACCTGAATTCATAACAAAATTTCTACAATATTTCTTTGCAAGTCGCTTATGTCGCTGTTAATTGACTTCAGCAAATAAAACGTTATTTAACGTTACCAATATACCTAATTAACTTTGAGTTTTAAAAACGAAACACATACATACATAATTATAATTATAATACAAGTGTTGCGGCGTTAACTTCACTCATAATATTTTTAAGTAGATGCGTAATTAAGTATTAAGTTAGTCGCTAATAAACACTATTGGAAGACAGACGCATTTGTAAATTTCTTACAAGTTTTCCGTACATACTAAAGTGAACCCTAACTACATCATCAACAAGCTTTCGCCTGTGGCTTCGCCCGCGTCAATGACGATATTTCCATCCCCTATTTTACCTTAACAGGATTATTATTTATTTATTTATTTATTATTAGACATCATACAGCTATCATTACAGATTAACCCAATGCGATAGTGTAGTCAACATATTAACAACCACCTTATAACTAGTATTATTCATATCATCAGAAAATCACCGAAAGACGTGCCTAGGCACACAGTTTGGCTTTGTTAGCACTATTGACATTGTTGGCACTACTATCAAACTACAAAAGTAAGATAAAAACGGTAAACAGCTAAGCGAAACTACGAACTATGTAACATTTTTTCATCTCTCATTCTGAGCGCTGGCCGTTTCGCGCGGTAGTGACGCTACTGAAATGTTTTAGTTTTAAGATTAATAGTATATAAGTTTTCTTTTTATTATTTGTAGCTCACTCTGTGCGAATAAACTGTTTTTTCTTTCTATCTTTCTTTCTGTGCTACGAAGAATGGATAACATTATTTGTTGCCACAAAAATATTACACTCAAATGCCCAATTTATAAAATCGCAAATACCATGCAGCTATCCCAATTTAATCCAAGTAAAACCTTCGGTGTTTCCCGAACATTCAATAATCTTAATCCACTGGTACCATATGCACCATAACCATTGATCGAGCCAATATCCAGCAGAGGATTTTTGCAACAGGAAAATCCAATTAGACTTTCAGCTTTACGTTGGAATTAAAACTATGGGCCGAAGTGATTTAGTAGTGATCAGTAGTCTTTCGATTTAGCTTACTTTTCTGTTTTTTAACTGTGGTTACCTTATTGAGTTATTAGTTCAGGAAACGTTAAGCTAAGTACGGGCGAAATAGATTGTGTAGTATTTAATACAGTGATTTCTTGAGGTGGTCTGATAAACATACTAAAAGTTTCCAAAGGTGGAGAGTTGGCTATCAAGGGGCGAAAGCGTAAAAGACAGGCCTCGTTTTTTGGTCTACTGAAAATCATTTTCAGTTCTATGCAGTACTTTTTTGTTTTCTAAAATATCAAAACGATAACTTATATATTGTGTCAGCGCGGCAGTCAAGCAATATGAACCGAGCGCGCCGACACTTGGGAGAATGGCGGGGTTCAGAACGAAGGACCAGCAGTAGTGAGCTGCACGGCACAGTGAAGTGCCTAAGAAGGGACGGATTGGTAGGCAAAGAAGCTGCACTGAACTACGCTACGACTAACCTCAGAGGTGGGCTTCTCGTGCTCGTTCACTCTTTTTTGGCAGCGCCCCTTCTTCCGCTTCCAGCTCCCAGTAGACGTCTTAATTCACTTGTTCACTAGGCACAGGCTATAGTCTTATATAGTAGAATCACGTGGCGGCCGCGGTTCTGTATGGCGATCAGATCATCGGAAACCAGACGAAGACGAAAGTCAATTGCGGGCGATGCGGTAAGCGGTAGGATCACGCGGAGGGCGTGAAATCCAGGAGTGGAGACCAGGCGGTTGGTTTTCCACGAGCGGTGAATCTAACTTGATGCGTGTCTAATGTATCCAACCACGGTCAATCGTAGACTGATCAATAGCGTGAACAGTGTTCAATGCAGCGGGAAAGAAAGAGATAGGATACTTAACTAAATAGAAACCTTTACTTAAAACTAAGCGCCAACTACCTGGCGCGAACATACATAAATCATCATCTCCCTAGGCTTTTCCCAATTAGCTGGAGTCGGCTTCTAGCCTAACCGGATTCAGCTGGATACCAGTGTTTTGTAACTCCTACATAAATAAAGGATATTAAATCCAAGAAGTCAAATAGAACGAAGTTGATGAGAAACACCATTTTTTTTTAAATTTGATCTTTAACGTGTTCTGTAAAGATCTCCAGCGCACGGTTCAGCTTGAAACATTTTATTTAGGTTAAGGTTAGGTATGTAAGTAAAAGAACAGCAGCTTTTCAGAAATACAGCAAGAGAGCTACAATGAGAGCTCCACGAGACCGGAGTAATAACAATAATAAAAAACATGTTAAATATAACAATAAGAGGAAAAACTTGGGTTTTTGCTTTATAAACGTTCTACAGGACAATCACCAGAACGTTCTATATGTAATTCTGTTTTTTTTTTTCCTTCAAATCCTTTTGCCGTCATCTGCTGATATTGTTCACATATTTACAAACACGCGGGTGGGAAAACCGCTAAAATCACTAAGCTAAACAAAGGGTTGCATCTAGTTCAAGGTCACATTGAAAATACAAGCCATGCGCAAAAGTAAGCAGTTCTGCTCTAACGGTACATAAAAAAATGATAATATTATGGTTTGTTTTGGGTCCACTGTATGCAAAAACATGTTAAACCGAGGTCAGGAGGGCAAAAAAAACAATATCGCATGCTCTTTTTAGGTATACATACAGAAAAAAGCGAGATTTTAGATCGCGTACTTTTTCGCTGCAAAAAATCGTCATAACTTATGCTTAGCAAACACCTAAAGCCCCGTATTCATTGTAAACATTTTGTTTAGCAACATGGTTGCATAAACATGTTGACGAGTTGCTGTCATCATATTACGGGCAACACTTGTGTTGCGGTGTTGATCACGCCATACTGCAGAGTTGACGCCCGGCGAGCGACAACGTCAGTTGACAGTTGCTAAACAAATGTTTACAATGAATACGGGGCTTTATAACAACACACTCGGCAACAATGGCATTTGTTGTATATTTTTTACGTCACAATCACCTTTATGTTTGAAATTTCATGCTGAAAAATAAAATTGTCTAAATTATTTATGGTATCATAATTCCAAAGTTTATATGTAATAAAGTCTATTAAAAAAACTAATACAACAAAATATTATAGTTCTTATATAACTAATTAATGTCCCTAAATAATACTAAGCTTATGTTTTACTAAATTAATTGACTAATTAATTTTATTTTCTTCTTAAATAAGGCAAAATTCAGCTGGTATAATATCAGGATTTCCTCATCAAGATTTCTCCCTTATCAAATGACAGCTAAATTTATGAAAAGCCTACTTATAACACGAAAACGCTATTACCAAATATTATATGTATAATAAGGGCCACGACATTACTGAGTTTTCAGTAATTCAGTAATTACCTATTTCTTATTGTTTTAGTACCTATTCAGTTTAATTTAATGAAGTGTACGTAGATTTAGGTAATTTAATTAGTAATATTTCTTTCTTCACCACAGACACAGTAGAAACTAGCGTAGGCATAATAAATATATTTATTACTAGCTTTCGCCCGCGTAGCCTATGTTACTCTTCATCCCTTCAACTATCTCCACTTAAAAAATCACGTCAATTCGTCGCTCCGTTTTGCCGTGAAAGAAAGACAAACATACAGACAGACAGACAGACAGACACACTTTCCCATTTATAATATTAGTAAGTATGGATGCCTACACTAGTTTCTACTGCGTCGTGGGTGTGTTAACAAAATATATTATTTAATGTTTGTCCTTTCTACTTACAAGTTCTCTGTCTTTTTGCGAATCTGTTCCTATGCAAATAGTCATTCACAAGCATAATATAAATATATAACCTACCAAATTTTTGCTAAATTTCATGTTAAAGAGTCAGAAATAACGGCATAAACAGAACATAATCGGTCGTATCTTTTCTTTGATTATGTCAACTCAAAGTTTTTGTTTTTTTACTTCTTCATAGGACTGTAGATTTCAGTATTTGACATTCATTTCAACTAAATACCCCTACTCCTTCCTGAGAATAAGGATGTTGACAGACAATTAGATGATCCAACAAAGATTTACTAAAAAA
This sequence comes from Athetis lepigone, assembly GCA_033675125.1. Classification (NCBI taxonomy): domain Eukaryota; kingdom Metazoa; phylum Arthropoda; class Insecta; order Lepidoptera; family Noctuidae; genus Athetis; species Athetis lepigone. The sequence goes on from CM066217.1 coordinate 16,558,967, forward strand.
TGTTCGTATATTTGATTTCTGCCTTGTTTCGTGGTAACTAAACACCGATATTTTTTTATGAACTTTTTTTTTGCTTTTGTATACCTAACTGGCAGTGCCAAATAATAATTTTACTTTCTTTCCTTCACACTGGGTAAAATCACTACATAGTATATAAAACAAAGTCGCTATCCGCCGTCTGTCCCTATGTATGCAAAGGGAAAAAAAAAACTAAAACTACGCAACGGGTTCCGATGCGGTTTTTTTTAATAGATAGAGTGATTCTTAAGGATAGTTTATATGTATAATACATGCTTATTATAGTAGAGAAAAACCGGCATTTTTAAAGATTTGTGACACCCGTGCGAAGCTGAGGCGAGTCGCTAGTGAAGAAATAAATCATACAAAAGCATCACAATACGAATACAAACTGAGATAATTTACGTAGAAACAATTCAACAATGTTAGATATTTTATTAATGTTGCCTGTAAAACGTTTCATATTCCACGTAGCAACATTAGACGAGTAAATTATACCTACGTTATTACACATTTAGAAGTTTTCTGTAGAGGCTCGTGAAGGCTTTATTATCATATTTTTATTTTGTTTCAATATTTTTGTTTATTGCTACATAATGCGGATGCCGAAACTATTATCTAAGCCTTTGGCCAATGTGCCAAAAAATCGTCTATTTTGTTTAATTAACCCATTTCAATCTTAGCCCCAATAGCATTGGCCACATTATTTTAATAGAATTCAACATTATAAACATTTTTCATTACTATACCAAAGTTCTAAATCAATTTTCTGAGATTGTTTAGCATTGAACATTTAATCTTTAAGTATCACTCAGTGTGAGAGTCGCAAGACGACTACCGGCCACCGTAGGCGCGGTTCTGCGGATGGCGAGCGATGGGTAGCTCGCCGCCCGGCTAGGACCAGGACCGCGTCGACGGCGCGTTAGTGTTCCACGCGCGCCTCAAAGAGAAGGAGTCAGCACAGGAAGGGGCCCAACAGGGCAACGCCTGCCGGGGTTGCGGAATGTTTATAATAGTTACCGTGACCCTGGAACATAAAGGGCAATCGAAGGAACATGAGTGGGTTTTAGTCAGTAAGAGTCTGACACGCCCTCCCGTCGCACCCAGGACGGGAGCAGTCATTTGATGATTTCCCACTCACCAAAAAAAAAAAAAAAGCCTTTGGGAAAAAAATAAAAAAAAAGTAAAAAAGAGGCGGGGTGACCTTTTCAAACATTTAAGGCAATATTATTTTTATCTATCAAAACCCTTCGAATTGATAAACCAACTCTAATTACCTCAAACTAGTAATGAAAGGATAGTGGGCAATAATGTATGGGCGGCTCACCCACATCCGCCACAGCTTTGACTACTTTAATTTAAAAGGTATCACATCCATGTTTCTCGGTGCCAATGGGCATCAGATTCTGTCCTGGGGTTCTCTATTTATTCATATTTGAATGCTAGGTATGAATGTAACAAACGAAACTTACAAAATATTTTTTATTGTTATATAAAACAAAATAACGAGTCCTAACTCCCCCCACCTCCACCTGTACATAATTATTAATTATTGCGATCTATTATTACAGAGTCCAAACATAGAGCCGGCCTGTGGATATTTTCTTCATGCCTTAGGATGAAACATGATTCCAGTTCACAAAAAACATTGAGGGTTTTTGCGTTGAATGAAATTGAATTTTGACATATCTGACAATGACATGACATGACATTGACAGATATGTCAAAATTCACCAATCATGTTGCAGTTGGAACTCACGCCTACGTATTGCTATCTAGCGAATTTCTAATTCTTATACGCAAAAACCCTCATTCACATAGCACATAAACAAAGTCCAAAATCCGAAGAGTGTATTCAGTAATTATTTAGTATCGTAAAGTAACAAAAGAGCGCACAATCACCACGATGTAACCCAAAGGACTGCGGCGATAACAACCGACTACCCGCGTCCAGCAAGCAGAAATAATAATAAAGTATTTTTTTAGTTTAGGTACACCTTTATATCTCTGGGATATTTTTTTATACCGTCATAATAAAAAATAAATGTTTTTGATAGATGTTTTAAGTCACACTTAGTATACAGCTGGCGGAGCTGGGTGTATTTTGCCCACCATCCTTAGTCAAATTATCTAGCCTACAGTTTAATCAAGTTTCTAAATTACCACTGACTTATAATAACTTAGCGTATAAGCTTGTAATTACTAGTTTAATAAGATTCCCATTTTATTTACTTTCTCTTTGAACATTAAACAAAGTTGATCGTGTATTCATTAAACGTTTTTCGTCTTTTATTGTAATAACAATTCATTACTTGTACTTTTATAGGTTGTTAAACTTTTAGTCGCAGATATTAGTCTCAATTAAATAATAAATAATTCCAGCTTGTATTTTTATTGGTACATAAATAGGCTCTTATTTAAAAATAAAAGGGCGATATTATAGAAGAAATTTTATAAAACTTTAACATATATACTAAATGTATGACTGAAATTGCCAATACGCATTGGGCAAGCGTAGAAGCCCTGCACAATATTATAGACTCATTATTATCGAGCGTATTCCCAGTATTATTAATACATTGACTAATTAATGAGCGTATATTCAGTATTCTTCATTCTCTGAAATAATTAGCGCTGGAATTTTAACTGTTATATTATCAGTAATTGTTAGACCAAGCTACATTGTTCGTCTGAACGCTTGGCCTTATTTACTACAAACAAACTAGCAATACACTTCTCAAGAAATATTACTTACATAGACGTTACAATGTTACTTTAGAGTCTTGTTTAAATGTTCATTCGGTGTCTCCGAAACTCGTCTACTTTATTTTAAACGTATTTTTCGTGAAACAAAGAGCGGGAATGTAGTTACTTTTAGTTTAACTGACATGCAATTTAGTTTAATTCTTTTATTGCTTTCGTACAATTTTGCGAAATAATAATATGATGTACCTTTGTACGTTATTTTAAATTATATTTCTCTTTTGTCTTTGCATCTGTAGTATGTCTTTTTTTAACCGACTTCAAAAAGGAGGAGGTTCTCAATTCGTCTGTATGTTCTTTTTTTTTTTTTTTTTTTTTGTATGTTTGTTACGGTATATCTCCGTCAATTGTAAACGGATTTTGATGGTTCTTTTTTTGTTTGATAAGTCTTGATTCAGGGGTGGTCCCATATAAATTTTGTGGCGATCGGTTCAGTGCTTCTCGAAAAAATCACCAAGAACAAAAAAAATTGACGAAATATTTATAGATGATGTGTGCTTCGGCATCGGTTGTAGAACACGTCAGAGTCGACACTAAAAAGTAATAAATAAAAACTTTTTTCAAAAAAATAGTAACCGCCTTCAAAAACTAAAAACCCAAAAAATAACAAAAATTTCGGAAGTCGGTGGCTTCTCTTCTGCCAATTAATTTGTGTCGCCACAGACTTCCGAAATTTTTGTTATATTTTGGATTTTTAGTTTTTGAAGGCGGTTACTATTTTTTTGAAAAAAGTTTTTTTATTTAAAAAATCAACCATTAAGCCGGGTCTCCACTAGGCAACAATTGACGCGCAACATGTTGCACAACAAGTTGCCTAACATGTTGAAAGTCAGCGCGGAACTTTTGTTGAACAACGTTGTCTGTCTACGCATCTCCAGTCGTTGCCAACATGTCGCCAGAGGAACTTGTGTTGATTTTAGCGGCATAGGTTATAATTTTATCGAAAAATGCATCAAAAAGAAAAAAACCACGTTGGTGGGTTAAAAAATACCTACAAAAAAAACAAAATGTAAAAACGCAAAAACCCTCATTGATGCTCAACTAACGATGCTCTTTAAACAAACAACATCCCGCGCGTCATGTTGCGCGCCAGCTGGCAACGTCGCGTGCTGTTGGGCAGCGTTGCCGTACATGTTGAGCGTCACGTGTCGCGCGCCAAATGTTGCCTAGTGGAGACCCGGCTTTACATTTTATTGTGCAGGTCAAGAGCCCTTTGTTTTTGTCGTTTAACGAAAAAATTAGAAGCAAAATCATAAAGAAAGGAAAATATTAATTACTACACTATTTGCTTTTTGAGTTTTATAGATAGACACGTTTTGTTTACTCTGGGAAATAAATTTGTATAATTATGACTCCAGATGCAAAATGTATTTAAAGTAGAAAATTATTTTCCTCCAGTTAGACAAAATATTTTTGCTGATAGAAAGACGAGTTGCATGTTCTCCATAAAAAGACTATTCATCTTCTTAAAGCACATATATTTGTTTCATCCAAATACGATGTAAACTAAACCAATCTAAAGAGAGACAATAAGACGAAGAACAACATCTAGATACACTTGAAGAAAATTAAAGTAAAAACAATAATTTATCATAACCTTGAAGTGGGTATCGTCAAAGGAAAAGTGTACAGACTTCAGTTACTCAGTGTTATTAAAAAATATGTAAGTTAGTATTTCATTTCATACCTTGTAAAGGTCAAAAAACAGGCCAAGTAAGTACGTATCAGGCCACGTGTAGAATAGGGATCTGTACCCACCGCCAAAATTTTATGATTTGAATTTAATTTTTATACATGTTTCGTTATTACTAAAAGATTATTTAACACAGAAATGCTTCACAGAATATTTAGGATAAGAACTCTAGTCTAATTAGTATTATTTTAAACTAGCTTTTGCCCGCGACTTCGTCCGCGTGGAATAATAGTTCCCGTTCACGGGGGATTTCCGGGATGATAACTATCCTATGTCCTTTCTCGGGTCCCAGACTATATCTGTACCAAATTTCATTCAAATCGGTTCAGTGGTTTAGGCGTGAAGAAGAGACAGACAGACAGACATACAGAGTTACTTTCGCATTTATAATATTAGTACGGATTATCATTATTATGTTGCCGTTCTCTAATCGGATTTCATGTTGGAATTTAGCTTCTTATATTATAAAACCAATAGTACACACGAGTGCAATAAAGAGTTCGAGTTTGAGTTCATTACGCTATTTCTGTACGAAGTTTTCCAAGTAAGCGCATTTTACAAGTTACACCTCTAATAACTCCTGAACTAACAAAGTAATCTAAGCCGTTATGGTTTTCCTTCCGAGTTCATCATATAGGTCTATATGATGATCATCATGATTTTTTTTTTCAGATTTTTCGAGCCTGCCGTTTAGCTTTTAGGGCGGTGTACGCTTTAATATATTTCATGACTTTATTTGAGCAATTTGTTGAAGTGGTAAATACACAAATCTATGAAAAGTTTCAGATTTTTAGCACTTACTCTTTGGGCGGTAAGCCGATTACAGACGGACACGACGAAACTATATGGGTTCCTACCATTTTAGTACGGGACCCTAAAAACAAAATTTGTTTTGCAGCCTGTGTTATTTACTACGCGTCAATTCAACTCAGTGCTTAATCAATCAACAGTCAGACAATCAGTCTGTCGTGCCTATAATAAATATTCTCGGGTACACTCGCCTTTTATAACAAGCTATGATGTAGAACTCAACGTCCGATTTCTATTCTAATATTCACAGGGAACTCTCTTTGTGAATTTTAAAAGAGATATCTGAAAAAATAAAGTATTTTTTTCTGTTTTTAATATATCTTTATGTTATGCTAGGTCATTGCTGCCTTAATTAATCAGAATAATATCAGAGGTTTTGTAACAAAAATAGGTACAAAAGTAGTATTTTCTAAGGCAAGCTTAGCTATTACTTCTGGCGATAGTTATTGCCCCTATTGTGAACTAAAGCTCACATCCTACATCGCATAGGTTTGACGCGAAATTATTATATAAACAAAATTCCAACAATCATCAGACAGTAGCATAAACACAACACTCTTTGTTTTGGATCTGGTACACTTGCGCGAAAGACATTTGCGCGAAAGACCCTTGCGCGCGGCCGTTTGGGCGAATGGACACATGCGCGAATGGACGTTTGCGCCCATAGACATTTCCGCGAATGGACACTTGCGCGACTAGACGTTTCCGCGCCAAACGACTTGCGCGAAGCCCTTTGCGCGACGGACACTTGCGCGCCAAACAGTTCCGCGACAGACGTTTGCGCCCAAACACTTCCGCGACTAGACACTTGCGCGAACTTTTTATTCAAAGGACATTGGGCAAATTTAAAAATATTATGTAAGGGGTACCAATATTTTTTTATTTACTTTTGGTTTACATGGCGTCCACATATCTGCCGAGGGTAGTAAGTCGTTTTCAAAAGCAAGATGGCGGCCATAATATTTTTCACAAAATACGTCATGGGTGTCGATTTCATGGTTTTTTGGGGTGCCAAGGTCAATAATGAGGTCGATTTGAGAATCCAAGATGGCGGCCGTGACCTTTATCATATGAGTCATGGCTGTCGTTTTCATGGTTTTTTGGGGTGCTAAGGTCAAAAATGGGGTCGATTTGACAATCCAAGATAGCGGCCGTGACCTTTATTATCATATGCGTCATGGGTGTCGCTTTCATGGTTTTTTGGGGTGTTAAGGTCAATAATGGGGTCAATTTGATAATCCAAGATGGCGGTCGTGACCTTTCTCATAATATGCGTCATGGGTGTCGTTTTCATGGTTTTTTGGGGTGCTAAGGTCAAAAATGAGGTCAATTTGAGAATCCAAGATGGCGGTGGTGACCTTTCTCACAATATGCGTCATGGGTGTCGTTTTCATGGTTTTTTGAGGTGCTAAGGTAAAAAATGGGGTCGATTTGAGAATCCAAGATGGCGGTCGTGACCTTTCTCACAATATGCGTCATGGGTGTCGTTTTCATGGTTTTTTGGGGTGCTAAGGTCAAAAATGGGGTCGATTTGAGAATCCAAGATGGCGGTCGTGACCTTTCTCATAATATGCGTCATGGGTGTCGTTTTCATGGTTTTTTGGGATGCTAAGGTCAAAAATGGGGTCGATTTGCCAATCCAAGATGGCGGTGTTGACCTTTCTCACAATATGCATCATGGGTGTCGTTTTCATGGTTTTTTAGGGTGCTAAGGTCAAAAATGAGGTCAATTTGAGAATCCAAGATGGCGGTCGTGACCTTTCTCATAATATGCGTCATGGGTGTCGTTTTCATGGTTTTTTGGGGTGTTAAGGTCAAAAATGAGGTCAAGTTGAGAATCCAAGATGGCGGTCGTGACCTTTCTCATAATATGCGTCATGGGTGTCGTTTTCATGGTTTTTTGGGGTGCTAATGTCAAAAATGAGGTCAATTTGAGAATCCAAGATGGCGGTCGTGACCTTTCTCATAATATGCGTCATGGGTGTCGTTTTCATAGTTTTTTGGAATGCTAAGGTCAAAAATGAGGTCGATTTGACAATCCAAGATGGCGGTGGTGACCTTTCTCACAATATGCGTCATGGGTGTCGTTTTCATGGTTTTTTGGGGTGCTAAGGTCAAAAATGAGGTCAATTTGAGAATCCAAGATGGCGGTCGTGACCTTTCTCATAATATGCGTTATGGGTGTCGTTTTCATAGTTTTTTAGGAATGCTAAGGTCAAAAATGAGGTCGATTTGACAATCCAAGATGGCGGTGGTGACCTTTCTCATAATATGCGTCATGGGTGTCGTTTTCATGGTTTTTTGGGGTGCTAATGTCAAAAATGAGGTCAATTTGAGAATCCAAGATGGCGGTCGTGACCTTTCTCATAATATGCGTCATGGGTGTCGTTTTCATAGTTTTTTGGAATGCTAAGGTCAAAAATGAGGTCGATTTGACAATCCAAGATGGCGGTGGTGACCTTTCTCACAATATGCGTCATGGGTGTCGTTTTCATGGTTTTTTGGGGTGCTAAGGTCAAAAATGAGGTCAATTTGAGAATCCAAGATGGCGGTCGTGACCTTTCTCATAATATGCGTTATGGGTGTCGTTTTCATAGTTTTTTAGGAATGCTAAGGTCAAAAATGAGGTCGATTTGACAATCCAAGATGGCGGTGGTGACCTTTCTCACAATATGCGTCATGGGTGTCGTTTTCATGTTTTTTTGGGGTGCTAAAGTCAAAAATGTGGTCAATTTGAGAATCCAAGAGGGCGGTCGTGACCTTTCTCATAATATGCGTCATGGGTGTCGTTTTCATGGTTTTTTGGGGTGCTAAGTAAGTGCATATTATAAGAAAGGTCACGACCGCCATCTTGGATTGTCAAATTGACCCCATTTTTGACCTTAGCACCCCAAAAAACCATGAAAACGACACCCATGACGCATATTGTGAGAAAGGTCACCACCGCCATCTTGGATTGTCAAATCGACCTCATTTTTGACCTTAGCATTCCTAAAAAACTATGAAAACGACACCCATAACGCATATTATGAGAAAGGTCACGACCGCCATCTTGGATTCTCAAATTGACCTCATTTTTGACCTTAGCACCCCAAAAAACCATGAAAACGACACCCATGACGCATATTGTGAGAAAGGTCACCACCGCCATCTTGGATTGTCAAATCGACCTCATTTTTGACCTTAGCATTCCAAAAAACTATGAAAACGACACCCATGACGCATATTATGAGAAAGGTCACGACCGCCATCTTGGATTCTCAACTTGACCTCATTTTTGACCTTAACACCCCAAAAAACCATGAAAACGACACCCATGACGCATATTATGAGAAAGGTCACGACCGCCATCTTGGATTCTCAAATTGACCTCATTTTTGACCTTAGCACCCTAAAAAAACCATGAAAACGACACCCATGATGCATATTGTGAGAAAGGTCACCACCGCCATCTTGAATTGGCAAATCGACCCCATTTTTGACCTTAGCACCCCAAAAAACCATGAAAACGACACCCATGACGCATATTGTGAGAAAGGACACGACCGCCATCTTGGATTGTCAAATCGACCCCATTTTTGACCTTAGCACCCCAAAAAACCATGAAAACGACACCTATGACGCATATTATGAGAGAGGTCACGACCGCCATCTTGGATTCTCAAATTGACCTCATTTTTGACCTTAGCACCTCAAAAAACCATGAAAACGACACCCATGACGCATATTGTGAGAAAGGTCACCACCGCCATTTTGGATTCTCAAATTGACCTCATTTTTGACCTTAGCACCCCAAAAAACCATGAAAACGACACCCATGACGCATATTGTGAGAAAGGACACGACCGCCATCTTGGATTGTCAAATCGACCCCATTTTTGACCTTAGCACCCCAAAAAACCATGAAAACGACACCCATGACGCATATTATGAGAAAGGTCACGACCGCCATTTTGGATTCTCAAATTGACCTCATTTTTGACCTTAGCACCCCAAAAAACCATGAAAACGACACCCATGACGCATATTGTGAGAAAGGTCACCACCGCCATCTTGGATTGTCAAATCGACCCCATTTTTGACCTTAGCACCCCAAAAAACCATGAAAACGACAGCCATGACTCATATGATAAAGGTCACGGCCGCCATCTTGGATTCTCAAATCGACCTCATTATTGACCTTGGCACCCCAAAAAACCATGAAATCGACACCCATGACGTATTTTGTGAAAAATATTATGGCCGCCATCTTGCTTTTGAAAACGACTTACCACCCTCGGCAGATATGTGGACGCCATGTAAACCAAAAGTAAATAAAAAAATATTGGTACCCCCTTACATAATATTTTTAAATTTGCCCAATGTCCTTTGAATAAAAAGTTCGCGCAAGTGTCTAGTCGCGGAAGTGTTTGGGCGCAAACGTCTGTCGCGGAACTGTCTGGCGCGCAAGTGTCCGTCGCGCAAAGGGCTTCGCGCAAGTGGTTTGGCGCGGAAACGTCTAGTCGCGCAAGTGTCCATTCGCGGAAATGTCTATGGGCGCAAACGTCCATTCGCGCATGTGTCCATTCGCCCAAACGGCCGCGCGCAAGTGTCTTTCGCGCAAATGTCTTTCGCGCATGTGTCCTGATACCCTTTGTTTTCAATAAATGAGGAACTTTCCACTCTATTCCTAAAAGTAAAATTAGCTTTTTGCACTTAACGATGGCATAGTAGAGCCGTTGGATTACTTTCCAGGATGAAAAAAAAAACGGTGTGACCAAAAAAATTAAGAGGATATTACATGGAAAACTGTTTTTCCAAAAACTCTCAAGTCAAACAGCCAACGGAACAGCACTATCAAATAAAGAAAAACGCACTCCACTGTTGCATTTTCCCGTCTACAGCAAAAGCTGTGCACGTTGAGTTAACTGACAGAATATCTCAAAGGCGGCCTGTCCCAGTAATAATCAGCAACTGCAGTAAAAGCGCTCACGTAACGCAAATTCCTAGTACCCATAGAGCAAAAAACCGGGCTACAGCGAATCGCACACACACACCGAGGGATTCGTACAAATATTTTGTAGGTATACACCATGTTTGGTAAGTAGAGGGACATATTTAAAGACGCGATAATATAAGCACACATACTATTAACTAAATATATATAACTCAAAGGTGACTGACTGACTGACATAGTTATCTATCAACGCACAGCCCAAACCACTGGACGGATCAGGCTGAAATTTGGCATGCAGGTAGATGTTATGACGTAGGCATTCGCTGAAAATTTTGATAAATTCCATCCCTAAAGGGAAAATAATAATAATAAAAGGGGATGGAAGTTTCGACATTCGTGCAGGCGAGGCTGCGGGCATAAGCTAGTGTCTAATAAAAATGTAAATAATACTAAAACAATATAAATTCGTTAATAAGTACAGAACCCTAAAAAAAGAAAGTCTAAACTTACACAATTTTATTCATCGTATTCTATTTGCCCGTGATAAATGACCCTTCGCCTCTTCATCACCGTTTGTATCCAAAATAATCTCCGAGTGCTCGCAAATTGGAAGCTAAAGCACCTAAAATTACTAAGTGAATAAATTTCAATAAAAAACGTGTTTTTCTCAAAGCCTTGTAATCTGCACAATCTGTGGCGTGTCACCACTTTTAGATTAATGGTACTGTTAATTATAATAAAACGTTGTCCAGGCGGTGAGTGGCAGCTGATAAATTGTTCTCTTAACATTCTAATAAGCTAACTTAACAAGTTTTAAGTTTTTTAATAGTTTTTTTATGACATCAAATGACTTTCTAGGCGGGGCGGGTGTCAGACTTTTACTGACTGAAACCTTACCTTGTTTCCTCAGTTGTCCTATATGTTCCGGGGCCGCGGTAACTATTAGAAGTATTGCGCAACCCCGGCACGCATTGGCCCTAGAGAGCCTCGTCACGTGCTGACTGCTCTTTGAGGCGCGCATGGTACAAACCTATCGCTTGCTTTAAGTTTTTTAATAGTTGTGTAAGTGTATGTCTTAGGCATCAGAAAGCACATAAAGCCGTCGTTTCCCGTTGTTCCCGAGTCTGGCTTGTTTCGCCGTGACTGGGCGACACAATACTCCTTTATTGTGTCGCCCAGTCACTGGGTAGTGGAAGTCTGAATATTTGAGCAGTTGCTTTGCGTAAAGTTGATAAATCGACCCCAACAAGCTGGGAAAAGGTTAGGGTGGTGATGATAAAGATCTTCTATACGTATTATGTTTATGATTACGGTAAAAGGAGTGTATCGTATCAAGATAGCAAGAGCGATGCTGAGACTAAGGTTCTGTTTCGTCGTGTGTTTAATTTCCACCCAGCAAAAACTATGTGGAGCATGATCGTTCGTTCTGTGTCTGGGTGTAATTTTAATATTATAATTATGCGTTTATTAATCTTATAATGTACAAAAAACACCAGTGGTGTGACACCATCGGACTATGAGGGAGAACCAAAATCTCTCCTGCGAACTTGTCTAACTTCTATTAAAATTCACGAAACATAATTTAATGCAGGTTTAACTCCTATGTAATTTTATTTGAATTTAACATTAATTAAGCTAGTCCCTACGGACTTGTCTAACAAGTAACATGGGATTGATACCGTCACCAACAAAATACAAACCCAGTTCACCTCCAACTTTGTCCTCTGGGAAATAATACAGTAATTAGTTAAACACGGGTTAGTATTACCTAATTGTCAAATTCTTACGCAGATATTATGATAATTACTGTCAGTAGCCTGCTATTTATTGTAAAATAATACATGAATAACAACCGGTAGGCTATTTTTGTTTTCCTTCAAGCAGAATAGGGATGTTGACTACATCAAAAGAATGACATTCTGTTTAGTCCGTCTGTTAGACAGTCCAAAAATACTGGACACATATTTTTTGCTTGATCAAATTAATAACAAAATACAAAGATAAAGAGCATCAAAGTTCCGGAGAGGGGGCTTGTGACGTCTGTATTTGTCGTCATTTTCTGTTTACGAAAAAAAAGAAAAAATACGTGTCCCAAATTTTTTGATTATCTAACTGACGGACTAATTACTTTTTTTTTTGTCATCTTGCCTATTGAAACAGAGCGTTTACTTTATTGGTAGTTTATTTTTATTTCATTTAAACGTTTGCATTTTACTGCTTGTTATTGCAACGCTTTATAAAGCAGTTCAGACTATTTTTGTAACCAAAAGATCACTGTTTAGTAAGAAGCTTCTAATTGAAGTTCCGATATTTTTAGGTAAGAAAAAATATTTCGAAATGAGGAACTACTACTTTCTGTTACGAATGTAAATGTTGTAAGGCCTCGTGGATTGACAAAACATTACTATGAACCCTTGACATAACTCCAGGAAGTCAGAACCGCAAACTTCCTGACTGGCTAACTTTGACTCACGACTCCAGAGTAAGTTTAACCCATGTCTTACCTAGTGCTTATAAAATATTCACGTAACACCATGCAACTCCACCTTCAAATTACAACTTACGGAGACATGAAACAGAAACACAGAGTTATAGATCTGCGGGCCTATAAGTTAGCGAATTTAATAGTAAGTTGCCTTTAAGAAATGAAGGTTTTCGTGAATTCATACAAAGTCGAAAGATCAAAAAGTATGCTAAATCCTTCGTTGGAGTTTATCTGTAGGAAGTATTCCTACATATTAAATTTTATCGAAATATGCAGGAAGTAATCCTACATAACATTAGAATTGGTTCGGTAATTTAGCAGAAAAAGCGTTATTAGACACACAGAGTTACTTTTGCATTTATAATATTACACAGTGCAGATTTAGTCAGGAAGTCTTTGTCTAAAACTAATTTGAAATACGGATAGTCACGTTTTGATTTCCAGTTCGAGCTATGTATGTTCCATTACAATATGCATTAGTAATTTCCCAGTAACAGCACGGAGTTGGTGTTGTACACCCTGTTTGTTGTCCCTTAAGGCCTCTTCACAGGTGCGTCGTCATCGGTCAAATAATCAAACAACCCAACTGAAATTTCGGTGGCCTTGTTTCCGTTTCATGTTATTGCCACCAACTTCCGAAATTGCTGTTGGATTTTTTGATTATTTAAATATAATTAATATATTTCTCCTTCTTCAAAATAATATGCACACTATTTTTCAAATAATATGTCACTCCCACAACTAAGGCGAATTCAATGACGCCTCTTAATGTCAAAATTCGTTTAACGGTTTAGGCTATAGAGCGTGCCACAAAATGAGACATACATACATACGCTCGAAAGAAAAACATAACCGAAATGAGTTCAGCAGTCGGGTAATAAGGCTTGATATGGCAAAACTCCACAGCCCCTACAATACTTCGATGCATCCCAAGACTGAAAATCGATCCCAAACTAGTTGAGAAAAGGCTAAGACGATGATGATGAGCTCGACCGTGTTAAGATATGGTCACAAAGAAAGCGATTGCGGGCCCAGTGTGTGGTGGCACGGGGAGCGGTGAAACACAGCGCACAATGCATAGATTTATATGAAACTGATCGACTTAAAGGCAGCGGTGCAAGGAGCTGCGTACAAGCGACCACCTTTGCTAGTCACTAGTCTTTACTTTTGGGATATACCCCCCACACTATTCCCAACCACTGCATCTCCTGACAGCCATCAACTGTGGAGTCCGCCAGAAAAGCACCTAGCATTGAAACTCGGCGAGTCCCGGAGCAACGATTTAACAGTCTTGGATCCCGCAACGAAATTAATCAGAAAAGAATAGCGGAGGAGTAAGAAAAATATGTTTTCCACTTCTCTCTCACTAGTCTAGTGATATCCGCGCTTCTGTATAGACAAATAAAATTCACCACTCTATGGACATAGTGTGGTGAATTTTATTATGCTTTGAAAATCATTGATCAAAATGCTTTTATATTCTGACTAGCTTTCGCCTGCGGCTTCGCTTGCGTTAATAAGAGACAAAAAGTAGTCTATGTAACTCTCTATCCCTTCAACTATCTCCACTTAAAAAATCACGTCAATTCGTCGCTTCGTTTTGCCGTGAAAGAAAGACAAACATACAGACAGACACACTTTCCCATTTATAACATTAGTATGGATAGATTTCGTTGTACCCTATTGTATAAAAATATCTAACAATTACCCATAATAAAGTGTTAATACTAACACTTTATTATGGGCCCATATTAACACTACTACGTTTCCAGGTGTGCCTTGCCGCATCATCTGCGCGCCTGTCCCGCAAAATCGCCGTTTATGAAACCAATGCCTACCAGTTGCTTGTTTACAACAAGATTATTTTCCTTTGAGAAAATTTGGAGGATAACGAGAACAGTATTTTATTAGGGTTCCCGTTTTATTCCACATACGGAAAGGGTTTCACTAAATTAATTGCCGATTACTGGGAGCCGAACACGCTCGAAACAGACGAGGTTTCGAGAAAATTATATAATTGAATACCCCCCGATAGCTATTCGAGGCGAATGGTCTATTAAATTGGTGTCGTAAATAACATATTTAGGGTGCTCGGATATATTATGTTGTCTAGGTTTTTCAATTAGGTTTTGATGGCAATATTATACGCGGAGTTACTTTTGTTTTGGCTTGTCATTCTTATTTCTGTTCTCATCCAAATAATTTGGTGTGGCCCCGTTGTTAAGGCGTACACATCTATGAGATTGTATACTTTCTTAAGCTTATCTTAGACAGCACAGACATAGGTGTGCATCGGTATAGGAAAAAACATCATGAGGAAATCTAAGCTCACATTAAAGCAAGAGATCAATGCTACCTTCTCTATACGAGAAGATGCCTGGTGATGGGATGGTTTTTTACAACTGGAATTTTTCAGTATCAGCCCAGACTTTGTAAGTAGGTATTTGACTCCCGATATCTCGTAATCTACCGGTTTATCCTATCTCGTATACCTGTTGCTCCCGAGCGTCATTCGGTGATCTATGACAGTCGTTACGGTTAGACAAAGCCAAACAGTCTGACAATCAGTTTCACTAAAGGGTATCATGTAACCCAGTGATGTGGATTGAGAATGTCTGAGAGAATTCGCAAGACGTAAAATGCAACTGCGTCACTTTGAAAATGTTTAGAATTTTGCGTTTGAACTGAAGGTGTGTAGAGTTATTTCCAGGGAGAAACAACGTTTGGTTGCATTCACAGAAATCTGGCTGGATTACATTTGACGGAAGTGGCTTTGAATCAGGATTGAAATTTAGGTAAAAGATACGAATCCGATACATAGAGTTTCTCACACAACAAAGCCGAGTGCAAACATTGGTCGGTTCTCATCTTATTTTATGTAAATACAAGTCAATGTCAGGTTGGATTTTCTTGCAGACATGTAAACTACGCATTCTAAGGTTTTAGAGCAATACAATTTAAATGACTTATATAGTTACGGTGTTTACTTATTCCGTGCATTAATAATGTATTAATAACAATGCTAGTTTATTATTGACCCACTGCAGGGTGAAGTCCTCTTTTCTTCAAAAGGCACGAGCTTTAATCACCACACAGGCAGCGTTGGTTGGTGCTCAAGGCAGATTGGCGATTTCAGACTTAGGTACGTATAACGTACAGATTTTCTCACGATGTTTTCCTCCACCAAGGTGTATGATGTTCAAGATAAACTTAAACGTACATATGAATTACAAATGTTACATTGGTATCTGCCCAGAACCTTCTACATCTAAATCTCAACTCATGTAAATCTGTTACTTGAAAGACGACTGCCTTAGGCCTATACGTTACAATATTCAAACATATCCGCATAGCGACCAATCTCGATATTGTTTACACAATCAATTAACTACAAGACATAGTAAGTACATAAAACAGTGTCTAACACTCGACATAACGCACTTACGTCACGGGACAGACAATCTTCCTTACGCCCGACATATTTATATCCAAAGGCCTATCGTAAAGTCTGTTTATAGCCAGTCAAGGCAACGAAATTATTTTACTTGTTCCAGATAAGGCTGAAATATTCCCGTGGTTCCAGGAAAACATTCCCGGGTCGGTAATGTTAGATATTTTGTGAATGAAGTGAATGTGGACCGTCATAAAGTGCAGTGCGTTTATAGGAATCTTTTGTACACTCGATATGATGTGATAATAATGGTCTCTATTTGTTTGTACTTGTGACGCAATTAGGACTATAGTATTTAAATATTTGTGAATATGTGTAATTGAACTTATCACAAGAAACAATTTTCCTCAAAAATATTATATAGCTAAGCATCTAGTGACATTGTTTGTTTGTTAGGTTGAACGCGCTAATATCAGAACACTGGTCCGATTTGAAAATTATTTTATGTTAGATAATATAAAAAAACAATAAGAGATTTTCTTGGTTGTTTGTGATCAATACAATACCACTAGCTTTTCCCAGCAGTGAGAAAGTATCTTTCTGGAAAAAAAAAACAAATTAAAATGTTTATTGAATAGCGCAGTCTCTGAAACTACAGATGAATTGGATAAATTGTATCTGCATTTGATAGCCAGGTTTATTTACAAACTTAGCTATCAAATGCAGAAAGAGTGACATATATACTATAAAAGCTACTTTAGTTTAGTAGTAACTATAGTAGTAAGTGAAACCGCGGGTACAGTTTTATTACACTAGTCAAACAGTGGAGTTGATGCTCGTGACATGGGATTGATTACGTTAGTATTTTACGAGTATGCTCATAATTCAGAAACTATCAGTAATAATTTGGGAAGATTTGCCCCGGTTTGCTTTTAATCTTGAATCGGAGAATAAAAAAAATATCAGATATATCTATAATGGCCTTTTTTAAATTAGTTTACATAAAAAAATAAAAAACCCATGTTATACTTCAGTGAAATGCAGTTTATAAGAAGACTTTCTTTGTGTATTTGTTAAAGACACTCCGTGTGTATTGCGTTAGATCATAAAACTGTAGAGCAGGTTCGGTAATTTAATGTTTTTTTTTTAATTTACTGTTCTTCACTGCTGGGCAAAGGTATCGGTCATGGCCTACCATTGCTCTTATTTTTGGAAACTCCCGCCACTCAACACCTGAATGCCAAAATCAACAGTAGAGTCCGCCAAAAAATTACTTGGATGCCGCAACAAAAATCAAAAAGAAGCGCGAAGGAGTGAGATAAAATAAGTTTTCCACTTCCCTCGATATCAAGCAGGAGACTGAATGTAATGCCTTGTATTGCCAATCTTCCATGAAAATCTATAATTCGTCCTGCCAGCGTTTCTTAGTCCTCCCTCGGTGACGACGCCTGTCATTCGGCACCCACTGCGTGACGACTCTAACCCGATTGTCCTCATGCATTCTGCTTCAATGGAAAACATTGTTATTTTAAAGAAAAAAATGCATGATTATGTAACTACAACATCTCCTAGGGACGAGGACAAGGGATGATGTATTCCTTGAACCTATGTTACATTAAATTTGTCAAGAATTCGCCATGTTTATATTAACATATTAACTAAACAAGAGACTAAAACGGTAATTAAAATTTTATTGCACTATTGGCATGCAAAGCTATTAATAATCTTAGTATGTATAATAGTTTAGGTGCCAATTCTAGCTATTATGATCGGATCCTATTAGGCTATTAGCAAGGTTTAATGGCTAGATAAATCCTACGGAGATTTTGTCGGATCGTAGATATTTGGCAAGGGATATCTCATCTCGGAACCGTTAGCTAGGTGATAGAGATTGGTCATATTATAATTACTCTCTCGTGACTTCACTCGCTTATTTTTATACATGGCATGATTCGAAAGGTATGATAATACGTACGGTCAGCAAAGCAGATAAGTAAACAGAGGGCCTGGCCAAGAGGCATTGTAGAATAGAAAACGAAAACGAATAGATTGTCGAATGTATGGAATTGACATAAGCTTTCGCTAAACAATTTGACATCTCCATGCATTTGACAATCGTTTTCGTTTCGCTATCTATTCTACAATGCCACTTGTCTAGGGGGGCAGGGCCGTCAAATACAATTTAAGTTTTCTCAAAAACCCGTGGATATTTTATGTAAAAATTAAAACTATAGTAAAAATAGCTAGTTCTTCAATTAGGTTAAATTTCATTTGAATGCATTAATTAGTATTCAAGAAAACTTCAATTGTAGATGAAGGCCCTGTTGCCTATCTACTTTGCTGACTGTACACAATTATAGTAGAGAAAATCTGAGATTTTCAAAGAAATGTAACATCCATTCAAAGACAGGGCGAGTCGCTAATTATACATAAATATTGAATCTGAATAAATCAAAAGCAGAGACTTGTCCAAAAAATTTTAATTAGAATTTTTATAATTTGAAAATTAACAGGTAGTTGGGCAGCCTCTAGGATATTTTCTCTCAGTTAAAACTCTTTTATTGTAATAAAATAACTAACAATAGAAAACCCAACTTGTTCTGAGCCATTGTTGCGAAATAATATTGTATTGTATTGTATTTATTTATTCAAACAATAAACATTGTGTAGAACATTAAGTAGGTACATAGTAATATTACAATAAAATTGTCACATGCAAAACAATTTCTACTAGTTTAAAATAAAATCTACAGATAATATAATGTCAAGGCAGATAATAAATGATATAAGGTTTTATAGTGAATTACTTTTTTGCATTTAATACAAAATCTACTACTGAGTACCAACATTTTTCTAACAAGAAGGCTTTTAATTCATTTTTAAATGAATGAGGGCTATAAATTAATAATTTTAAATTTGTTGGTAACCTATTAAACAGTTCCACAGCTTGGTACTCGGAGCAATGCTTAGCTATATTAAAATTTGGTGCCATCTTGTGTTTAAACTCCTTCCTAAAATTATTATAGGTTAAATAATATTATTATAGGCCTAATTTTTTTTTAGTAAAATGAAGCAAAAATTTAGTCTAGCCAGCTTCCTTTTTACCCTGATGTAATTATGTTACCGTTAGATCTAAGAAAATAAGTTCAAAAGACCCGACTTCAAGTTTAATTATAAAGGTCGACTTTATTCAAATATTATAAGTTTGAATAACTTAACTTGTCTGAATTTTTATGGTTTTATTATGAAAGGAGACAAAGATGAAGAGAAGTCTGTTAATTCGTTTTCGCAGAAAAGCAATTTATTTGTTTTTCTTTTTCTTGAGGAATCTTTGACTGTGATCTGATTTTTTAGGTTTCTGTCAATTTATTTTGACGTTTGGCTTGCTCGATTCGATTCCAGGACGAAACTAATAATCGTAGGACGATCAGGGCCTAGACAAGTGGCATTGTGGAATAGAAAACGAATAGATTGTCAAATGTATGGAATTGACATAAGCTTTCGCTAAACAATTTGACATCTCCATACATTTGACAATCTATTCGTTTTCGCTACCTATCTATTCTACAATGCCACTTGTCTAGGGGGGCAGGTCGGTTCTGCTTCTGTTTGCTTGTTATGTGAGTTAATATGTTCGTAAACACACTCAAAATATGTATCTGACGAACTCTTAGTGTTGATAAACTCTTACAAAAATGTAATAGAAGATTGAATGTGTCCATCAAGCTAGTAAAAGAAAGAAAAACAGTTTATTCGCGCTAGTGACAAGTTTTACATTATACGAACTTGCTATAAATAAAATATTATACACTTGCTCGAAAGGACTAGCGCTCAGTATAATGCCGGGCCCATACACAGGTGTACATACATATTTTCAGCGCTAGCCGAAGTAGTACAATTTGCCACATTTTAATAATTAAATAAATTGGCATAAGTCAAAGTTCTACAAATGACAAAAAGGACCAACGGATTTTCGTGCTTTCCGTTGCTGTCAGCGAAGTTCAAGATGCACTATAAAATGTAGATATTAGTTGGAAAAGCCATATTTGTATTTGCTCAAACTCGAACCTACAACTTTGTGGAAGGTGGGCGCCTTAACCACAGAATCATCATGACATTCATTTGATGGATAAACAACTTAATTTAGCAGAAAAAGACTTCTGAAATCCTTATTTTTAATAGGTTTCGACTGCGAACGATACCTAAAGTTTGTAGAATTGCTTTAAAGGACAGTTTATCCGCAGTATACGTTGAGTCCCTGAGGTCCTACTAAGGAACATCAAAATTATCAAAAGTTCTTCGGCGACTTTATAGACTTCTCCTCTGTGCCTAAAAGTTCGACTTTTAAAGCTCTGACTAAAAAAATATTCCCAGATTGCGACACTAAGATATTTACTGATATTTTACAGTTACATCTATTCCAGTAGTCAAGGATAACATTGTAAATTCGAGTCACAGTAAGTACCAATGACGATTTAATTTATGTGTACTGCCTAGAGTTTATCTTGAATAAACATCAGTGAAGTAAATGTGTTAAGGAAACTTTGACCTATGTTATACTTACTTTTGCCCGCAGGTTCATTTGCGTTAGAAAGACACAGCATAGCCCATGCCACTCTCCATACTTTCAACTATCTCCACTTAAAAAATCACGTGAATTCGTCGCTCAGTTTTGCTGCAAAAGACGGACAAACAGACAGGCAGACGCATACACGTACACACACACACACTTTCCCATTGTTAGTATTAGTATATTTGAAATCGCCAATCTACCTTGAGCAAGCGTGGTAATTAAAGCTCTTGCTTTCTCTGAATTAGAACTGGCCTTTGAAAAGCAGTGAAAAGGTAATAAGCCGTCATCATTATTAAATTTAATTTAACATGTAGCCAGTTCTGTAACAGCCTCTACATATTAATTATACTCAGGCTAAATTCCATCTCATATCGTTCTAATCGAGGCTTAGCCATTACCATCTCAGTAATGACAAGACCCATTATAAAGACATATATTAACTGGTCATGTAGTTATAATTACACTTGCCTAATGTCAGACGGCTCGTATTATCATATTAAGTATCAAACCATTAACCCAAGCAAGCTTCAACGGCTTTAATTAATTAATTATTGCTAACATCCAGTTGAACACAAATTGTAAATGTTATCTTGTAAACACGTGATTTACAGATGCTGTGTTTATAAATTGAGGGGTTTGTGGCTAGGTAACAGGTTGATAGGTCGATTACTTAATCTTCTACATATATCGTTTTATTAATATATATGTCACGAAAAATAAATATGTTTACGAAAATGTGGACGTAAAATATTATAATTTATCTCCCGTTTAGAATCCTACGAATGTTTATAAACTTCCTAGTAGATTGATAAACTTACGGATCTTGTTATTTTCCGGTGACATATACATACCTATTGTGTGTGAATCATCGTACAAATTGAATATTTTCAGAACTGAGACTGAAAAGTTAGTTTCAACTTTTCTTCTCAAATATTATAGTCAAAATAAAAACGCCGATTCCTGCTAGTATAAAAAAACTGCCTGTGTGTTTCTGTGTTTCCAAATTCATATAACCCGCAAGTATTCAAGAGACGAGTGCATAGGCATCTTTTGGGTAAGCTTGCTCCATCGTAGGCCCCGTCTATGCCCTCGGGCTAGTCTGGGACCAAGAGTAAGCCCATAAACAATAGAAAAAGAAAAAAAAACGGTGATGTGTAAAAGTAATTTTAATATTCCATTTGCATCATAAACAATTTTATTTTATTTCTTACTTATCTTCTGCTAAAATTATGCCAAAGCATAGCTTAGACAGTATGTTTAAATTGTTTTTTTTTTTAATTCAAAAAATGTCTTCCTTAAGTAAAACGTTCTATCCACAATATTTAAGGTACCTACCCTTCATGTGGCATATCCGCCCAGCAAAATATTATTATGTACATTTTAGTACCTATTTTTACTTCTCTCCTAACTTCGCCCATAGTGTTTTTTTTTTTTGTTACATATCAATTATTTAATACAGCCGTTCACCGCCTTTACTTTATTTTCTCACAATGTTTATCTTGAAAATGGGAGACATGTATTCAGTTGAGTGTGACTTAAAATTTATAACAACGAGCATAAAGTATAGGCTACAATGCGAGCGGAGCTAACTTAGCTCAGTTTAGCTTACTTAGTTAGATGATCGCACGTTTAAAACTACGATTTTATTTTATTGAATTATTGTTATGTAGCTTAGTAATTCACTTAGTAATGCATGCGGCTAACAGCAATCAAAATTTAAAAAAAAATGGTGTTGACTCAGGTATTTTAGCTCGCACAACCTAGCTCTTGCACACAGAGCTGAGCTAAGCAAGCTCATCTCGCAATATGACCACAGCCTAAAACACAGAACGACGGAGCCCGTTCATTCCAAGTTAGATGAGTTCCTTGAGTGTTCCCTTTAAATAAAATTAAGTATTCATCTCGTGTGATTTAGCTAAAAGCGTGAAACATTAATTTATTAACTCTTCTGCTTTGTGGGGTGTACAAAAGGTAGCTTGTCGTTATTGTAATGAATTAAGAGTATCAGCTTATTTTACTTGAGGAGAGATAATTCGAAGAGAGAATAGTAGATTTCGGCATTTTCAGTGGTGTTTGCTTTTAATCCATACTAATATTATAAATGCGAAAGTAACTCTGTCTGTCTGTCTGTTACGCTTTCCCGCTAAAACTACTGAACCGATTTGAATGAAAATTGGTACAGATATAGACTGGGACCCGAGAAAGAACATAGGATAGTTTTCATCCCGGAAATCCCGCGGGAACGGAAACTATTCCACGCGGACGAAATTGCGGGCAGAAGCTAGTAGCGTAATAAGACTAAGAAAAATAAATTTTACTTAGTACTAGTTGCGTGCGTTAGTTTATAGTAGACTGAGACTAGACTAGACAAATAATTATAAATTATAAAAGAACAAACTTATTGAATTTTAAATTAATTTGAGGTAGGCCGTAGGGGTAGCACCCGTTTCATATCTGTCCCGTTTCGTAACGATACATGTACTTATCTTTAGTCCGTTTGCCACCACAGCGGTCACATCATCGAGAACTAGATGACGGCGCCTAAGAGGTGATAAATACATTTAATGTTGCCGCGTGTCCACCACACTACGCGAGCATTGTCATACTCACTTTAAAATCTCGGTTAAGGTGGCGTGTGCATTGGATTTCTTTTGGATTGGATTGGATTGGATGACTTTTTTTTTATTTTAATTTTGTATTTGTTTATTTTGTTACATACATTGTTTTTACATGTAGAAGCAACAAAAAGAAAATGTAACCAAGATTTTGTAAAAAATGTTTTTTTTTTAAAGAGTGTCCGTGGAGTTTCTTGCCTGTTCTTCTCCATAGAGATCTACGTTTTGGAACAGGCAATTAGCGTCACTTTCTTTTTCTGACTGACCGACCGACTCTTTGACAATTCATAAGTACCTGTAAATGGTCTAAGTGAAATAAATGCTTTGAATTTTGAGTTTTTGGATCATTTGGTTCCCTACAAAATGGTTGAGCTAAATGATGCCGATGCATACGTCATGCTGCTCGTGAACGGGCGCTGTCATTTAGGATTGATCAACTCTTAACTGCCATAGTTTAATTCTTTATTTCTGAGAATCCGTACTAATATTATAAATGGGAAAGTGTGTCTGTCTGTCTGCCTGTCTGTCTGTCTGTCTGTATGTTTGTCTTTCTTTCACGGCAAAACGGAGCGATGAATTGACGTGATTTTTTGAGTGGAGATAGTTGAAGGGATGGAGAGTAACATAGGCTACTTTTTGTCTCTTTCTAACGCGAGCGAAGCCGCGGGCAAAAGCTATTTATTGTATATTGCTCCTTACCTTCATTGTTTTCACATATATAGAAGCAACACGAATTATGTAACCAAGATATTGTAAAACTTAATGATTTAAAAGAGTGTCCATGGAGTTTCTTCCTTATTCTTCTCCATAAGGATCTACGTTTTGGAACAAGCAACTAGCTTCAACTTTCTAACAAACTGACTGACACCTTGACAATTCGTA
The DNA here is from genome assembly GCA_033675125.1 of Athetis lepigone. Lineage (NCBI taxonomy): Eukaryota > Metazoa > Arthropoda > Insecta > Lepidoptera > Noctuidae > Athetis > Athetis lepigone. The sequence goes on from CM066217.1 coordinate 16,583,133, forward strand.
AGTGCCTGTAAATGGTCTAAGTGAAATTAATGCTTTGAATTTTGTTTTTTTTTAATTTTGAATAATCTCATTTTCAATGATGTGACAGTGACGATGGTAGTGGACAAACGGCCATAGAGATGTTTCACTGATGTCAACTCAGAGCACAATAGGGTATTACACTCTTTTTTTTAAAGTTGTTCAAATAACTCCTACAGTACTAAGAAACCACAAAAAAAAAATCCTAAATTTTTATTTAAACGCTAAGTACCCTAAAAACGCTTTTAAAAATTGTATTTTCAAGTTTCGCGCGGAAATTTCCAAAAACGGAAAACGCCGTGGGCGTGGTTTTGCTTTGGCGATATGACGTCCTCACGTCGTGTAAATAAACAAATGCGCTGTAATACTTTACATCATTATTATTGTTTTTATCTAAAAAATTAGTTACTGTTCGACTTACCGTTGGTGTGCGTTCCGGAATGCAAGAACACAAGTGTGAAAACATCGGAATAATTGTGAATTCTAGTGTTAACTGATTCAAATTTAAGAAATACTTAGTTAAAAGTTGTGGGAAGAGTATTCCAACTATTACACCATAAAAACCCGTTTGTACTTTAGTAAATATCACTTTGATGTAAGTACCTATGTGCTTTAGCCATCTAAAATATCTTTCACAATAACTTCCATGAAAAAGTATATTTTTATAATAAAGATCGTATTAGGAGGTTATAAATAAAACAAATAGTGACGTCTAGTTGACACTGTTGACAGTCGACAACTGTCACTGTCTGTGGTCTGTAGGTATTTCGGTGTGTTCAAGAACAGATAAAAAAAACTGAAAACTTTGAATTGAATTTAAAAAAATATTTTCTAGTTTTATGAACTAAAACTAACACTGTTCGGCTGCTTTTTGCATAAGCTATCTCAATAATATATTTTTAGATTATTTCTCTTATACAGTGTAATACCCTATTGTAAACCGAATTTGAATTAACCGATTGAATTAATTAATTATTTGGGAACCGGTAGAGACTTCACACTAAATAAACATTATGCATGTAAGTAACACGTACTCCCAATTCGAAAATCGATCGATAGTAGATTATATATGCTCCATCGAAGTCTCTGAAATCTGACAGTAGGAACAGAATTAATTTTGCACAGAAATGGTAGCGGAGCTAGTAAGCTGCCGCTTTGGTTCCCTACCATTTCTGTACAAAATTAATTTCCGTTCACTGGGCGCTATATTAATGATTGCACAGAAAAACTTTTCTAGACTTACGATACCTTTTATGGGTGTTTTGAAAACTTATGATTTTTTAGTTTTTACCTTTGACGCTTCTTTAAGTTCCGCGCAAAACAAATAAAACTCTTTCCATGTCGATGTCAAGAGTTAAATAGATTTTTTATTAATTAATCTTCTATCAAAGTTACATAGAATTTCATTAAACCTTTTAATCTACTGAAAGCCCACATCAACGACCATTAAATATTCAGCTAGTTTTCCACACACTAACACAGCTATTGTTATATTTCATCGTCAAGTTACGGTAACTACAATAATGGCCTAGCCAATACTATTGTCTGGCCTGTTAGTCTAATGGTCACTAACCATTTGTCTAAGAGTAAGGTAATTACGAGGTTTGTATGATTTTTGGCGACTTTTTCTTGTCACTTTGTCTTCGTAAAAGTCAAAGAAAAAGAGATAGGCAAACAACCTATATAATCTTTATGTTGTCTGAAACGCATGCATCATACATAACCTTTCGACGACCAAGAGAAAGCCAGCAGGCTGTCGTGCTGCTATTTTCTTTTTTTTTTTGTGTCTCGAATCACGCATGTTCAAAGGTTTAAAGAATAACCTGCTGTTAAGGATTTTAAGAAAATACATTCATTTTATTTTTGGTAAAAGTACCGAACGGTTCAACTGTCTTGGATCCCCAAACAAAATTATTTAGAAAAGAAAGGGAAAGAGTAAGAAAAATATAATCTGTACTTCTTCATATCAATCAGGATATTAAACAGGGCTGTGTCATCAGGTACATTTATAAGACTGATGACAATTGGGAGAAGCCCAGATAGTCTCGCAGATTATTCCTAACAAAAATACTGTGCCCTAAAATTTAAGCTGTTACGTTCCAATATTCGATATATTTTGTAAAGTATTGTAATTTTTACTGACGACGCGACAGCACTCCCTGACTTCTGCCCTACCCATTAAGTCTACGCAATACCTTTATGGGGTGTGAGTCAAACGCCACTAGTGCCTTTGCGCTAGCCATGACACTTTTTCAGTACTACAGTGACGGAAGTTTTTTCTAGTGCATATTTTTGGTGTATTTCAAGGCTTTTTAGGGTAAGTTTATTTATATTTATGTAGAATTCTGACTATAGCTTTGCCGGGTTTTGTGTCAATCAGCCTGCCACATCGCAGGCAGGATAATTTGGTACAATGTCCACACTGCTGCCAGACAAGCTTCTAAAAGACAATCGGGGCTAAAGATGACAAAGGCACTATGGCAACGTTCACAAATCACATAGTGTATTTTATACCCCCAACATCTTCACTTCAAATTAAACACAAAATCAATCAGTTTGGATTGTCAAAATTGTAAACTTCTACTTCAAGTTTTAAAGAGAAAAGTGTGGGCATTAAGTTTAATTCTCCAAGTGCCTAAAGCAATGGCACTTCTTCTCTTTTTGGATTCCGCACATCCAAAAAAGTATAAATTGAGAAAGATTATTAAGAAACTAATCCCGACCCTCCTGATTCAAAAAATTCAAAATCATGATCGTCTATGTAGTATTATATCTCCGCAGTTGTGGGCAGCCGTGAGTTACTTCCAGAGGTTCCACCGGCTGCCTTGACGGCCTGACTGTTCAGAATCTGAAGTCCGATCGCCGGTTAAGCTGGTGAGTCAGATTACCACTCTAAATTAAACTAACGCTTTGCGGCGTTTGTAAACGATGCCGTCATCGATGTCCTAATAATACGGGACAGCCTTATGTGTAAGTAAGGCGCAGCATTCATCCCGTTGCCATAGGAAATTCATGACATTTTCTTGTATATTAGTTAGTTTCATAATAGCTCATTTAAGTCATAACGGTGTTATGTACAAAATTTATAATATATACTAAATAAAAGATAAATAAATAAATACTAAACAACTGCAGGTAAATATCGTATCTTCCAAACTTGTCGAATGTGTCATATTTATACTACACAAAGAAGCCGCGGCATTGATAGGGTAAAAGGCTCATGAGTCCCTCAACAGCCATCACTCATAGTAATAGAGCCGTTTTGTAAGTAATTATAGCACCCTAGGGCGAGGAATTTATTGTGTGTAGACGTTCATCTGTTTTCATTATTAGGTTTCTTGAAGATAAGTAGGTTAATTGTGCGGCTTTTGCTAAGGAGTGCACTAATAATATTTTGACGACCGACTTTTGGTGGACCAAAAGTCGGTATCTACCGGGATAGGCCAGCTTTGGTAGAAGAAATTATAGCGCATAATGATGTGTGCAAACACATATCTTTTTGTCTTACATTGTGTATCATTGTTTTAAAAAAAAGACAATGCAATTATAGGTAGGCGATAGAAACTACACACATATATTTATTTCACCTATATATTTAGCTTCAGTCAGCTTAGTCAGAAAACAACGATTTTGTTTGAAAGCTAAACAGACGCGGAAAGGTGATCGAACGTACGCGTCTTCGTAAAAAAACTTAGTTTCCTATGAATATAAGCTGATAATATGTATAGTCCTATAAGCCACGAGACCAAGCGCTTTACTTGCTTTCTGATACACGAAAATTTTACCATCCAATTCTACTGCGATTGAAAAATTCCAATAACACTTAGCTTTTAGCTTAAGATACGTCCTTGAACATGTAGGTTGGTTTTTGCTCCGCATTGGTCGCTGACGTCGTCATGCTAAATAAACAAACAAAAAACACATACCAAAAAACACGTATTATTTACCCCATCAAAATTCTATCATTACCAAAATTTTGGATCAGAATGCAACAATCTAAATGTACCATTCGGGGCACCTGTTTTCCTCTCCCACATAACCCCTTCATTCTCCATGAATCCTTCAAAACAGGATATTTGTAGCTCATCATAGAGCGAGCCGATCTAACGCCCACATCAATACGGTATAACAAAAACTTGGGTTGCGCCTTTCTTACGAATACTTTCTCATCCCTTGTGCTTGGGCCATGAAAATAACGCTTAGGGCGTTTGTGGATTTCCGTACCTAAGGGTGCTAACGACTGATGGGTCGGACAGACAAACGGACGGGACGGAGTGGTTTTGTCAATACTAAGGCTGAGATATATAAACGTTGCTTGAAAAGCGCTAAGAAATATTACTGTTGCTGTCACACTATTCTTAAACTGTGATGGTAAAACAGCGACAAAGCCAAACTAAGCAAAAATATGTGCTAAGTAATGTATGTTTTTCTCGAATTAAGCTTCCGCCGTCAGTCCGTCCTTTCGTTTGTCTAACAGACGATAACTTTGCTTCACACTATCATAGTAGAAGGGTAATGGGGAACTACCCCTCCACCCACCAGTAGAAAAGTCCAGTGGTGGGAAGGGGACCCATAATGTATTAGTTTAATGTTTTTTTTATAAGGTTTGTGTGTGTTCTTTTTGCCGCTAGTAAGTCCGACTAAATCCAGTTTGTGTACATGTGTCAAAACAGGTAGTTCCTCATTTGCAAATATGAACATTAGCCATGAGTAAATTAAATTAATTATGGCCCCGCCGCTCCTCGCGGAAGTTTGCAGCGCAGCTCAAAAACGCTATGAGCGTTGCGATTCATGGCCCCTGGGTTATCCCTTATTCTTTAGTGAAACTATTGATATTGAAATTGATACCCTTGTATTTCAGGTTTTTCAACAGCAATATTCACGTTTTATGGAATATGTTTAAATTTCCATCTATGCTTTCCTCTTAATATTCATAAAATTATAGGATGAGGTAATCAATATTTCTGGCATGATGCATTTTACGGTAATATCAAAGGCATATTTTAAATTTAAAGAAAAATTGCTAGGTGGCGAGCTATATAGACGCTACTGAGCAGGTACTTTGGCTAGGCACTATACCTAAAACAGTTGCACGTCAAGTGGACGATAAAGACAGAACATGGTTAAGCCAAGGTATTTGTGCTAAGTAACGTCAATTTATCTCGAGGTAAAAATCAATAAAAAGTTAAAATTGTTATGATAATATCTAATGATGATATTGGGGAATAAAGATAATTATAGTGATGATAAATATTATAAACCGTAATGTCATCCTTTATTACAATATATTGGAGTCCATTTACATGAATAGGACCCCAACATATAAGCAAGTATTTCACACGTTAAATGGTCATGATATTTTTATGACACATTCGTAATGATTTCTTGGAAGGTAGGGCAATATCTTTATGGATTTTTAATGACGTAAGCACGTAAGCTCACAATCATGGACATTTTATGACACAATGTACACACATCAAAAGTGTCTAGGGATCAACATATATTTTTGCAATAACTTTTCTCCTGATTGATATTAATTAAAATTTTCTTTAAGGATTCATCAAATAAAGTGTTTTCGTTTGTCACAGTAACGATAAACCAAGTCACCTTTGCATTAATAAAGAAATTTGCCATTTTCCTAATAAAGGGATTTTTGACATTTGAACCACTAACAGAAAAGTTCGAAAAAAAGACTGAAATAACAGTTTTCTCTAAAATTTTATTGGGTAACTTAAACAATTAATAATCCGTCTTTCTACCGCGAACACTAACAACACAAGAACATCGGTTTGGCATACTCAAAATGAATTCATCCAAATCACGCTGTGGAATGGCCGCCCATGTTCGTTGCAACAACAAAAAAAGGTCTTCTTGCGACTGGATACCCTCCATATTCGGCAGAACTCTTCTCTGTAGCATATCCCATGCATGCTCAATCGGGTTCAAGTCTGGCGACTGAGCAGGCCAGGGCAGGACATTGATGTTAGCTGCGGCGAGAGTCTGTCTTACAACTGCGGTGCTGCTGCTGCTTACTTGCGGTGTGCGGTCGTGCATTATCATGCATTAACTGAAATAAGGGACCGATTTGCACTTGTAGAGGAACGATGACGTCTGATACAATCATCTCAGCATAAATTTGAGCGTTGACGTTGCCTCTGATCCAAATCAACTCAGTTCTTGCGCCGATCCAAATACCCGCCCATACCATGATGGTTCCACCACTATAAGGATGGACTTCCTGGCAGGATTTTAATCGCTGTTGGCGTCCAGGGGTTCTCCAGTGTCGTATACGTCTTGTATCCGGTCTCATACCAAAACGAGACTCATCAGAAAAGCACACGAAACGCCATTGTTCTTCTGCCCAATTTCTGTGTTCAAGAGCCCATTGATATCGAATCCTACGATTGTGCATTGCTATAGGTGGTACCCGTAGCGGTCTTCGGGAATGAAGGTTCACTTCATGCAAGCTTCTGACTGTTTGGTCGCTAATTAAGTTCCCTGAAGAGTGATGAAGCCTCACGGCTAACATCATGGCGGTTATTGTTGGAGCTCTTCGAGTTAAGATTTGAATGTATCGGTCTTGTCTCCGTGTGGTGCAGCGATACCGTCCTCCATGGCGCTCAGCCACGGTACCAGTGCTTCGGTAACGTGTCCAAAGTCGACTGATAACACTCTGACTTGTATTCAGAGCTAAAGCCGCAGTACGTTGCCGGGAACCAGCTTCTATCATTCCCACGGCTCTGAGCATTTCTTCCCTGCTTAAATGACGTCGCCGCTCCATAATAACGTTGGTTTTAATCAGTAGTAGGGAAACAGTAGCACTAATAATGTCTTCAATGCGTTGTATGTTTTTATAGGGAAAATATTGACAGCTGATTTTCATCTTTTACTCGAATTTGATTCACAGTTCCTGATTCAAATTATGAAATGCACCAAAAAGGATCCATATAAATTTATAAAATCATAAATTTATTACAAAGCCACATCTCAATCTCAAGAAATCCGCATAAAAATGCTTGATCCCTAGACACTTTTGATGTGTGTATTTATTGAAATGTAGGGAAAATTCGCCCAGTCATGATAATGGTTAAAAATGAGTCATTGTGCAATCAAATGTGGCAGGTTTATGCCAAATTAGAGTTGTTTTTGTTGTTAAGATATCAACAAGCCTCGAGTTATCATTACGGCCCTCCACGAAGGTGTGGATAGAAGCCGATGGAGGAAAATTGTAAAGAAATTTGATCAAAGGAGTTCCGATCCTCAGTAAACAGAAAACGACAGAGAAGGAGGAAAAAGGGCAAAAATTTCTTTTATTCTGTTAAAAGCATTTAATGACAAGCTTGATTTAAAATAAAATCTGACTACAACATATTTTTTTTTTATTATTACATATGGGCTTGCTCTTGGTCCCAGACTAGCCCGAGGGCATAGACGGGGCCTACGATGGAGCGAGCTCACCCAAAAGATGCCTATGCACTCTTCTCTTGAATACATCCGGGTTATAAGCAGTTGGGAACACAGGCCGGCAGGGAATTCCATTCTTTTGCAAAAAAAAACCGACTACCCTCGATTTTGGCATAATATCATCATCAGATCCTGGACCTGATGTCAATGGGACCATTTGGGAAGTCTACCCTTACAAACAAAAAAAAGAATTGTTTAAATCGGTTGGTAAACGACAGAGTAATGCGGGAACAAACATTAAAAAAAATACACACATCCGAATTGAGAACCTCCTCCTTGTTTTAGAAGTCGGTTAAAAAATACCTTTCTAAGACATCGAATTACTTACATGAATAAGAACAGCATACAAAAATGGGTCTTGTTGACCTAATTTTCACTTCTCCAAAAACGTCATTCAGAAAATCTTATTTCCTTCAACAATTTGATTCACCTCGACATACAGTAAATAAATGAAACCTGTGACTTTTCCAGGAGTTAATCTTCCTCCGTAAACCGTAATTTCCGATGAAGTCATTGCACCCTAAATTAGGGGGTGGAAGGGGCATAAACATAATGTTTGTTGATTTAAATGTTCCCTTCCCGTGTTTATTGGAATTGAGAAAGTTAAATTAAAATATCAGAAAAGTTTCTAGAGTATAATTGGATTAGTGGCGACGGCTGGGTGTCAACACGAGAATTAGATTTCACATGTTTTGACTGAGTATATTTATCTAACTCTTAAATTCTTAATCATATAAAGCATAAATAAAGAACTTACCTATGTTAGTTATCCTACTCCTTTTTACCCGACTGTTGAAAGGAGGGGAGAGAGTTATGTTTTTTCAGTTTATGTTTAATCACATTAAGTAGTTGTAGTTCTCATTTAATGACACGCTCTACAGACCAAACTTCATTGAATTCGTCTTAGTTGACTTGTGCCTTATTGCGATAATTTATTTACGGTTTTCTTTATTTATATTGTGTTATTATTATTAACATATTAATTAGTTTGTCACCTTTAGCAGTTTGTCGCTTTTTAATTTAGTTGCTTTATACTGATTACTTTTTGTTCTCATTTGTTAATGTAGGGTAAACACAATATTAATAGTTTAAAACATATTTCCTCTCTTTTTGCTGTTAGAATCATGACATTCATGATGACTTATTTTGTTAATCGTTGTACGTCAGTGTCATTTCAATGTCAATTTCAACTTTTGTCATAGCGTTTAATTACTCCTTGAATTATTCATAGATAGACAAACTGGTGCGTTTACAAAGTGTGTTTATGTTAAGGTCTTTTATGGTCAACCAGGCATATGAGTAGCGTTTGTTTAATTATTATTTTTTATTTTATATCTTTTTTTTTATATCTTTTTTTTTTATTTATTTTATACTTACGTATATTTTATTTAACTATTCTATATGATTTCGCATGAAGATGATGTTTATTTTTCTTGCTCATCTGATGATGAATTTGCTAGCGTCAATAGTAGTAACAACACTTCTCTCTCTGATTCTGACTTGCTCGAGGACAAGTTGTCGCGGGTTTTCTCACTTAATCATGGTAATTTATTATCATTGGTGCATATTAACGCGCAGAGTATCGCAGCTCATCATTCTGATCTTCTCACATCTTTTCAGGCTGGCGTGGTCGATTGTATCCTTGTTTCAGAAACATGGCTGAAACCTTCACTTCCTTCCACCAGCTGCTCACTACCTGGGTACAAATTGTTTCGCAACGATCGTACTGGCAGGGGTGGCGGTGGCGTAGGTATTTATCTTCGCAGCGACATTCCTGCGAGTGTCGTATCTCAGTCCACGACCCCTCCTGGTCTCAATGGGTCTCTCGAATTTCTCTTCATAAACATCGTCATCCGTCATAAAAATGCTCTTCTTGGAGTTCTTTACAGTCCAAATGACAAAGTAGACTATTTTAATAAACTGGAGGAAGTTCTAGAAAGCCTTTTAGCAAGTTACGATCACGTGATCCTCATGGGTGATTTAAACACATGTCTGTTAAAGGGTGACACTAGGTCAAAGAAGCTAACAGAGCTCATGTCTTCGCTTAACCTCCAGATTCTTTCCATGTCTTCCCCAACTCATTACTTTCCTAACTGTAGGCCTTCTCTCATTGATGTCATCTCTGTCTCTAACCCAAATTTTGTTATCTCTCACGGTCAAATGACTGCACCCTTCTCCCACCATGACTTAATCTTCTTATCTTATAAAGTACGCCCTCCCAAGGTTAGAGGCAGAGTGCTACTTCAGCGCAACTTTAAGCATATGAACCTGGAACGTTTGAGAGATGATGTGAGAAACATTGACTGGTCGTCAGTGTTGTCATCTGACAATGTTGATGAAATGGTAGAAGCTCTTACTTCTGAACTTATTAAACTATATAATGTCCATGCTCCTGTACGCCCTGTTCGTGTAAAGCATGCCCGGCTCCCTGGCTTACCCCTGTTATCAGGAGGACCATGGGAAAGCGGGATAGAGCTAAGGCTCGACACAAAAAAGATCCCTCACAGGAAAACTTACAGGCGTATAAAAAACTTCGTAATATCTGCAACAGAATGTGTCGGGATGCAAAACGTCGCTATATTCACTCTACAATTCAGAATCTTTGCCAAACGCAAGTTTGGAGATTCTTGAGGTCTTTGGGTGTGGGCAAGTCCACGGATGCTTGTGAAAGCACTGTGGACCTCAATGCTTTAAATAGTCACTTCTCTACTCCACCAATCATTTTAGATTCCTTTACTAAAACTTCCACACTTTATCAGATTTCTAATATAGCCCACCCGGACTGCCCCTATTTCACTTTCAATCCTGTCTCAGAAGATGCTGTCATGAAGTGTGTCCGCTCCATATCCACTAAAGCAATTGGTTATGACAGTCTTAGCCTCGACATGATTCTTCCTGTGCTGGAAGACATTGCACCTGTGATCTCTCACATTATTAACTTCTCTCTTGGTAGCAGTGTCTTCCCGTCACAGTGGAAGAAGGCTTTTGTCATACCGTTGCCGAAAACCTCAAACCCGACATCTTACTCTCAATACCGACCCATATCTATCCTACCCATCCTCTCCAAGGTCCTTGAATCTGTTGTACACAAACAACTTTACTCCTTTCTTACCTTCAACAACCTCCTATGTCCTTTCCAATCCGGCTTCCGACCGTCCCACAGCACAGTTGGTGCGCTGCTGAATATAACGGAAGACATTAGGTGTGCTATGGATAACACCAAGCTCACAGCAATGGTGCTGTTGGATTTCAGCAGCGCATTCAATTCTGTTGATCATGACATACTTCTTGGTGCTCTTCGTGCAGTGAACATGTCCTCTTCGGTTCTTGACTGGTTTCAGTCTTACCTCTTCGGTCGCCTGCAGTTTGTGAAAACAGCCGATGCTAATTCGGACTGGTTGGATCTCACTGCTGGTGTTCCCCAAGGCGGCGTACTCTCCCCATTACTTTTCTCTGTATTCATTAACAACATATCCCAGGTTATCTCTTCTCCCTTCCATCTGTATGCAGATGACTTACAGATATACCAACATTTTGAGTTAACGGAGTTGCCCAGGGCTGTTGAGATTTTAAATAAAGACCTTGCTGCTGTTCAACTATGGGCTAAACGCTTTGGACTTCTTGTCAATCCCTCCAAATCACAAACCATCATTGTAGGCAGTAGCAGGCTCAGATCTAAGATAGATTGGGGATCAGTACCTACACTCTCTTATGACGGCGTCACTATCCCGTATTGTGACAAAGTCAAAAATTTGGGCATAATTATGGATTGCAATATGTCCTGGGCACCTCATATCAATAATATCAGCAGACGTATGTTTTACACTTATCATTCTCTAAAGCGTCTCCAATTTTTTCTTCCTTTCAACACCAAAATTATGCTAGCGCAATCTCTTCTACTCCCTATTCTCGACTACGCCGATGTCTGTTTTTTGAATGTGACAGAGGAGCTACTTAATAAGTTAGAGCGCCTTCAAAATCTTGCTATCCGATTCATTTTCAGTTTGCGTAAATACGATCGCGTTTCTGAATATCGTGCTCAACTTAAATGGCTCCCTATCCGTTTTCGCCGTGATATGCATATCCTCACCTTCCTCTACAACATCCTACATGATCCCAATTCCCCTCCTTACTTACGATCCAGGTTCCAACTGCTCCCACCTCCTACTCGCTCTAGGCGCCCCTGTATCACAACGATGCTGGAGGTGCCTAGTAGCAAAACAAATTTCTATTTCCACTCCTTTACCGTGCGTGCCTCTCAATTATGGAATCGGCTCCCGAAAGCAATTCAAGAAAGCCCATCGATTAACTCTTTTAAAAACAGATTGAGAAGTTATCTACTATCCCAAGTATCTGACGCATCATCATCATAGATTCACTACATCACTATAAGGTTAGGTATATATTATATTTATGTATTTATTTTATATTTTAGTTTATTAGTTTATGTTTTCAGTATTTATAAATTTATGTATTTGCATTCATAAATATATATTTTTAGTCGTTGTTATTATTTAAACACTCTCTTGCACTATGTTGGCCCGTTTCAAGTACAGTCTATCGCAATGCCCTAGGTTGACTGGAAGAGATCTCTTCTAGAGATAAGTCCACCTTTGTAAACAAATTACAGTTAAGTTCTCTGTTAAACAGTTATGTGCAATAAAGTATATTATATAGTTATAAGTGAGCATATATTATCGCGTCCTTGACCATGTCCCTCGTTTAACCAATCATGGTTCTTATTACCTCACTGATAAGGCTTAGAAATAAAGCCTTTAAAAATAGATTGCCTGTGAGCTATCAAAGGTTACAAAGTATGGAACTCACAGGTGCCGCAAGCCCTGACCTTTGACCTCGCTGTTGATATAATAATAAATATCCTGGGACATCTTACACACGGCCATCTGATCCTAAGCTAAGCAGAGCTTGTGTTATGGTAATCAGACAACTGACACTGCAAAGCAGATAAGTTTCCAAGGTCGTCATATACAATTGAGGTTTTCTTGAATACCAATGAATGTATTCAAATGAAATTAACCTAATTGAAGAACTAGTCATTTTCTACTATAGTTTAAATTTTTATTAGAAAATATCCGTGGGTTTTTCAGAAAACTTAAACTGTATCTGACGGCCCTGAATACTTATCTGCTTTGCCCACCGTACATACCTATATAATTTTAATATACATACATATTATAGATAAATAACACCTAGACACAGAACAAACAATCATGCTCATCACACAAAGTTTGTCCTGGGTAGGAATCGAAACCACGCCCTCCGGTTTAGCAGTCAGGGTCACTGAACACTATACCAACAGGCCCGTCGATACTTTTCTACGTATTTGCTAAATAAGTTTCTATTATTGTTATGAATTCCACTTTCGTGTTGTTTCTCTTCTTCAAAGGTCGCAATATTCTACGTGGGATTAAATGTCTCGTGGGACCTTGTCTGCTATGATTTTCTGCGCCAGTATACCGCGCTATTTATATTTTGACCTTTCACAATTGACGTACGTGGATTGATAAATAAAAAATCGCGATTTTGCGAATCAAGCGCCTGAAATAGATATTGAAAACTGTCAGCACAAATATCTGTGATTTCAGCCAAGTATAAAGAGTTCTTTTTTGTTTAATTATCAAAAAATAGTTATACAAAAACGGATTGTATTGATAAAACGAAATATTTTGTATCATATGAAACAATCTGTTATTTAAGTACGCAATTAAATGATTTAGCATTTGTAATTAAATATTCTTCATTGAATTTGAGTCAAAAATATAGCGAATTCAAGTGAAAGTCATCTAATGGACATTGGCTTATACATATTCATCAGCACTTCTGAACACCGTTTGCAAGTAAAAAAATAATAATCCAGTTGTCCATTTAATTAATTTAATAAGAGTTGGACAGAACTCCGTTTAGGTATTCTTTTGAAATAAATATTCGTCAAAATTACTGGTAAAATCTTTTTTTTTTTTGGTGAGTGGGAAATCATCCAATGACTGCTCCCGTCCTGGGTGCGGCGGGAGGGCGTGTCAGACTCTTACTGACTAAAACCCACTCATGTTCCTTCGATTGCCCTTTATGTTCCAGGGTCACGGTAACTATTATAAACATTCCGCAACCTGGTAAAATCTTGACCTTATAGTTCAACAGTTCTGCAACAGAGTGTTTTTTATCTCTTCCTAAGTATTTATAAACCAATTAATTTTCATTTAAAGTACCGACTTACCACTCGTAAAAAACGTCCGTAACCTTTAAAATTATCTCTTGTTTAACATACCCGAATTCCGAGTTGAGGACGATTTAAACCTCCGAGGACTATCTTAACCTCAAATCAACATTAATAGCTGAAATTAGTCTAAAAACGATTAAAACATTAAGCATTAATTTTAGGTAAATTCCTTTCAAGTGATAAGTGTTACATTAACTATCAGGCGGCCCACCAAATTGCCCACAATTTATTTTAACATCTGAAATTAAATTACGAGGGACAATTGGGACCGAGCTATTAAGTTAAAAGATTGTTACGAAAACAGTTAAAACGGAGCGGCTGGAAGATCAAGAAGGAAGGTTTGGAATTATATGAATTTGGGGCCATTTTTATGTTTCTTTTTCGGAATGTTTATAATAGTTACCGTGACCCTGGAACATAAAGGGCAATCGAAGGAACATGAGTGGGGTTTAGTCAGGAAAAGTCTGACACGCCCTCCCGCCGCACCCAGGACGGGAGCAGTCATCTGATGATTTCCCACTCAACAAAAAATATATATTGTTCTAGTATTTTATCTTATATATAAAATTCTCGTGTCACAATGTTAGTTACCTTACTCCTCCGAAACGGCTTTACCGATTTTTACTAAATTTTATATGCATATTCAGTAGGTCTGAGAATCGGCTACTATCTAATTTTTATGCCCCTAAGTGATAAGGGTTGTTCACCCTTAACATTTTAAAAGCAGGTGAAATCGCGGGATGCAGCTAGTAATGTTATAAATTTTCTTTTTAAATGTCTTTCCTTTTCAAGTGGCGGACTTGGTACTTTCAAGTAGTTAAGTCGGCCATCCTTTATGCTCTAGGTTATGGATTCGCAACCGGACACGAGCCAAAATGACTTTTTTCATTTCAAATGTACTTCCTAAAATTTTTAGGCGTTATCGATATTAGTGTCTAAATAACACAATGAACTAAAAAATTACAGTCTAAAAACCATTATGAGGTTTTACACTTAATGTAAGTCTGAAACACAGTCTAAAATCCCCAACCAGCTTTGAGTAAGCGTGATGATGATCAATGCTCACCATACTTGTGTGTAAATACCCTGCAGTGGATAAACAATAAGCTCATTTTGTATACACGCAATATTTTGTACAAATACAAAAGAACTTTCTACATAAAACGTAAACGCAATAATAATAAAATTGTACCTACACATTAACTCTAGTACTTCTAGAACATTACGCATTACTAATAAATACCCAAAAGAAAAGTTGTAAGTATCACATGAATGTTCAAAGGAACGAACATTCTTATCGAGAACGCACTTGAACAAGTTGTACAAGAAAGTTATCTCATTAGGCGAAGAGTTCCATTAATTTACTAGATAGAGAACCTACATTGGAACTTACGAACGCAAAAGAATAAATGTTAGTCCTCTTGTTATGTTAGAAAATGGATGTAATGTCGTGATAGCCCGTTATGCTGTCCCCTTTTTGGCCTGTAGTGTAGTAGTCAGTGATCCTGATTGCTATGCCGGAGGTCGATGATCCATTTCCTACCTAGGACAAATCATTGTGCAAGGAACGTTCATGGGACGGGAGGTCCTCTCCTAGCATCATTGCCTCGCAGATGGAAGCAACGGCGTTCCATTCCCTCTCTCCACAGACCATGGCTTGAACCAGGGCCGGACGAGAGAGATCGCTGTCGCCAATCGCCTCTACGAGAACACTCAATCGGCTCTGCCCAAATGGGGCAATCCTCCTCGGTGTGCTCCACCGTGTCCTTCGGACGAGCCTTTGACACCCTTTACTCAAAACTCCAAATGATGAGTCAACAACCGCACCGCAAATTTATGTATATATGACAAAACAAAACCGTAACAATCCCTCCCGATAATTTTCTAGAAAGCTTTCTTTTCAAACAAGCGTGACACCCATCCATTTTGAAAGGAAAGTGGTAATTTTGCAAAATTGTGTCGGAGTCCCACATCACAGGTACACGTAGGCTCCAATAAATTATGTGTAAATTGTATTGTAAACACCGCCCCTGGGACCGATTTAATAGAATAAAATTTACATTTCGTTATGTAAACTCAATTTGAGTGGCTCCTTCATCATTCACGTATTAAGAGGTAATATTGAGTAGAAATGGAAGTACATCAGTCTCGGAATATAAAATTGTGAAGGTATTTTTGGAAGATAATGTATGTAAGTCCTTGAGATTTTTTGAGAGTTCGAATCCGGGGAAGGTAAATGTTCTTGAGTTTATCTTGAACATCACTGACTTCAGTTAAGGAAAGCTAAACTTTGTCCTGGGAATCTAGTGATGTTCTCACGTACAATATTACTATCAAGGGGACTGAATACGGAAACCAAACCACCCAGAGGGAGGTACAAGTTTAAAATCGCTCATTCACCTTGAGTTCCCGTGGTAGTCAATGCTTAAAGCACATTGCCCTTTACAGCGAAGACCTTTTCTCATATAGAAAAGGCACGAGCCTTTATTATATGAGAAGAGGCCTTTGTCCAGCACTAAAACAGTAATGGATTAGTACTATCATAATGTAAGCTCTAAAAACACTCTGATTTGTTTTTCCATCTTCTAATATTCATGTTTCCAATTACCATACAACTACGAGCACTTTGAATATTAAAAAGGCACTTATTTATTAATATTTGTGATGTAGAAAAACTTCAATAGATAGATAATATTTTTATCCAGACCACTTAGATAGCACGAAGAGTCTTGAAGAGTTATTTACTTTAAGACAATAATGTTATTGAATGGTATTATTAAATATATAGTGATAAGGGTTGTTAACCCGTAACATTTTTACAGCGGGTGAAACCGCTGGAGGCAGCTAGTTTTATATATACTTAAGATTAGCTGTCCTACTGTTTCACCTGCGTTATAATAGATCTGATTCTGCTACCTATTTTGCTCCTGTGTGTCACAACGGTATGTTACGTAACTAATTGTTTATAATGATCAATTAAACTGTATAGATTCAACAAAATACGTTCAATAGTTGTGGGTGATCAATCAATCAATCAATAATTTATTTGCGTAATATAGGTTTACAGAAGATGTTTAACAAATTTATAGTTTCACTATATTCAGCAAATTTTATTTACAGTGTACATAGTGGGTATAATTATAGTGGTCGTCTTCAATAAAATAGAATAAATAATAATAATTAAAAGAGTAGGTACATTGCTATAACAAACATCCATCAAAAGAAGGCAGACAGATAGAAGAAAAGCAAAAATAGGTTGTACCAATTAGAAGTCACTAAAGAGTTTTCACATCTTAAAACTTACATTCTTAACTGGCCGTTATAAAAAAAATTATGACTTCAATAATAAGTATTGAAGTTTTCCTGTAAGGAGTCTATGGCATCTGTAGGTAGTCTTAGGCCCGTATTAATAGACGTCACTCAATTCTGAGACGCTTTCAAATCTATCGCTGTCCTTATTTTTTCCCTTTAGAACGACAAGGACAGCAAAAGACTTGCGAGCGTCCCAGAACTGACTGACGTCTATTAATACGGGCCTTAATAACTAAGGCCCGTATTATTAGACGTTACTCAACTCCGAGACGCTCTCAAGTCTCTTGCTGCCCTTGTCATTCTAAAGGGAAAAAATAAGGACAGCAAGTGACTTGAGAGAGTCTCGGAGTTGAGTGACGTCTATTAATACGGGCCTAAGAGAAGAGTAAGTGAGTGAGTGTTACTGTTGCTGGCAATATTTTATTAACAAAATTTAGAAATGCCGTTGGTGTTGTTTTTTTTATCTGTACAAATAATGGCACTTGTTATCTTTTCTAGGATAAAAGGCCTGTTCTGAATAAGGATTAAATTAATATGAAAACTTTTTAGTGAGTTTACGTGGTGTAAGCTTAGTGCTTACAACATTTTAGAAAATTAGACGGGGAAAATTAAAAATCTGAAAAATATGTGTAGTTTTGAGACCGCACAGTTATTTCTTGAGGTCTACTAATGAATAACTAAATGTCCCCGAGGATGGACGAGGCAAGAAAGGTATCTTTAGTTTTTGGCCCAAACCTTGAAAATATTCTACTCACAAAAACACAATTACTGAAACAAAAGTAAACTACAAACATTTTCGAATATTCGTAGGAACATACCGGTACTCACCCTGATTTAGATCTACACCATACATTAGAGGTGTACGTACGTTTAACCCGTGTTAGTCAGGCCATCTCTACAGATATTTTTTTTTTCATTTATAATATTATTCTTAAAAAAATACTAAATTCTAAGTAGATGCATGCACACAAGTATCCCACACTTGTGTCCCCAAATGTAGCGTTAAACCACTTTAAACTTAACAAAACAAATTTAAAAAGTACTAAAGCTAGAAAAACTAAATGACTTGAACCACACCGTTAGCATTAACTTAGAATTAACTGAATATTTCAGTATTTGCCTTCCATTGTGAGTAAAACTACTAAGAGAGACTTAGAAAAAAGACCTTTCAGAATTATTTATAGTTGTTTTAAAAACACAATTTTAAAGGTAAACTTAAAAAGAAAGAACGTTATATCTTTTTTGAAGGTACATTTGTTTCACAACTTTGAACTATAATTGAATTTAATATGTATAAGATTTATCTAGACTAACAGACTAACTAAAGTTAAAGGTTAAGTTGATATAACTCTGTAAAAGGTATCACTAATCAAACATGACGTTGACACGTTAGATAGATAGATATATAGAATAAGTATTCTTTATTGTATACCAATAGGACAAAAATAGTAAAGGACAACACAATCAAATATGCAAGAGTACAATAGGCGGCACGTTATATGGTAATAGTGATCTTCTTGTCGATATACTATAAATTATGCTTCATTTAAAAAACCTGAAAGCGCTTTAACAAGACAAAGAACTATTCGACTTTAAAGAACCCACAAGACCGCCCGGGTTCTGGGTAACACGCGTTATTCTTTTAATGTCGCTCCACTAATTTTTATAACCCTGGCTGCTATTTACAAATTCACTATCACTTTGCTCATTCACGCACGAATTGTACCCTGGATTTTGTATTTAACCGAGTTTCTCTATACTAACATTGTATTGAAAGTGAGAACTAAGTGTCGAGATGGCTTAGTGGATAAGGCGCCCGCCTCTCGTGTAAGAGGTTGTGGGTTCGAATCCGGGCAAGTACCAATGTGACTTTTTCAATTCATATGTACTTTCTAAAGTTTATCTTAGACATCACTGACATCCCGTGCCTCGGAAAGCACGTAAAGCCGTTGGTCCCGGTTGTCATTCGTAGAACTTTGACAGTCGTTACTGGTTAGCCAGAAACTATGACACGTAAAACACCGGTATCCAGCTGAATTCGGTTAGGCTGGCAGCCGACCCCAACACGATTGGGAAAAAGGCTAGGGAGATAATTGAAAGTGAGAACTAAACTCAAATCTGTTTTCTTCTGAATACAATTGAAACAGATGGTTAAACTTCATCTCTCAACCAGTTACCGTTGGTATCTAAACATCGTTCCGAATTTAACTTCTGTGCAATCAAAATGTTTCTTTTATATTAATCCTGCTTCTCCAATAACTTTAGAAGTAACGCAAAACCGTCAAATGAAACGAATATAAAGGATTTTATCGCCGTCGAAATTAATACAAGACTTTCAGTTAATGCCGTCAAAACCTTGGACATCTTAATTGGACGGATTACCGCTATTTTGAACATTATTAAAAAGGCCACCGAACTTCCATCCCACCCCACTTTAATAAATCCGTTTGCGAAACTTTTCTCGTAAATCAACAAGAGGCACAGATTATTTTTAAGCGCTTTCTAACTTTCTTCGACATTTTTTTTTAATAAAACAAAGTGCTGAATTTGCTAAAAAGCTTTTTGACTTTTTTTGACAAATTTAATGTTCGTGTGCAAAAGTAAATGTAATAAGTGTATGCATTTAGTCTTAAATTCGTTTTGAGAAATTATTGCATTTAACTTTGACATAATGTAGACAGAACATCGTTATTAAAATTTATATTTATGATGAAAGTTTTTGTTTTATGTGACATTTATATCAAGCTATTGAACAAGCTGATGGTCCACCTGATGTTCAGAGGTCACTGCCGTTTGTAGTATACATATATGCCAGAAGCCTCGCAGACATGCAGCCTTTTCAGATGGAAATTTGAAAAAGTCATGATGTTCATTTATCTTCAGGTGCCAAAATAACCAAATGTAATTTTGAAGATAATTAGAAGAATCTGTCGATAATGGTACGCATACTATGCTTGATGTTGACAAAGAACCCAGCATTCAATTAAGTATTTAGTTCGTTTACCACCTTAAAAAAAACTCGCATAAATAACGCGAGTCTAGCAATTTGAAGGCCTTGTAATATAACGCCTGTCCGGGTTGCGGAATGTTTATAATAGTTACCGTGCTCCCGGAACATAAAGGGCAATCGAAGGAACATAAGTGGGTTTTAGTCAGTAAAAGTCAGACACGCCCTCCCGCTGCTTTGGCGGGTGAAGTCATTTGATGATTTCCCATTCCTCAAAAAAAAAGGCCTTGTAATATTAAAATTTTGTTTTACATACAACACGAAAAAATGTAATAGGTATTATTATTTTGTCTATTACTTGGAGTCGTCTCTACTTGTTACAACTTTCGTTAGAAACTTTATGAAGAAATATTTGCAATTCTCGCAAATAGATTTTAGGACCTTAAGATAAAAAAACACCCACACGCACTTAAATGTCATTGAATATTTCGAGCCCTTTCGAGTAATAATTCTTGACACTGGTGCCGATTCTCTTGTTCACAAACTAACGTAAATTTAAGTTAAGTGCATGTTTCTCTTTCCATTTAATTAAGAAAAGGACAGAAGATAAAATATTAGTTAAGTCCTGTCAAATTTAGACACTCCATAGATAATTTAGACGCGTTTTAAAAACATGGCGTCTAAATATACGTCAATTTTCTTCCGGCGTTGTCTAATTTGACAGAATTAAACTAAAATGTATCTTCTGTCCTTTTCTTTAAGAAATAAAAAGAGAAAGATGCATTTAACTTAAAATTAGTCTAGTTTGTGACCAAGGGAATCGACACCATTATATACGTTCAATCTTACTCAAATACAGGTAAAAATCTAGAAAATTTACGCGCGTGTCGCACCATCTCAGCATTATTTCGACTGACAAGTGAGTTGCCAGACAAAAAAGAAAGTAAAATAAATTGAATTTACAACGTTGACAACACCGCAATATTGTAACTTTATATGAATATTATTCAACAAAGAAAGGGTTTTTGCTACGCTGATGTACTAAGATATTTAAATGGTAATAATCCTAGTTGTTTTGCGACACAAATATGCGGGGTATGTGGGTGTTTTGCGTAAAGATTTATGTAACTCGCAAAGAATGTGTGTAAACGCTTTACGACTTTATTTTGCCAGAATATGTTCTTTTGTGAAAATTGTGAGGACAAAAATATACTGCAGGTACGTCCTTTAGGGTTATGTAGATAATAGTTACCAACAGGAGCCTATTACTGAGACTTCGTCCGTCCGCCTGTCAGCAGGTTGTATATCATGAAACGTAAAAGATACAAATCTGAAAACGTTCATTTGTATTGGCAGTATAACAAAAAAATAAAAATAAAGGTACAACCTAAATGAAATTGGGTACAGGAAATATTAATTTATTTATTGGGTTCAAGAATTATATAAAAAAATGGCCAAGCAGTTCTAGAGTTTGGAGCTTACATTTAGTGAAACATTTTTTATTTCTTCTTCTTCTTCTTTATGGATCTCCCTCCGGGGAGAAACTTAATGCTCATTGTGATAGGACATTAATGTACGTCATGAACATTTTTTATTCATGTAGATTACAAGTTATCTAAAATTACTAAATTACAGTACGCACTAAGTGACGACAGTATGTCCCGAATTATTCCGTAATCCTAGAGCTAGTGGTTAATTAACTAATGAATTCCTCCGCGTAAGGGAATAATTAAGTAGATCTTAGCATAATAAAAACTACAATGTTAGTAAAGAAGATTCATAATACATTGTTTCATGTCGCTTGAAACTTTGAAAGGAGTAAATTATTACCACTATATGTGAGTACAGCAATAAAAGTCTGTATAGATCGTTTCTTTAATTTATTATCTAAATAGACATCGAATTATTTTGAAGCATTTCTAAACACCTAAATGATTCTTTATTTATTTATTTGAACTTCATGCACATGTGTACAAGGGCGGACTTAATGCCTTAGGCATTCTCTACCAGTCAACCTAGAGTAGAGGAGATAAAACATGGCAGGTGCATAATTAAAGTACAAGAAAATAACACAACTTACAGAAATAAATACAAACAAATAAAAATTAGAACACATTATTAAATAGGTAGTCTTAAAACTAACAAAATATAAGCCTATTACATATATACAGATAAATACATATTTATTGAAGATTCTTTGTCTTGCTTTTTCTTTCAATCCATGTCCTTGTGATTGAATAAAAAAACCTAAGTGTTAAGGGACTTTTGTTACTGACTGTACTCCAGTCCAGGTAGTATTCCAGTCTCCGACTATATACAGGGTGGAATGTTTCAATAGGCCCTGAAGAAAGACTACTGTTAATCGTTAAGATAAATAATGTTACTTAAACGAAACATTCCCTTATTTTAGAAAAGAAACGTAATGGCATTTACATATACTAAGTAATACCAGAATCGTGTATACTTGTGAAACGGTTATTTATTGTTGTTGGTATATTATAGTAAGAAAATAAATAGTTTTATTATTATTATTTATCTCAACAACATGATAATTTGCCTATCACAGGGTCGACTCAAGTTTAACCGGATCCAGCTGGATACCACAGTCTTACATCAAACGACTGCGCATCAGTTCTCCATCCAGTAAATGGGATCACGACTTGGCAAACCAGGCCTCACAACGGCGCAACATGCAACACGAATCGAACGTTTACCGCGCCACAATTGTTGCGCCGCAATTGTTTGCTACAAGTGTGCAAACATGGGGCGACAAAAGTGACGCATTGCAAATGCAACGCCTACTTAATGAGGCGGCTTCACTTCGCGTATTAAGTTTAATAATTGCGTGTTCGATGAAACGCAACATCGACCTTATTTTAACAAAACTAGAGTATAGACTGTATTTATTTATTTTATCATTAACAATATTCATATTGTGTTTTATATCATATTTATAAATTCTAAATTAAATTAATATAAATTCTAAAGGTACCATGCAAATGATAAAAATTAAATACTATTTCTAAAAAACAATTTTTATAAAAAAAAATTGGAACGTTAATATTAATTAAACTACAAATCGTCAATAGAGTATAAGTTTCTATCCAACAGAAATGCTTTGAGCTTAGCTTTAAAACTACTGGTGCATAGCAACATTTTCAAATCCGCTGGCAGTCTATTAAATATTTGTACAGCTTGATAATGTGGTCTGTGCTTTACAATATTAAAATTAGATGCACCTTTATTTTTAAAATCCTTTCTACGAGTGCTTTCCATAAATATTCTTTCTTCATCAGACTCGAATTCATATTACCCAAGTAACGCAAATAGTTTGCCAAATACGCCAAGTGAAGCCGCACCATAACTTATTGTCAAACTTTCTGTCTACTGAATACAATGTCAATGATGTTCTTGACAAAATTACATATGTATATACTTGCCAGTTTTCGAACTCACAACTTGATGATGACATACTAAATAAACATTCCGTAACAACTGGAATAAGTATAGTAGTTCACCATCGTCTTCATAAGGAAATATGAAACTTAATTCTCCTTAACTTAATCTAAATTCCCATAGAAATGAGAAAGTTTTGTTGTTTATGAATTCCTTGGAAGATTGCGATAATATTTTATCATCCATCATTTATGAAGTCAAATTTCTACGTATGAATAAATGTTCGCTCGTGGCTATGAAAAGTTACTGTTATTATAGGATGTTATTTTTGAACTGAATATTATAATTATTCAGCTATTAAACCGGTTTAATACAATTCGCTCGCACGTGAGAGTTCCATGCTACGAGGATCACAGAATATTGAAATGCAGAAAAATCACATCTCGTCTTTTCCCAACTAGGTATGTAGGGATCGGCTTTTAGCCTAACTAGATTAAGCCGGACCCCCTGTGTTTTAGGTGGAGCGACTGCCTATCAGAACTCCACAACTTAGTTACTGAGTGACATGATACCCGACTGGTCAGAATTTCCGGTTCCTGTAATGACTGTAAAAGTTCTACAAATGAAAACTGGCACTAACGACTTTACGTGTTTTCAGAGGCACGGGATGTCAGTGATGACTAAGATAAACTTTAGAAAGTGTACAATAATTATAAATTGTAAAAGTCACATTGGTACTTGCATGGATTTGAACCTACAACGTCTCACATGAGAGGTTGTAGCTCGTCTGGACCACTGGACCATCAAGACATTTCAGAAAATTACATAAATTTTTCAAATACGCCCATTTGTAAAATTATTAATTCTTTACCTGAAATGGTTCATGAGAAGTAGCCCGATAGCAGAAAGATGGATAGACGAAGCAGGGAATGGACAGAGGAAGCTTGTCGTCTTAGTTTTCTCAAACGTCCGTTGGCACTTTTTGGGTACAAAATCCTAGATACAAGAAATTGATCTATGTAGGTGGTTACCACAAAACACCTAAACGACAAAAATTTAATTAAGGTTATAATTGGGCTTCACGACTAAAAAGCCAAATCTTTCACTCACAAGCATCCTAAAATCCTAAATGTCACTTTGAGCCAAAAGCCCAGTGGTTGCAAAAAGTGGCCCATAATTTAGAATTAGGCCGTCCACACAAGGGACTGCTTACACGTAATTGGTGAGTGTGTAGGCGTGTTAGGAAAGTGTCGTGCGTCGCTTAGAGCGAAGGAAATTACGAACATTACATGTTATATGTTGCTGAAGGCGGTTGTCCTATGGGTATGTTTAATTTAAACGAAGCGGTAAAAGACACGGAGTTTTTGGTTTATATGTTTTTGATTAGTTCTTGTTAATAGCGGACTGAATAACTGTCCCATTGCAACCAAAGGCCTCTCATACAGATCACGAGCATTGATGCGATTGGCGAGTTGATGATTTTGGACTTACATTAATACAAACTAAGGTTAATAAGTAATAAGAAATCTGAAATGTGTGAGATTAAAAAAAAAGAAAAATTAACTAGTACTTTAATTATTCTGTTTTCTGTCTGCACCCTTTAAATTAAAATTTGCCTGTGTCGAATCTTATTCTCCTCCATTCTACCAATATCTTAAAAAAGGTACCTATGCAAAGCTCTCTTTTCACAAAAAAAAACACTTACCCTAACATTTACCAGAAAGTTTTCAAAAACAACTCATGGTACAGAATTTTCCTATGAAAACGCCCCAATAACGACTCTGAAACCTAACCCAAGACTTGGGTCTTTTTTGGTCTTCTGATCGCGCAGCATTTGTCCATTTACTGGGTTGTGGAGGTCTGACAGACAGTCGCTTCACGTAAAACCCTGGTATCCAGCTGAATCCGGTTAGGCTGGAAGCCGACCCCGACATAGTTGGGAAAAGGCTAGGGAGACGATGATGAGATTTTTTTTTGTAAAAAAAAAGTATAATTAACGTCGTGTAATTTTGTGTTCGCCTTTATTCTAAGCCGACGCTAGGTGAGAAACCAAACGGAAACAATATTGGCATGTTCTTTTACGCAACATGTAGACAAAAAGAGATTGTTTACATCACTCTAGTTGACTACCTAAACCGATAGTGTTACATAGTATGCATGTATAATATTACAAACGCAAGATAAACGTCACTAAAAGCCTCACAAGTCTGTAAACAGTGAGGGTGAAGTTCCTCGTTAAACATACTTCAAAAACTTTTATGACATTCCCGAAGTACACGTGAAGTAGGGACACAATTTTGTATGTATAGTGATAACGGGTTGGGAGAAGGATCGTCCTGGTGCTCTTGACGGTTACGGTGAATAAAAGATTATCAGGCCTTTTGTAGCAGTATTCATAATGTACTGGTTGAGTATGCGTGTCCTGAGGTTAAAAGATAGTGATGAGTAGTATTTCGAAGATGTATATGCTATTGTGTCCCAAGAACTGTTATTAGACGAGAGGTGCGCGCACGCCCTCTTTTTGCTGTATCCCATTGCCGCACCAATGCTGGTCTGCGGGCGCCTCTACGTCGCTTGTGCAATAACTATAATGATTTTTGTTCAGAAACATCAGAATTAGATTTATTTTCAGTGTCAGCAAATAGATTTCGTTTTGCTTTGTTAAAGAAACTTAAGGATTCCGATGTATAGTTATTTAAATAGTCTTGTAGTCTTACTCGCATAGATTGTTCATTAGTAAAGTTACATTAATTGTATAATTATGCTGTGGATAACGGTGTGAGTTTCACATTTATATAATGTCTTTTTTTATATTGTTTGCGTAGATATAATGTGTTACTGTTTGTTTGTCCCAAATAAATAAATAAAATAAAAAAAAATAAAGATGTAGTGAAGATAATGTCTGACAATTTCAAAGAATACGAATATGAAACTGAAATCGCCAATCCGCCTTAAGCAAGCATGGTGACCGATGAGCATGCCTTGTTTGCATGCGTTATTGCGATAATGCATTCCGATTCCTAGTACAACACAACTGCGTTTTAATCGTACGATAATAATTAATTATCGGAGCAGTGTGTAACTTCGCAGCCGTCATTAGTTGCGATATTATCTCACGACAATAACGCACCGCTGTGGTAAAGGCTTTGCACAATTTCTGGATTCTTTTAGATCTAAAATTAGCGTATAAACCAGCTAGTATGAATAATGCACCAGTGACGTAAAAATTAACTCAATCGGATGCACTTCAGAAGCCGCTTTGATGCGATGATGGTGAGCTAAATATTGCTGCATCTAACCTATCCTTACTATAATTAATATAACCCTATTTTCAATAAAAAAATAACTAAGCCCATCACAAAAGTTTCTTTAATAATAACACAACAAAATCCATAACCGATACAATTTGTTGCGGAATGTCTATAATAGTTACCGTGACCCTGGAATATAAATTGCAATCGAAGGAACATGAGTGGGTTTTAGTCAGTAAGAGTCTGACACGCCCTCCCGTCGCACCCAGGACGGGAGCAGTCATTGGATGATTTCCCACTCACCAAAAAAAAAAACCGATACAATTTACTTATATTTGCTTAAACATGAAAACACATTTTGCAAATATGTCATATTGCGAGTGTGGCATTATGCGCCTACTTGAAAATGTATTGTCCGTTTGCTTGATTGCTACATCATGATGAAAACCTTAGAACCAGAGAGCAACAAAAAGCTCCAAATGGTTTACAATCAAACAAAATCCATCAAATTGCTAAATGAAACCTCTACAATATTCACCTTTTTGATAGCTGACGAGAAAGACAAAATGCCTATTTAACTACGTCGATTTTTTTTTTGAGGCTTGTGATAATCTTACGCTTACACTTGACTTTGGTTTTCAGTAAAACTCAAACAGAGACAGAAGCGTTCCTATCCCAGAGATAATATTGTTTCGTGTTCTTGTAATTACACCTTCACCGGTATTCTTCCAGTCGAAACAGGGAAACGGTACTTTGCAGTTGCTGCAGAACTCCCCCGTTCAAGTTCCTCCACAAAGTTTTACCTCTACTAACTGCTACATAAAAAATATTTTCAGTGTGTAATACTATTTATCAAATTTATTAACAAGCCTACAGGGAATGTGTGGCAATTTAGGGCTTAAGCTTTTCCGCAGAGCTAGCGGATTATTCGTCACGCTCAGGGCTTACACGGCAACCCATTAGCGCTCAACTTTTTTTATGAAACCAAGTTTAACGGGATATTTTATTAAATAACCTGTTTAATCTTTCGACGACCTAGCGACAGCCGGCTGTCGGGCTACTATTGTCTTTGTGTTGTGTCTCGAATCACGTGGGTTCGAAGGATTTACTTGACTTGATGGGAAAGTGATCAAATCTTATTTGCTTGTCTATTGCTTTTTTTTCAATTCTAGCTACTGACATGTTTTCGGTTACTGTTCCGCTGCTGTGGATGAAAGACTGCTGTACAGATTTTCATGCAGTTTTCACTGAAAGATAAAGCGACTAATGCGCGAGGTTTGAATGTGAAACCAGAGAAAAGTGTGACTTAGGTACTTTGTTTTATTTTCACTGTTCTAAGAGATTCAAAATTTAACCATCGATTAGAATATCAAATGAATTCCTAACTTATTCCTTTGAAAAAGGGTCTTGTCAAACAAATAGACAGACGGACAACGCAAGCCTAGAAAAGAATTCCTTTTCACTTAAGTTACGCCAAACCCTCAAAACACAGTCATAAAAGCGTGAATGAGTAACATCCACTCATACATTCCTCACAAACTCCCTCACAATAGCACTACATAATACCAGGAAGCACAAAATCCCTTTCCTACACAAACTACCTGTAGCGCCTAACCAAGGACAAAACAACAGTGGCGATGTTAAATAATAACTCCTCTAACAAAAGCCAGCTTGATAAAGCGATAGAAATATAATCCAAGTAAGAGAATTTGATTACTTGCGTAATTAAATTATGAGGGGGAAGGAATTGGGTGAAGGTCGCTAATGAGGTTACAAAGACCACGACCAGGTGTCAGCCAGACTTCAATGTAATGGCGAAAGGTGTGATTTTTTAAGCGAATAGTTATTGTTTTGACAAGCCTGTTGGTTTAGTGACCCTGATTGCTAAGCCGTGGTCGTGAGATCGATTTTTACCTGAGGCAAAGTGGCTTATATCACTTTCCCGCCTTAAAATCGGCCTTAGGGGTTTAAGGGTTTTAAGTGTTAAGCAAGACCTGTATTTGGGTGGAATTTGTCTATAACTAGCTCTCACCCGAGACTTCACCCTCGAGGATTACGACTTCTTGACTTCCTGGACTTCCTGCCACTGGCAAAGTCACTTTTTGCGGTTAACTGACTAAACAAAGCTCATGCCCTCCGATCCAATGACAAAAGGATTGAAATGAAAAACGACAAAAAATATTGTGGCATAAAATATATCATCGTAAAATCATATAAATAAGACATTCCCAGTAAGTAATTGATGATGGCAAGAAGAATATTTAATAACATGCAATGGTCCGATCAAGCAAAAGTTTGGTAGTTACAATAACAGCGTCAAGAAGACTCCGAACACAAAAATTGTAAACCAATTATTTGACACAATAAAATTTATTTTATTTTTATTATTATCATCAATTTATTATTATCAACCTCAATACTCAATACTCAATACTCAATACGTTTATTGCATTCCACAATGTGAACTTAGATGGTAAGGGTACATAAGTATATGCATTAGTTTTGGAGCATTGTGGGCCCTGTCGGGCATAACAAAAATAAATATTAGGAGGAGGGCTATTAAAAAATATATTTGTCTACAATTTTAATATTATTCTACTCTTTTGTTTTGTGTAGTAACCTACACAGGCCTTTCACAACGCATGGCATTTAACTAGCCCGATTTTCGTTTACAGGCACCCAGTTACTGTAAACTGCCTGACAACAACTGACTAAACGGGGGACGCTTCACACAACACTTGTTGGCTGCCTGTCCATAAGAGCGGTTCGAGGCAGCGGAACAGTGAGCGAATAAAAAATCCACCAATAGAATCGCATCAAATCCTCGCTCGTGAGATTCTATTGGTGGATTTTCGATTAACTCACTGCTGCTCCTCTGCCTCGGTTCGCTCTTGTGAGCAGGCAGCATAAACGTGGAATATAAGTATACTTTCTACTAAATAAACGAAAATATTTAAGGCTGAAATACGTTATCATTTTAATTGTTCCTCTCCTGTAATAAAATTATTTTACACCCGTGTTATTGTTAGAAATGTAAATAATAGATTGGTAGACGTACTTAGGTATTTTCATAACTCTCTGGTACACCTTAATAATCATTTTCCGTGTCTAAATTACAGCCCTTTGAGTAACGAGAACAAAAGAACAAAGGGTTCTAAAGGCGAGATACGATTAGAAATGTAAATAAAAATATAGATAAATAATCTATGTAGTAGGTAGAATTATTTCTCTCTCAATTTCAAAAGATTTACACAACAGATGTTCGAGTCGGAAACGAATTTGATATAGATAATTACAGGCAAATTTTGTGTTTCTTCTGTCTGTAATTACAGTTACACGATATACAAAGCTGAGGGGAATCAGAAAATATTCTTTTATTCAAGTAATTGGTGTAAGAATCCTCAAATTACTAGTAATTAGTGACGGATAGTTATTCACTCAATTATACTCACGATAACAAACATTTTTTCAAAGAAATGCAATCGCTTTGCATTTTGAGCAGGTCAACGACAGTTAGTTCTTACTGGAGGTAGCGGGTGGCATCAAAGGTCCGGCACGCAAGCAAAATCTAACTACTTTTTTTCTTTAAAATTTTACTTTACTTAATTACTTTAAAATTCTTAAATGCTGAATATTGATGTGTAATGTGATGAAAAAGCATGTCTGTATTAAAAAAAAAAGCGACGATAGACTTTATTAAGTGTGCGTAACTTCATCGCTAAATAGTTTATATCATCGCTAAATGGTCTTGTGAAATTCTTGGCTAGTACACCTCTCGACCTATGAGAACGCACTATATTTATGCACTACCCCTTAATTTCATTATTCCTTTTACGACATAAACTATTAAAGCTCAGACAAAACTAAACTAGGCTCTACAGAACCGTAAAATGCTGCAACTTTGCACGGATTTTGACGTTTTTCTTCGATAAATCTTTAATCGTTAAGAAAGTCGTATGTTTTTTCAATTACTGTCCAATATTGGACTTTAAGCTATAGGAATACATTTGCTACTAGTAAAAAAAACACCTATAAAGCACCAAAAAATAGCTTTGAAAACGTAGGCAAAGTTGAGGTAAAAACTACAACATTGCCTGTCATAATATCTTTTTAAATGAATGGGTATTTTGGTAACGGATTTGACACCCATATTGCCATAAAGTTTTTTTCCACGTCAGACTTCACTGAATCTTGAATAGCACAAGAAATTTTTTTTTACAATGCTAGGCAAAGTTGTACAGGTTTCTCTAAAACTCCCATACAAAAGTGAGTTCGGTGTAGGGCTGCCCCAAAGGAAATGCAACAATTTTTCTTAACATTCAAATATATTTTTAAGAAATCAAATTGTTGTACTTAAATTCTAATAACATTTTTTCATAGGAAAACAAATATGTAGGTAGGTAATAACATTTAAAAAATAATAATGTTGGTACCCATTACGTATAATAAAAATTACAACAGCAGCCTGCAGAAAGATCAACAAATAGTTAATTTGTTGATCTCTCTGCAGCTCCTTAATTTCTGATGATGATAAATAAAGAAACAATAGTTCTAGCTTCTATAAAACGTTCTTAGATCAATTACAAAAAAAAAACAATTACACAAGGAAAACCACGGTCGATTAAGAGTTTGTTGAAAAAATTAAAAGTGGCAGCCCTAACCCTAGATATTGTTGAGTAAAAAGTTGCGAAAATCTGACACAACTTTGCCGACCATGATTTAACGGTTTAAATTAAGATATAATACAGAAAAAACAGTTTAAATACATAAAAGAGCATATTTTCTTTGCTATGTAACATTATACGCTAGAAAATAAAGCATAAATACTCACAAAATGAAATTTTCCTGAGAGCCGATAAAAAGCGAGCATCCGCACTGATATTTAAACTGACACTGACAGTTTGTTAACTAAAATTTGGAGTGACGTATGATCGAATGTTGCCATACAGATTGCCGACTTGCTTTTAGTAATACCATAGACCATAAAAAGCATTTCGCAGCGGTAATAATTTAACTTTTTTGAATTTAGGCAATGTTGAGCTATAAAGGCAATGTTACAGCATTTTACGGAACCTAATTTAAAGCCCATACCATAAAGTACATTTAGGTTTATGCCAATGGCCCTAGTATATAAAAAAGTTCAAATACCATTTAAGTAACTAGACCTGTTCATTTAAGGCGATTAGGTATCCAACCAAACCATTGAATCCGTACTCGTTAGCCTTTACAGTAATTTACTCGAACAAAATGTCCTTTTTTTACTTCGTGTCGTACCAAAGTAAGCTTTGTAATCTACTCATTTAGTTTTCTTTTGAAGACGAATCTTTTTTTTTAGACAAATTTGTTCTACCCACACTAACAATATTCTTCTGACCTATAATTAAACACTAACAAACAAATTTTAAATATAAACTATTTATTTAACAATTAATTTAACATAGAACTTACTATTTTTAGTTCTAGGTACATAAAAACTTTTGAATTTATACTATAGTACGATTTTTAATTCGAGTCAGAAAAATGACTAGTGCAACTGTCACTGATACCAAAAAGGGTGACCCGCTACAATAGTGATGTTCCACAATCGATAGACTTAGACATTTAGTCATGCTTTGTTTTATTAGGTACCAAAGCGATTTTTTATTGTAAATATTGAATACATACCGTCTTAAATAAAATAATTTTAGAAATATGGACCTTACCAAATACAAATAATATAACAGTGTTTTATGTAATATTAAATTACCTACCGTGTATTTCTTCTATTTAATTACCGTAAATTACATGTAACATTTTTTTATAATTAAAGGCAATTTGATATTGAATAAAAAAAGTATTCTCGACTAAGATTTAATTGTAAAAACGCGATTGTACCACATCACTATTTATTTGGGACTAAAACCTGCAACACTGGAAATGTCATTTTTCTGACTCGAATTAAAAATCGTACGGCTGAGGCTGCACTAACCTGCGACGCGAGCTGCGACACATGAGCGATTGAAACAAATACATGGATACTCACTGTGTATGGCTACACCGTTCATGAAATATTACTAGCGATCTTTGATTTCTTTATGCGACAGGAGCTACAATACTGTAATCACGGCACCGGCTACATCGACGTATCAGTGAAATTGAATCGAATATACGCCAGATTTTCGCTTATAATGTAGCCATTCCACGTCTATCTCGTTTCGCTCTTCCAGCCGCATCGCAAATCTCTGCCTACTGTAGCCTCAGCCTAAGGCCTTTTGATTTTATTTATCCATACTAATATTATAAATGCGAAAGTGACTCTGTTTGTATGTCTGTCTGTCTCTTCTTTACGCATAAATCACTGTACCAATTTAAATAAAATTTGGTACAGATAATAGTCTGAGATCCGAGAAAGGACATAGGATTTTCATTCCGGAAATCCCCCGGGCACGGGAACTATTATTCCACACGGTCGAAGTCGGGGGCAAAAGGTAGTTAATAATAATTATAACTACCGAACGCATGTTAAATCGTCCCTGGTTATCTATCAGCTATTAAGATTTTCATCCATACTAATATTATAAATGGGAAAGTGTGTCTGTCTGTCTGTATGTTTGTCTTTCTTTCACGGCAAAACGGAGCGAAGAATTGACGTGATTTTTTAAGTGGAGATAGTTCAAGGGCTGGGGAGTAACATAGGCTACTTTTTGTCTCTTTCTAACGCGAGCGAAGCCGCGGGCAAAAGCTAGTCTATTATAAATTCAACAAAGCTCGCACGTCGCACTTTGACAAGAACAACAGTACATACTAAAAAAAAATAAGTGACCTCTGCTTAACTACACCAGTTGCTTTTTCTTTGGAAATCCGGATTGTTGTCTGTTCATAATTATGTGATTAAGTATCGGTGCCTCCTTTTGCGAAGCAGTTATGCTGGTGAAGGAGGCGACGGCGCGCGAGGGGCAACGACTAGGCTCTTGCCCCGGTCTAAGACCCAGGCGTAGACGTCGAGAGTCGCAAGACGACTACCGGCCACCGTAGGCGCGGGTCTGCGGACGGCGAGCGATGGGTAGCTCGCCGCCCGGCTAGGACCAGGCCTGCGTCGACGGC
The DNA here is from genome assembly GCA_033675125.1 of Athetis lepigone. NCBI lineage: Eukaryota > Metazoa > Arthropoda > Insecta > Lepidoptera > Noctuidae > Athetis > Athetis lepigone. The sequence goes on from CM066217.1 coordinate 16,616,842, forward strand.
GCGTTAATGTTCCACGCACGCCTCAAAGAGATGTCAGAACAGGAAGGGGCCCAACAGGGCCAACGCCTGCCGTGGTTGTGGAATGTTTATAATAGTTACCGTGACCCCGGAACATAAAGGGCAACCGAAGGAACATGAGTGGGTTTCAGTCAGCAAAAGTCTGACATCACGCCCTCCCGCCGCAACCAGGACGGGAGCAGCCATTTGATGATTTTCCACTCCCTAAAAAAAAAGTATCGTCATTAATTACCAATACCTTGTGTTAATGCGAATAAAATCAAATAAGCCAAGAAAATGACGAAACAAATATTTGAATCGTGCATCAATCGAAACCACTGGCAAAATAAATAGACGTTACTATATAAGCACTGACTTTGGCTAGCACTATACCTGTCACTGTTACACAACTGCCAAACTTCAAGTGTACGATAGAGATGAGATGAGTGCTTGGTAACGTCTTTTTGTCTCTTTAAAGAACATAACTACCAATAACACAGTGGGACAGTAATGGGCTGGTATTACAGACTTCTTGGGCTGCTATTACAGACTTCTTGAGCTGCTATTACAGTCATCTTGGGCTGGTATTTCAGAAGTTGCTTTCAAATAATTTCATGCCTGAACTTTTTCAGCTAGTTTTATGTACACATTAAGAGCAAAGTTAGAAGCCATAACTTTGGAACATGTCCGTAATTTCTTGCTAGAAACTACTGGCTAGTGGTAATTCATTTCTGCAAAATCAGTCTTGTAAAAACTTTAAAACTTTGGTCAGATTTTTAATTGGTTGAATTTCTGTCTTTCCTTTCTTGTAATCATAGAAATCTTCTTTAATATATCTATGCTTGTAATTCATCATCTTCTAAGCTTTATCCAGCAAACACTAAATGGGCCTTGACCTAATGAAATGACGAGGTGAATAAATTATAATAATTTAATTTTCAATTGTGTTTATTGGCATTGATTTAATCCTTCGAACACACGTGATTCTAGACACAAGCAAATGAAAGCAAAAGAAAGACAATAGCAGCCGGACAGCCGGCTGTCGATTGGTCGTTGAAAGGTATTGAAATTACAAAGTGCCATGACTTACTTCGTACCTCAGCAGCTTTATCAGATCCTAAGATCCTTCTATCCAAACAATACACTCGTAAGTTTGTTTGTTTGTTTGTTTGTTTGCCACCCAACGTGGCAATGCTGCCAGCTTACTGGCCACTTTACATGTTGACAGCGATGCGGAAGAGATTTTTGATGACATTTTGTTTCAGTAATTATTTTATCATTGTTTTTTTGCCTTTGTTTTAGGTAAGTAACCGTAATTTATGTATATTAGCTGTAATAAATAAATATTTGATTAAGATCTATAAATTGGCTGGTAAAGGGATCATGTATTAAGATCTATAAATAAGCTGGAAATGAGAAAATAAATATTTTGTGTTTATTATTTATTAATAGAGCCACTGCCTATCAGACCGTGTCGCATAAATATGTTATTAGCCCGTCAGTTTATAATGAACTGCCTGTAGCCCGCAGCTATTTTTGGTACTCCGACTATTATGCATGCCATTTTTTAAATAAATATATGCAGTTCAAAGTCCGTTTGATTTAATTTAACTTCAACTCTTTATTAATGGCATTTGTGGAAAACACACCACAATTCTGCCACGACCATGTTTATTTTACAGTATCTCAAACGAAGCAAGATATATAACAAAAATATATGCAATACTAGCTTTTGCCCGCGACTTCGTCCGCGTGGAATAATAGTTCCCGTTTCCGGGGGATTTCCTGGATGAAAACTATCCTATGTCCTTTCTCGGGTCCCAGACTATGTCTGTACCAAATTTCATTCAAAATTGGTTTAGTAGTTTAGGCGTGAAGAAGAGACAGACAGACAGATAGGCAGAGTTACTTTCGCATTTATAATATTAGTACGGATTAACTGTGGAACTATCTTGAGCGTACACAAAAAGATTATTGGGGTTGTATAAGCGTGAAAGCGCTACATTGACCATGGTAAAAGCATCCAAAACATATCCAATGGCGTTTTTTTTTGATGGATAGGAAATCATCAAATGACTTCTCCCGCCCCTGAAGAGGGAAGGAGGGTCAGATTTTTACTGACTAAAATCCAATAATGTCCCTTCGGTTACCCTTATATATTCCGGGGCCGCGGTAACTATTAGAAGCATCGACACGCCGTCGACACGGGTCTGGTCCTAGTCGGGCGGCGAGCTACCTACCGCTCGCCTTCCGCAGGCCCACGCCTCCAGTGGCCATCATCTTGTGACTCTCGACAACTAAGCCTGGGTCTCTGTCCGGGGCGTGAAGCTTGACGCGGCCTCACGCGCCCCACCGCTTTCGTCTCCAGCGTGTCTGCTTCGCAGGAGGCGACGGCTTTCTATTCAGTCTCGCCCCGAAGCATGGCCTGAACCAGCGCCGATCGCCTCTGCAACGACACGGTGGTGGTTCGCCCAAGCGTTGCCTACCTTCACCGTATGCTACACCGTGTCACGCAGGCGTCACTTCCGCCTGAATCCGACATAGGAACCTCCCGAAATGTCCGTGTGCGGTGAAGAGGGTCATCATCTCCCTAGCCTTTTCCCAACTATGTTGGGGTCGGCTTACAGCCGAACCGGATTCAGCTGGATACCAGTGTTTTACGTGAAGCGTCTGCCTTTCAGACCTCCACAACCCAGTAACTGGGCGACGATACCCTTTGGTTCGACTGGTCAGACTTTCTGGCTTCTGAATACCCCTAGCGTCAAAGTTCTACGAATGACAACCGGGACTTAACATGCTTTCCGAGGCACGGGATGTCAGTGATGTCCAAGATAAACTATAGAAAGTACATAATGAATTGGAAAAGTCACATTGGTACTTGCCCGGTACGTTTGCGTTTTAGTAATTTTATAATATATCCGGAACTATATGACCAATTGACATACTGTAAATGGCAAATCTTATCTGTATGATCTCCTTGTGATACTGAAATAATTTATTGTCAAAAGAATTAATATTTGGTTGCTCAAATAATCAACTAAACGTAAGTATGCCGAAAAATCATTTTTTTAATGCAATAAAAGAAGTATAAAAGATAAAATATAAAAGATAGAGATATGGTATCGCGGACTTTTTTGTAGAAATAATTTAGACAAACCAAGTTGCCATACATTGTTTTTAATTTTAAGCAACTGTTTAGGCAGTGCACGCAAATAATTCTGTTTCATGAGGTAATTTTTTCCGACTTGCTAGACAAAAGTTGCAATAGCTCGGTTAATATACATGTTATAAAAATAATTTATAGCCTATAGCACTCAGGAATAATGTAGCTTTCTGCCAGTAAAAAAATTTTTGGAATTGGTTCATTAGTTCCAGAGATTACCCCAAACATACAAACTTACAAACTTACAAATTTTACCTCTTTATAATATTATATTATATATTATTATTATTATCTGGAGTGTTTTTATTTCTCAGCTCTTAGGCTGGTATTAGCTACGTTCACGGGCCGAAACCAAGTAAACGTAGCGTGTGGTGTGTTTAAAGGGGTGTGACTTCTTCTTCTATCTGCATGAATTTTATTATTATTATTATTATTTTAAAATATGTTTCCATATCTCGGGACCCTGAGGTCCCGGACTTTTGGAAGGCGTACGAGGGGCCGAAGCCAACTCGCAGAGGCCCCTTGAGGAAAAACTTTTTGTGGAATGGGACACCGACCGACGATTATCCCTATATGCACTATGTAAGTGCACCTAAGGACAACCCCCGGTTGGTGTTGGACTATTGTAAAATATGGCAACTAACAAAAATTTTGGACTATGGGTTTGGATTCTTTCATGAATAAGGTACCAGAAACTATGGAGTGACTATGGCCCCTGCCTGACCAATGGTTGTATACACTGATAGAATGGCAGGGGGTGACTTGCACACTCAGTAAATGGGCCCCCGAAAACGGCCGCTAGCACATAGTGACGTAGCGACAAGGGGGCAACATATATCGAGGTGCTAGAGGAGTGGAGAGGTATTCCATGGCTATCAGGACAATCCCGGAAGTACGGTCAAGATCCCTACCAGCATCTTACTGGAATACTTCCTTCCCCCGAGCACGTATGCTCTTGCGAATCTCCACTCAAACCAGCCAATGAAGGCAAGAGTGAGGTGGGAGCCTTGTTCCTCGTCAGTGCTCACTCTGGCCGGCCAGTTAAGGCAAGCCAGAGATGAAGAACAAAGGGTCTCCCAGGAGGTCAGGTCCACGGGGTCGCTACTGCCCGACAGCTCGCCACAAGCTGCCCTGCGGGTTTATTATTATTATTATTATTTGTTTATATATGTTACATATCTCGGGACCCTGGGGCCCCGGACTTTTGGAAGGCGTACGAGGGGCCGAAGCCAACTCGCAGAGGCCCCTTGAGGAAAAATTTTATGTGGAATGGGACACCGACCGACGGTTATCCCTATATGCACTATGTAAGTGCACCTAAGAAAACCCCCGGTTGATGTTGAACTATTGTAAAATATGGCAAATAACAAAAATTTTTGACTATGGGTTTGGATTCTTTAATGAATAAGGTACCAGAAACTATGGAGTGACTATGGCCCCTGCCTGACCAATGGTTGTATACACTGATAGAATGGCAGGGGGTGACTTGCACACTCAGTAAATGGGCCCCCGAAAACGGCTGCTAGCACATAGTGACGTAGCAACAAGGGGGTAACATATATCGAGGTGCTTGAGGAGTGGAGAGGTATTCCACGACTATCAGGATAATCCCGGAAGTACGGTCAAGATCCCTACCAGCATCTTACTGGAATACTTCCTTCCCCCGAGCACGTATGCTCTTGCGAATCTCCACTCAAACCAGCCAATGAAGGCAAGAGTGAGGTGGGAGCCTTGTTCCTCATGAAGAACAAAGGGTCTCCCAGGAGGTCAGGTCCACGGGGTCCCATCAGGTCCACGGGGTCTTATTATTATTATTATTAGTATTAGTATTAGTATAGAAGTATAGATGACTGCGATGGTCTCCTCCTAGTGAAGAGACCTGGTCCGTTCGAGCCTCGTCAGTGAATCAGCAGGGTGTACCACGTGCAGGTGAGGTTGGCTTTGACCCTGGAGGTGATGGTAGGGCCACTTACACCCCTTAATTTAACTTTTACGCGAATGTTGGTCTTGACTATTTGATGCTTTTAATTTGTGATTTGACTGGAAAAAATATTTCTGGAAAAAATATATCTAATAAAATCTTTTATAGAAATAGAACCCAAAACTTCGTAGTTTTGGGTTAGCCTTTTTGTCTGTTTGTCGCTAATCTCAGAAACGGCTTAAACGATATGAATGCGGTTTTTACTTATGCAATGGTGTTCTCCACTTAAAAAGTGTTTATTTAATATAATATATATAATCAATATTAAGAATTCAAGTTAAACTGACTGACTCAGTAATTTGTTTAGGCATAGTCAAAAGCCCCCTGCCGTGGTTGCGGAATAGTTCTAATAGTTACCGCGGCCCCGGAACATAAAGGGATGTAGGTTCGTCGTCCGTGCGGGCGTAGCTGCAAGCAAAAACTAGTGTATTAGTATTAGTAATTTCATAAAGTTGACAAGTCATTGTAGTCGTTTTGCGTGTACAATATATTTGCTAAAAACACAACTGTCAACGGAATACTAGAGCCGAACTATTACTCCATCAGTGACTTTTAGCGTTCAGTGTCACAAAGCCTTTGAGCATGGTCTTTTTGTCTTTTAAAAGGTTTTGGATATGGACTGGCACTGCTATTGAGATGTGTCTCGTGCCCTTCATAAAAATCGAAAAACCCAGTTTGGACAACTACGATCGTAAGTCGAACCTCCAATTAACAAATTATAAAAATAATCGTTTAGAAAAATAATAACTTTTGGAGAAGTGTTAGGGCAAAACGAAATTTTGTGTATTTAAATCGTTATGAATCTGTTGGGTTTACTCTAATATTCATTCTTAGATAATTATGTCACTGCTTGAGATGAGCTATCGATTAGCTAGGACATGAGCTCATGTTCCACTCACTTTCACTTCAAGATCAGAATAAGCTGGGTCAATACTTAATAAACAGATTCAATTAAAACAAGTAACTAAAATGCAATCCATTAGAAATCTCTACAGATATTAATCTATGTACCTATACTCATTATTTTATTACCAAACCTGTCATCGCCTGCCGGGGTTGCGGACGCCTGCCGGGGTTGCGGAATGTATATAATAGTTACCGTGACCCTGGAACATAAAAGGCAATCGAAGGAACATGAGTGGGTTTTAGTCAGTAAGAGTCTGACACGCCCTCCCGCCGCACCCAGGACGGGAGCAGTCATTGGATGATTTCCCACTCACCAAAAAAAAAAAAAAACCTGTCATCAACGCTTGGATTACAAGGTAACTGAAAAGGACAAAATCGACATTACTGTAACACGGGAACGCCCTCAGGCGGTGTCCCAAAACTTCAGACCCCATCATAACATTGAACAGAACAAAATAACTTCATTTTTAACTTTACCTACAGCCCGTGTCGAAAGCCGACATAAAATGGAAAGAAAACATCCCTCTGACTGATTGCCTCATCAACCCCAAAAGCAAAGAAACACGAAACAGGCAAATTATTCTTATTTTAAGCCAAAAAGTTTTCTTACAACCGGGGTAAATTAAGTTCTGTGACCTTTAGTAGATCTTGTTGAATATTCTCGTTATTTACACGAAGTTACATGAAAATCAACAGTTCAACAAGCAGAACAATAATGTTTAGAATTTGTACGAACTAAAGTATAATAGAAAGATAATATAAGCAGAGTGAAGGGTTGGAATAACGTCATTAGCATAAGGGAGGCAGATTCGGTCTGTGGTGAGCAGATAACTTTTGATAGGTGGTCGGGCGCCAGTGATCCGTGCCAGTCGGTGTAGGCTGGAGCCAGTCGAGTGTGACTGGTGCCGTGAACGATCCTTCATAGGCTTTTGACAAAGGGACGTTTTTCCATGATTATTAGTTTTGAGTTACGAGTCAAAAATATGTTTGCGCAGTAGTGTCTTTTTATGACGCAGAGACGGATTTAAAAACGGTTTTTGTAAATCTCCTCTCTCAAAATTTTGCATCATTTATTTTACCCATAAGAGGGTAAAATAAATGATGCAAAATGGGCGGAAAAAACTGTAAAAATCTGCTAGTATGTTCATATTCCGCTTGCGTACTTAAATAAATAAAACATGTATTCCGAAACAAGTGAAAATTAATAATTTGAAATGAAGCCTCTAAATTTTTTACGATCACGACGCAACTAACAAAAGAGTTATGAATAACTTTGAAATGGCTGAACCAATTTTGATGAAACAAGTCTAAAAACTATCACTAGCTAATCTACTTTAAAAAACTAAAACTACAATCGTTATCGTTAGGGGTCGTTCGACCCACTATGGAACTGGGACCAAGGACCAGTTACCCCTCTATGGTACAGACAGACACACAACGGTTAAACCTTTGCGTCGGTGTTAAAAACAGATCCAAGTCTTTTCTACCAAACATCAAAGCGGGAATTGCAAAAACAATAATTGTATAACTCAATAACCCTAATCCTCTGTCTAAATAAATAAACAAAGAAGGAAAAAAACAAGTTTCATCAGCTATGACGTCACAAAGGAATCGTGAATGTCAGCACTCGCCTCACAAAATTTACCAAACGAAGTTTCAAACTCAATTTGAATTTGGAATAGAAAAAAAAATGACAATTGAGCTCAGGAAAGAAAACGGGAATCGAATGAAGAGAGAATCCAAGATGGCATAATGTATTTATTAATCGTATTTTACAATTTATTACGATATCTCCATGGCAACAGAGTGAGAAATCAAAAAATTATGGAACGTAAAAGGATGAAATTCACGCTTTAAATTGCTTATTAAAGATGAATAAAAGCTTCATGGAGTACTCGAGCCTCTGGCTCGCCCGCAGAAATTGTTTATGACAAAGGTAAAAAAAAAACAATTTTGAATATGCAAAGTATGAGCGTTTTTATATTTTGATATACTTTTCATTTTATGTAAAGTTTAGCATACGTTATGTTTAGATACGACCTATAATAATACTAGCCTATTGGGAAAACAAATACTTATTATTATAATTATACACAATATTTACAAACTAAAACTAAATTAAAAACCCTAGAATTAAAAAAGCTTTTTTTTTTAAAAAGATAACCGACTTCAAAAACTAAAAGCTCAAAAATAACTATTTCGGAAGTCGGTGGCAACACAAATCGACCGGCAGAAGAGAAGCCACCGACTTCCGAAATAGTTATTTTTGAGCTTTTAGTTTTTGAAGTCGGTTATCTTTTTTTAAAAAAAAGCTTTTTATTTTTTACTTTTTAGTTAGAGTCTCAGTGTCTGACTACGATTTAGGGTAGCTCTCAAAATAAACTTATAATCTTAAAAAAAATCTACAATCCAAGAAAGCAAAACGCGATCTATGCGGGCAACGTCACGGGATATCTATTAGTGTTATATACTAAAACCTTCCCCAGAATGTAACAAACACTTTGCTGAAAACCGCATCAAAATCGGTTTAGCCAAACGCGAGATAATCGCGGACAAACATACATACATACATACAGGTCGAACAGAGAACCTACTTTTTTTTGAAGTCGGTTAAAAATAAAATGGCATCAAAAAACTCCTCCGCATCGCTGTCAACCGGTAAAGTGCCCAAGAGGCTGGCAGCATTGCCACGTTGGATGGCAATGCTAAGCCTCTGGCCAAAATAAAAGCCAGCCTTTGGGTCACGAGAACTGTCAACTAGTCTTTTTGACAGCTATTATTGGGATAATAGGTTGGTATTATACGTGCCTTTATACGATTTTACCTATTATTCTTCTTCTCATACTTTTCAAAAAAAGAAGGTATAAGCACTTATGCTGTCACGCTTGAACTAGGCAGATTAGCGTTTCCGGAGGTCTATCTAGATGTACATAATTATATTATATTCACTATTAGTTCAGGTTTCGTCACGATATATTCTCTTCACCGAAGTCTGTGATATCCAATATATAACTTTAGAAAGTACAACAAATTTAAAAAGTCACACTGCTACTTGCCTAGATACCCACGACCTCTTGAGTCGTGTGTCTTAACTAGCCGTCACGATGAAGATGCACCAATCTGGGTTTTTTTTTCCTTTTTAGGGTTCCGTAGTCAACTAGGAACCCTTATTATATAGTTTCGCCATATCTGTCTGTCTGTCCGTCCGTCCTCGCTTAATCTCTGTGGCCGTTACCACTAGAAAGCTGAAATTTGGTACCAATATGTATATCAACCACGCCGACAAAGTGGTAAAATAAAAAATGGAAAAAAATGTTTTATTAGGGTAGCCCCCCTATATATAAAGAGGGAACTGTTTTATTTTTAATTTCAACCCTGACGTGTGATATATTGTTGGATAGGTATTTAAAAATGATAAGGGGTTTACTAAAATCAGTTTTTGATAATATCGGAAATAATCGCTCCAAATTGAAAAATTAAAGCGTCCCCCCCCCCCCCTCTAACTTTTGACCCGTAGGTTTAAAAAATATGAAAAACATCTGGAAAGTAGGACTTTATAAGTACTTTCTAGGAAAATTACTTTGAACTTGATAGAAAGAACAGTTTTGGTACAAAAAAGACAAAAAGGTTGTACAAAATAATTTCTGCGTACTTAGTATGTCAACGTAACAAATAGCCTTTTTTTTTACTTATAAGTGGGATCACTTATTGTGACGGACGGGAAACTACGGAACCCTACATTGAGCGTGGCTCGACACGCTCTTGGCCGGTTTTTTTGTATAGCGTAAGGTCTATCTAGACCAAAGTATCGTTATTATTATTCCTATGACCTCTTGTAAGAAACTAGAAGAGTCTAAATCATCATAACAGTTAAATAAAAACTTTTTTAAACCTGGCCATCATTAATTTGTCAACGTTATTCCAAATTTGAATTCACAATGAGTGTTGTTTTGTTTCTATATTCAATTGTCACTTTACTCGATACAAAGTGTTCAGGTTTTTTTTTTTAATTTGAACCAAAAAAGTTCAACGGAGTTGTGACGATAAAAGGGGATAGTTAGAGTTGGTATAGTAGTTGCGATACCTCTTCTATGTAAGGTTGAAATCGGGGCAAGTACATAAGTAACAGTTACATTATCACTCTACTGCCTAAGGGAGCGTGATGATATAAGGACGAACGACGACCTGGTTACGAATTTAGATGCATATTGCAAACCGCCTTAAACAAGTGTGACAACAACAACAACATATAAAAAACAAATATTAAGACCGTGACTACGACGTGATAATTTCAAAACGGCAATAACTGATTTTAATGAAATATATCTAAGAACCATTGCTGGATAACCAACTATCAAATAAGAAAAAATCGCAACCAAATCGGTTCACCCGTTTAAGAACTACAGTGCCACAGAGACACACACATAGCGGACAAACTTATATCACCCCTCTTTTTTCATCAGGGCTTAAAAAAGGCTAGTATATGGATGACGACAGCATTAAAAAAATGACATTCCGTTTAGTCCGTCTGATAGATTGGCCCAAAATACGGGACACGTATTTTTTGCTTTATCAAATTAATAAAAAAATACAAAGATAAAGAGCAACAAAGTTTCGGAGTGGTGGCTTTTGACGTCACCGTCCTGCAAAAATTGTATCAGATCGTGACGTCATGCGCAACTTCAACGCACTGTATCGTCGTCATTCTTCGTTTACGAGAAAAAAGAAAAAATACGTGTCCAAATTTTTTTAATAATCTCTCTGACGGACTAATTACTTTTTTTGTCGTCTCGCCTATTATACCGGTTCCACGTGGTTTTACCCGCGTAATAATAGGTTTATGGTTATTTTTTTCCCGTTTTTGCCACATTTTTCATAGATTCCCCGGACCTATTGGTCACAGCGTGATAGCCTATATTCCTCGATGATAACATAGATATTATATTAGTGAAAGAATTTTTCACATCGCTTTTTAAGTAGTTACGGAACCTATTCAATGAAAACAAACAAACAATTAAATCATTCCTCTTTAAATATTAGTATAGATTAATTAATAAATAAATAAATAAATAAATGTTTATTAAAATCATTATACACAATGTAGTTAAATTTATAGTTATTAATAGCCACAAGTAAGTCTTAAATAATAAATAAACTAATAGTATCTAAAAACTTTGTGTAAAACTAAAATTATCAAGTTCATCCGAAAATTTTACTTAAATCGACAAATGTATGATTGGCGACTTTCCTGAGCTAGGTTTACAAAACCTGTGTTTCAGGTCATCGCTTAGTAAGACTAATAATTAAGGGTGCATCATAATTTTCGAATAACAACTTACAAACTAATTCTAAAATTATATTACAACTTCCAATAGTTTCTCCGTGTCTGTGTAATTTAGTTTTAATAGATATTCTGTCAACAATGTACTGCATTTACCGTAATTAACGCTATATATATCTAACAGTTTATTTAACTTGTTGTACAAAAAAGGTCCTAAAAATACGTAAAATCTATGAGCAAATGCATGTCTTGTCTGTGGGTTTGCGCAAACCAAATCTTTCCTCCTTCTGGTTGAAAATACTGGATTATAAGGAAGCTCAGCGTGCTGATGACGTATGATGTGCAATATAAAAAGTTGACGTATTGTTAGTATTTTGCATGCTCTGTATAACTCGTGAGTGGGAAATCTAAAAGGCCGGAAAGTTGCCACCTTTAGAATTGCTCTTTGAGCACGTTCTAGAGGAAGTAAGATAGTCTTTGCAGCACCGCCCCATGTAGTAATACAGTAGGTAAGCACAGATTGACACAGAGCCAAATAAACCTGTTTAATTAACTTGTAGTCGGCTGGTTGTCTATTGTTTGCCCGAAGATTATATGCCATAATCATCATTTTCCCGAATTTCATTTACCCGAATTTCATTTGCCCGAATGTTTCATTTGCCCTAAAAGACATATGACATACTTTTAATTGCCCGAATTTTAGATACCATAAGATACGAATGCCATAAGTATTGTTTCCCATATTTTTATGTGCCATAATAATTATTAGACATAATATTTAAATGGCATAATATTTAAATGGCATAACAAGTATTAGACAAATATTTATGCCCCGTAATGGTTTTTTTTCTGTGCATGGTTGATGGTGGGCTAGGTCGACGGAGCCCCGCTTCGCGGGGCTCCTACTTCTGTGTGGTTTATAAAAAAATAACCACGAAGGGGATGGCGGGGTCTATTCGCTCGCTTCGCTCGCTCACACGACCCCGCCATCCCCTTCTAACCTAACCTGTCCGAGTCGGGGTGCCCTAAAGTCCCAATTGCATTCAATTTCTCTTGATATAAACAACCGTTATACACCCGATGTCGATGGCAAATTATGTTATGGCATATCATAATTATGGATTGTGATAATTAGGACATGTGATAATTATGGCTTATAATGATTATGGCAAATGATGTTATGGTAAGTGACTTTATGGGAAACAATGATTCTGGCACGTGACTAATATGGCAAATGAGAGTAGGGCAAATGAGTATTATGTCGTATGATAAGGCTGTTGACTATTATGGCAAATGAAATTAGGGCAAATAAAATTCGGGTAAACGGCGGTATACCGTAGTCGGCTATGTGACGTAGGTTCTTAAAAATATATATTAATTTACGCACTCTTGTGCACAGTAGCTCAATATGTTTACGGAAATTTAGATTTGTGTCAATCGTAATACCTAGGTATTTTATGTGGTCAGCTTTATCTAAAGTAGGACAAGTACATGCAGTGTCAGCATGTGTGCAATTGTGTGCGACTATAATACGATTAGTAAGCGGTAAGTTAGTGTTTCTCATTGAGAATAAAATGTATTTAGTTTTCTCTATATTTAATGTTAGAAGATTTTGATGTAGCCAATTAGACACAATATTAAATCCGTTTTGGGCATATTCGTAAGCTTCAGCTTGAGACTCAGCAGAAAACAACAGGGCCGTGTCATCCGCATAAGATAATATTAACCCATTACGGAGGACTTGACTACATAGGTCATTAATGTAAATTAAAAATAATGTGGGCCCCAAAATACTACCTTGAGGTATTCCGAAACAACTGTTTTCCATCTCAGAACTTGTGTACTGCCCTATTTTGACACATTGTTGACGGTCTCTAAGATAATCGGTAAATAATTGAAGTTGCTCTCCTCTTATGCCAAGTGTTTCAAGCTTGTGCAGTAATATGGAACCAGAAATTGTGTCGAAGGCTTTGGCGAGGTCCAGAAAGATCCCAATGGAATGCATGCCCTTATCTAGTTTCGTACTAATGTAATTAGATAGCGCATGAACTGCTTGATTAGTTGATCTATTAGGTCTAAACCCATATTGATTATTCGAAAGTAATTTGTTAGCTTCAAGATAGTCTATTAATCTGCTATTTATAATTTTTTCTAAAATTTTTGAAAGTCCTGTTAGTACTGAAATGGGTCTATAATTGTTAACACAGTTCTTATCTCCCGCTTTGAACACTGGCGTAACTACTGCTTTTTAAGCAGTTTGGGAAATATACCATTAGACAAACATGACTGGAAAATATGGGTTAATGGAGGGGCAAGAAGGTGTTTGAACCTTTTCAGTATGTTATTAGAAATGTTATCCCATCCCACGGCGCAGTTATCCTTTAACCCTGTTATTGTTCTCAAAATTTCATTGACATCAGTATCTACCAAAACGAAAGATTTTGATGGTTTCATGAGGCTATTCACACCCGATATTTGGTGGGGAGGACTATTTTGGTTCAAAGATTTTTCAGCTAAGTTTTTGCCTACGTTAACAAAAAAATTGTTGACTTTATTTGCGGCTGCGATTGGGTTTATATCTGTTGACAGTAATTCGAGTGGAGGTTCAGGATTTTTTGATCGAAAGGTATTTGTTTTAATAAATTTCCAGACAAGTTTACTGTTTTTGCCTGCCTTCTGTAATTCGTTCTTCTCATATTGATGTTTAAGTTTTTTTAAAAGATTATTGCAAAAATTTCTATACCTTTTGTATGAGACAGAAGTTATTTCATTATCCGGTGAAAGTTTCGATTTTTTGTGTAGTTTATCCCTATGTCGTATACAACGAACGAGGCCAGGAGTGATCCATGGTTTAACAGGATCATACCGTCTAGACATAGTTTTGGTAACTGTATTTTTGCTTATTGCATGTTGCACCGAATGTATGAAATACTGTAATGAAATATTTGCATCATTAGTTTTGTAAACAGGGTCAAAGTCAATACCGCAAATGTCACGTTCTAAATTAGTCATATTAATTTTTGTACAGCTACGCATGCAGTTTATTCTAGGTGAGGATTTTTGTATTGTTAGTAAAATAGCTTGGTGATCCGTGAGTGAAGAATTTGTAACCAATGTTTTGTTGGGGTATTTTGTTTTTAAGATGAAATGATCTAAACATGACCCGCTCTGGTGTGTGGGATAACAATGGGTTGGTAAAAGGCCATGAAATGAACAAATATTTAAGTAATTATGAACATGTGCATCTGATCTCCCGGAAGCGATGTTAATATTTATATCACCCATGACAACAATATTCTTAAAAGCCGATAGATGTTTTAGATTTACATCCAAAAAAGGAAATCCAAAAATCTGTCTATATTTTGTGATGGTGGCCTGTAAATGGCCATAACCACAGTATCCGGACAAATTTTAATTATCAAACAGTTACTGTCTTGAACTTCGGGCTCCTCTACGAGTACTTTTAAGTTGTTTTTGATGTATGCTACTACACCATCATTTTGGTTCATGTTTGAATTTGTTTTGTGAGTGCAGTAGCCGTCAAGGGAAGGTAAAACGGCTGTCTGAGCAGACAGCCAACATTCTGTTAAGACTATAATGTCACAGCTAATGTCAAGACTTCGTAACAGAACATTAAACCCATCCATATTGCGGTTTATACTACGAATATTTTGTGTAAGCAGCGTAAGCGTATTTTCCCCAGAAGGAAGAAGGAGTTTACAGTCCTCAACAATACAGGTATTGGCTTCAGACACAGAAAATACATCTAAATCAGCGATTAGCTGACTGGTCATTACAACAAATTGAGGTAATAAAAAAATAAAAATTATAAAAATAAGAAAAACTAACTATAAGTACCTGTAACTAAGTGCTACAAATAAACTATTCGTGGGCGCTCTTAGGCGCCTTCATAGTCTATTGAGTTTATATAATTTACTTCGGCGTATTTACGCGCCGGACAGTCTACGTCACCGGTCTGATGGTCACACTTCCTCTTGAAACGTTTGCACGTTGCACATTGTGGTGGAGAAGATTTACTGCTACACTCCTTGTGGGAATGACCAGTCACTCCGCAGTGGTTGCAAGTCGGGCTGGTTTCTCGGCAATACTTAGCTGCGTGGCCGAACTGCTGGCAATTGAAACATCTAGTGACTATTGTAAAGTCGTTCACGGGGCATGATGTCCAATTAATAAAGATCCGTCCTTGGTTAATTAAAACTTTCCTGACGGTGGCAGGTAACTCTAATATATAATTGCAGGTAGGAAGACCCTTCTTACCCGACTTATGGCTCAGCTTGACGGTGGCCAGGAATGACTCACGAGTAGTATCCACCAATTTTTCTGAAAGGTTCTGCTCGTAGATGCAATCAAATACTTCCCTTTCAGTCAGTGCTACTGGAACTCCAACGACAGCAATCCTAGGTCGCCGTTTAGGTGTCTCTTCCACTGTGAGGCCTGATGATACTAACTTTGTGGAATTGTCAATGTTGTGTACGAAACGAGACAGTTGATTAGAGAAATAATCCTTTTGAAGTTGTCGTAGGACACATCAAGTCTAAGTATTCCTAAATGAATAGTTACGCGGTGACAATGGAGCGCTTCTCTCGCAAATGAAAAACACGCTTGCAAAGTGAAAGGCACTCTTTGAATGTATGGCCTGGGTCCTGCTGACAGCGATTCTGTAGATTAAACTTTAGGTTTAGTTTGTGTAATAAAAGTCGAAAGACAATACAAGATATTTTATGTGCGTGAAAACTTGCTTTACTATTTCTGAAAAAACTAAGTATTCTTTCTATTCCTACCGATGAAAATAGGAGCCCCGCTAAAACATCCTTCATCTTCAATCATCCTTCGATCTTACCCGAGCCGACCTAATTATATGTTTCCTTCAATCATGGTTACCCTAACATCACTCTATTGTTCGAATGATCTGAGCCATTCAGATCACTAAATACTCGTAATGTATTTGGAGCTACGACTTAGATGTGTCAGTTTTGTATCGAGGGTGCGATGGATCTGCGAGACCTGTATAGGGTCACTGGTAACTAGTGTACGATACGTAAACACGAGATTCTGCGCATGATAACCAACAACTTTTACTAATGGGAACAAACCTAAAATCGCGAAAAAAAACAGCTGTTCAGTACATTTAGGTTTGCCTAATGTACAGAACAGTCGATATTTTTTTCGCGATTGCGGTTTAGATCCCGTAAAAAATTGTTTGTTATCATGAGCACAATCACGTTTTTAAGTATCGTACACTAATTACCAGTCACCCTAAACAGTACATCTTCTACATCGTAGCTTTTAATAAAATGAAAAAAAATGTACCTGTCACCGCTTTCAACGCGACCACAGACAACGTCAGCACATAGATAACTCCTCGAGCTTTGTACCAAATGACAATACGAGCACTTACAATAACACGCACTGCGTTTGCACACGCTTGCGGAAATGACGTATTCAACGTTCTTTACTAACTGTAAGAATTTGAATGTGCTAGCCTTGTATGTTGAAGTGTTCATGTAGATTGTTCGTCTCTAAACAATGTAAAGTAAGTACTTACTGAAATTAAAATAAGGAAACAGTAGGCTACAATGCTACATTAATATTTAAACTGGTGTCCAGAAAATAAAGCAAATTAAGGAAGATTAGCCGAAGCAATCTGTGTAGTCTATTACATGAATTGTTTAACAGCCGAAATAGTTTTACACGGATTATTTTTATATTATTACTAGCTTTTGCCCGCGGCTTCGCTCGCGTTAGAAAGAGACAAAAAGTAGCCTATGTTACTCTCCATCCCTTCAACTATCTCCACTTAAAAAATCACGTCAATTCGTCGCTCCGTTTTGCCGTGAAAGAAAGACAAACATACAGACAGACAGACAGACAGACACACTTTCCCATTTATAATATTAGTATGGATTGATTTTATTATATAATGATTTTATTATATGTATTGATGTATTAATTAAATAATGGTGCTTTTAATATTTTTTTTTGTTTTTGTATGGCCATCCTGGACTTTTTTTTAAAACTAAAAGCCCATTTCATAACATTTCCTTTCAACGATCATTTCTTCAAAAGCGGTGGTTTTAGGTGACAGCGACAATGACAGTATTGCCAGATTACTAAACAACTATTAGGCCACTCATATACACGTGAATCTAGATTGTGATAATGTGGGGGGGGGGGGAAATCGATACAAATCTTTTATGAATAAAGGTGATATGGTTTGAATAAATTTTGTTTACATTAATAGGTAAGTGATACGAAGTTCACCGGGTCATCTAGTATGTATATAATAGTAAACTCACTGCCTGATATCAACGTGTTTGTTAATATATAACAATAACTAACTAAATACATTAAACTTGGAGGGTTTATTCTTTGTGGAGAATATAAAAAATAGCCCTAAAGGGTTAAAATAGTAGGTAGAAGTTCGACATCCACGCGGGCGAAGCCGCGGGCGACGGCTAGTAAATATTTTAAATCTAGATATTTTTTTTATCTCAATGTTATTTTTGTACGTTGGAAATAAGAAAAGCTGTTACAGTATTATTTTTTACAGCATATTACACGCCTTTTTGTTATTTAAAACCGTATTAAATGGCTTTTATTTGCATGATTTGGATTTATGAAAATGATTCCATTCGTATTTTGAAAACAATTAAACATTACTTATTTGTGTCAGGTTTGACGGGATGTAACCTCTATGGTTGTAACTGTTTTGACACTTGATTTATAACGTAGTGATTATATTCTCTGTGCTTGATTTGCCGGTTACTATGACAACGACATCCAACAAAACATGGACAACTTTTATATGGGAAAATGGAATTGTTGTTTTACTCTATCTTTCTCGCAATTTTAGAGACAAAAAGTAGCCTATGTTACTCTCCATCCCTTCAACTATCTCCATTTAAAAAATCACGTCAATCCGTCGCTCCGTTTTGCCGTGAAAGAAAGACAAACAGACAGACAGACAGACAGACAGACAGACAGACAGACACACTTTCCCATTTATAATATTAGTATGGATTATATTATGGACTTCATTGTCTGAAAATAAACGATTTTTATTTTTATTTTATTTATTTTATTATTTATTTTGGGTGTTTCTTGCTTATTTTCGCAAGCTGTGTATTAAACAGGGAATATTTTCAAATCTTGAAGTCTCTAACAAGCAATATTTTTATGATAAAAAACTACTTAATACTATATACCTAGGCAATGTTTTACGATACAGCTATCACTAATGACAGAGAAGTTAGTTCCGTATTTTTAACCGACTTCAAAAAAAAGGAGGAGGTTCTCAATTCGTCGGGATCGCAGAATGACAGAGAAGTTATTTCCGTATTTTTCTAAATTCAAATATGTCCCTGATTCACCCTTTTTTTTTTGTCGACTTTATAACATTGATTGTCGCTAAGCTGAGATTACGACTGGATATAAAACTTTTAAATTAAGATAATGACCCGATTACGCATAAGTCAAGCATTATCCTTTGTGTTACATCTGGAAAAATCGTTACCCAAACCAGCAGTTAATGATCCCTAGATTATGTTCATTTTATGCAAAACAAAAGGTCGGGTCAAGCGGAAAGCCATCAAAATAATGGTATTTACAACAAAAGTGTCGCAGAAAGTAAACAACGGTTAGAATGTTACGAGTGAACTTGAACAATATCACTTAAGGGCACCTAGCGGTGAAGATCAGCATTATTGGTAGAACTTCGACAGTAAAACGGGAACGGATTAGCATTTTATTTATTTTGAATCCAACGGTGACGGTGTGAGGGCCGGGGAAGGGGGTTTATGTGGGGAGGGAGGAGGTAGGGGTGACTTTACGACCTCATTTCACATTCAAGTCGGCGGACCCGCGGACGAGTTACAACATTCGTGAACTTTGTAGTAATCAAGATGGCTGTCTATCTATCTCTCTGAGTTGCTGAGGTGGGTTTTTAAAAGAGTTTATTGAATGGAGTAGGTTGGGAATATATTATTAAGTTGCATTGAGTGAGTAAATGTTTTTTTTAGGTCTGGTTTGTGTTGGCGTGGTTAAAAGACAGTGTCTTGGAGGATTTAGTGGCAAAAGGACAAGTAAGCTAGGACATAGTCGTAGAAACTACAAAGAACTAGGTATTACAATTAATAACTATCTTAATATCAAAGAATTATTAGTATGTTTAGCCCTTTTGTGTTTTTTTTTTTTTCAGTGATCTACCTGATGTTAATTAGTCAACGCTGCTTGCAGAGTTGCTATACCAGAGATTTCGCAGATTCGTTACCATCGCAGAACCAAACTTAATATAATATCTAATAGTACGATTTCACTTGACGTTTTTGGCAAAATATTAGCAAGTAAGATGCAAATATGAACCTTATTCTAATAAGGCTAAAGTATAGATTGTATTACCCAAGTAACGCAAATACACACATCAAAAGTGTCTAGGGATATTTTAATTAAACCTAAATAACTAAAATTCTATTAACTTTTTGTTAAGACACCTACACTTTAAAATAAACCTTGTTTAATTGCCTATCTAATCTGATAATAAACTTTTAGATAAAGTTAAATTAAAAAAAAAAACTTAGAAGAAGAGGAAAAACTCAACAAAATTTCAATTTAACTTTATTTTTGAAATTTCAAAACCTAAACAACAAAACAATTTTTTTTTATAAAAATTGTTGAAAACTTAAAATTAATATTCCGTGGATCCACCTAAGACTCTCCTGACAAATCTGGAGCGGTTCTGCATACTCAAAACAAGGGTGTCAATATCCTGTTGTGGAGTACTGTCCCAAATCCTGCTAAGATGCAAGAAAAGCTGGTTTTGATGCACAATATCAACAGGGAAATTCCTACGAGCTCTTCTCTGAAGCATATTCCAGGCATGCTCAAAAGGATTTAAGTCAGGGGATTGTGCAGGCCGGTCTAAAGCTTGGATAACATGCTGTTGTAACCAACTTGTAACGATACGCGCCGTATGTGGACGGGCATTGTCGTGCATTAGCTGGAAATTTTGTCCCATTTTCTGTTTGTGGGGCAAGATTACAGGCTCTAGCACCTCATCTCAGTATTTTCGAGCAGTCATATTGCCTTGTATCCAAACGAGGTCCGTTCTACCACCAAGACGAATTCCTGCCCAAACCATAATCGTGCCACCTTAATATGCATGAACTTGTTGTGGGTGCTGCAGTCGATTCCAACGTCCAGGTTTTCTCCAAACGCGTACTCTTCGCGAATCAGGATGAAATCCAAACCTAGATTCATCAGTGAAAAGCACAAGTGACCATTGAGAATGGTTCCAGTTTTCGTGTGCAATAGCCCATTGTAATCTTCTTCCTCGATTACCTCTCCTTAGTGCTGATACCCAAAATGGCCTACGAGCACGTAGATTGACTTCATGCAGTCGCCTTCTCAAAGTTTGACCGCTTACCAACAAACCATACTCTCTCTGTAGCCTTTGAACCAATTGCATCGCCGCTGCATTTAGTTGACTTCGTGCAGCATTTACTATGAATCGGTCCTGTACATGTGTTGTAATGCGTTGAGGTCCTCGGTGCCGTTCCACCACTTCCTCCGTGACACGATAACATGACCAAAGCCTGGATATATAATAAAATAATAAGTTTATTTGACACAATTTAGCACAGATACAAGGTGAGACTTATTTACGACGCACTTAATTACTATTGTACTAGTACTGATTTCCAAACTAGGCTAGTGCCTGTATTTTGGGAGACAGTGCTCACTCAAAAATATGAAGCATGCAGTGATCGTGAGTTACATGGAAAGTTATTTACTATTCAATTACAAAATATGTATTAATTAATTTAGGGTTATTAACATGATTTTATGTAAGACAAGCGATTGTGTGGGTGTGTGTATGTGTGTGTGTGTGTGTGTCTGTGTGTGTGTATGTATGGATGAATGTATGTGATCATTTTATAAAATTAAGTAAAGCTTCAGTACCTTCATAGTCTAGTTTAAGTAACCAATCAGTTACTTTCTTTTTGACCTTTTTACTATTTAGTCCTACGATATTTACTTTTTTATTGAGAATATTGTACAGTTTGCAACTAAGACTTTCAAACTGCTGTCTGGCGAAAGCAGTTTTGCAGCGAATACTAGGGCAGACCTGGTGCTTACTACGTTTTTTGGGGTTAGGAAGAGGAACACTTGGATGTTTCCTTAAAATGGATCTGAGGACAAAGAGCTGCCTTACAGTTAGAACTTTACTTTCATCGTAAAGTTGAACAGTGGGATATATTAGGGGCTTCTTATACATGACTTTTAGCACCGCTCTTTGCGCTCTCTCCAATTTAAGGAGCTGCGTTTTAGAGGATCCTCCCCAGACTGGAATGCAGTATTGGATAACAGACTGACATAGTGCGAGATAGACCATTTTTAATTTTTCTTGTGTGGTCGCATTACGTAGGGATTTGAAAACATGTATTAGCTTTCTGATCCTTGTTTTAATGGATTCAACCTGTTTGTCCCAAACCAGTCTACTATCCAGCTGCACTCCGAGATATTTTGCGTTTGCCACTCGTGTTAGTTCTTGACAAGTGCAGTCAAAACCTGAGAGACATATATGGGCTTTGATTGAAAAGTCCTTAGATGGAGTATTGATTTTTGACAAAGAAAAGGGTACATAGTGCGTTTTATCTAGATTGAGTGTTAGCAGGTTATTGGTGAGCCAGATCATAACTTGTCTAAGAGAATATTCGGCCCTTTCTTTCACTATTTGCCAGTTTGGTCCTTCTATGACAATTGCAGTGTCATCTGCATAGGTAAATATTTTTGTGTGTGGAAGGGACATCGTACAAAGGTCATTTATGTACAATTGAAAAAGTGTGGGTCCCAAAATACTTCCCTGTGGGACGCCATAGGTAATTGGAACCTCGTCACTTATTTGGTCATCTATTTTTACCCTTTGTTTTCTGTGTGTAAGATAGTCCTCTGATAGATATAACGCTCTGACTGGTCTTCATGGCTTCAGAAACGGCAATTATGGGACAGTATTCCACAACAGGATATTGACACCCTTGTTTTGAGTATGCAGAACCGCTGCAGATGTGTCAGGAGAGTCTTAGGTGGATCCACGGAATATTAATTTTAAGTTTTCAAGAATTTTTATAAAAAAAATTGTTTTTTTGTTTAAGTTTTGGTGTTTCAAAAATAAAGTTAAGATTGAAATTTTGTTCGAGTTTTTCCTCTTCTTCTAAGTTTTTTTTTAATTTAACTTTATCTAAAAGTTTATTATCAGATTAAATAGTCTATTAAACAAGGTTTATTTTAATGTGTACATGTTTTAGCAAAAAGTTAATAGAATTTTAGTAATTTAGGTTTAATTGAAATATTCCTAGACACTTTTGATGTGTGTATTTTTCCAAATACGCCAAGTGAAGTCGCACCAAAATGTATCTGTAATTCGACTAACACCAAAACCCGATAAACGGATACAGCAACGCTACTTTGCAGCAGAAATAGAAACGGTGCGCGGTGGTGTGACGATGGTAGCGTCTCCGGACAAGAACCTTCCAAGAAACCCTTTACCAATTATTACTTTACAGACAGTACCCTAAAAGAAAACCCCAAAAATACAATCAAGATTTCTTTCATTACTTTATTCTTCCGCCTAACTCATTAAACGTCGCCTTGAAAGTAACGGAGCCATTGCTCAGGGTACCAGGGACGCAGCGACGCAAGGATATCGATAATTAGTAATTAATGGAATGGAACGACACCGGCTACCATTACCCTAATTTTCAAGATAACGACTAAGATTAACCGTAATGTTAGATATCTGTTATGTAAGATTGTTAGGTTGGTAGGCTTTGCATATTTTTGTTTGAATTTAATTTATTGTAGTGTTGGTAAGGGTCTGGGCAGACGGCATTCCAAATGTCTGCCATAGTTTAGATTTGATTATTAAGATCGATTTAAGCAATTAAGCTCAATAAAATTGTGTAGCTAGGTTAGGTTTCTTCTATCTTTGTTTTTGGTTAGTCAGTATGACACGCATGCAAATCGCGTATTCTAAAATATTTATGAAAAAAAAAACGAACTTATTTAAATTATTATTGTTCAAAACATTAATGATCTGTATTTTTTGCGTGTAATTGTACAATGAATTAAACAAAGAATTTAGCTGACAAGCCTAATAGTGTTCGCCCTAAAATACATATAACCTCAGCACTACTACAGAAACAAGTCATTATTAGCCTACCAATTTACCAAGCAATTTTGACAGATAGCAACTAAATTTGAATTGCCCCCTGGTGTAATTACTGACATCTGAAACCATAATAATACGGTTTTCATAATATCTTTAATAGCTTCACCTATAAACCTGTCTTTATACGTTAAGATACTAGCTATTCTGCATGGTTTAACATGTGACAATTCAGGTATTTGGTTACTAGTCCGCACATGTGAGACTTAGCGCGATGTTGTCTAATTATCTTATTCACTAATGATGTAGCTTTATAATTGTGAAATGATTTTAAATAATCGTTTCAATAGTTTTAGCGTTTATCCGTTATTAAAAAACAAACAAATCTATCGAATCTTTTCTGTTTATTAACATGTTTTGTGTTCTTTATAATATTAGTAGACAAAAATACTAATAACATAGACGTCTATATATCTACGTTATATTATATTAATATACTCAGATCAGATCTACCAAAAGCTAAATAAGCTAATCTAGTCAAAACAGGCACAATTTATGCGCACATGAATATTATAGTGTGGGAGCTATCTGAATTATTACAACAAACGCTAATTTAGTCTATTCACATTAACAATTCCCTAAGGTATTTAAAAGATGTTCCAGAATGTTTACAATTGTTACCGTGACCCCGGAACATAAAGGGCAACCGAAGGAACATGAGTGGGTTTTGTTCAATAAAAGTCTGACACGCCCTCCCGCCGCACCCAGGACGGGAGCAGTCATTTGATGATTTCCCAGTCCCCAAAAAAATGTAAAAGGTATTTAATAGATTTTGATCAACCATATCTTGGGTCTTAGATCTACGAAATGGCCTTGAATTAAGTCAACTTGATTAGGCCGCTATGTGACAGTGATTGTTATCAATGCTGAAAAGAAAATGTGAAACGAAGTTTGTTGTAACTGTTATAGTTATAGAGGAATAGAGTGGTTTGTTTTTAGTTGCTGTTCTGCCCCCGTGAGTCAAAGTGTGATGTAATGTAGGCCATGTTTTATTAAAGATGTTTTAAGCTGTATTATTGTAAAGTTTCATTAAAAAGAAGGCAAATATTGAGAGAGACCTGGGGCCTGCTATTACAATCGTGTCTCAATGATCGATATTTGACGTGAACGTCAAACTTTTGACGCATTTCCCATACATTAACTGTCAAAGTTGTCAAATATCCGGCCGATGACTGGTCATTGAGACACGATTGTAATAGCAGACTAGGGCCCCAGTTACTGTGTATTTACAAGAACATGCGATCGCCCCATAATTCTCTAATCCTCAACATAACTTACATGTAAACTCAAACAATAAGAAGTGAGCAAGGCGAACTATCTCAGACAGTTGAGCACAGACTTATCTAATATTATTAACATTTGTGAATCAGACCCCAACACAAGATACATAGCAACTTCTGAGAAGCTAGAACCCTAATTAAGTGACCCGAAACTTGAGTCTTGAGGCAAAAGCGGGTCGGAATCGTACGAACCTATGTTCTTTAGGTACTATATACCTTCCAAAAAGCGACAGCCGGCTGTCGGGCTATTGTCTTTCTATTGAGTCTCGAAGCACTGTGTTCGAAGGTTTAAAAGCCATAAACGCAAAAAATCTTGTATAAAATATTAAAAGGGACGGCCCCTTTAATATTTTTAGAGATCCGTAAGTTCAAATTAAAAATGAAACTCACTCTTTTGGTTGTTTGTTTGTCGGTCACGCAATTTTTTTAACCATAATAAGTGAACACCTTAAATACTCAAGAGAAGTAAAAAAAAATCGAAAAGCATTAAATGTGGCCTAAGGCCCAAGTTCACAAGATGAAACTGATTAACCTCTCGACTCCGCGGCCTACTTACACGTCACGCCGCCCGATTACGTCACGATTACGTCATCGCGCGCGTCAAGTACCTGCGCTCACAAAAACGCTTATCACTCGAGTTCTATTGACTCATATCTTAAACGGTAAACAGTGTCGTGTTCCTGAAGAACGAGACTATGTATTACAATATAAACAACTCTTGTATGACTACTTTGGAATTATAAATATCCTATAGATAAGAGAGATCTCGCCGCAACTAGACTTGTTGACGTATATTATTTATTTTTGATAAAACTACTGAATCAATTTACACGAAACTTTAGAACTAATAAAACGAATATACAAGTAATCTAATTAGAATATTTTAAGGAGTCTTATAAGAGGATTCTTATAAGATTCCAATTCAAAATTCATATACACGGAATTGACATCGAAGTTCAATGCACGACTTTGTAAACAAAATTTGCAAATGCTTGAAATATAAATAAATATGAATAGTACGCATTGAATACATGAAATAATGTATTATCACTTTATTTTACGTTGCTTATAATGTTTCCAAGACCATAATATCGTTGTATAAGAGGCAAAATCAAATTTTCAATGTTCATTCAATGGCGGTTGAGGTTAGAAATATTTTGTTGGCCGAAATAATAATTTTGTGATATTATTTCAAGCAAATGATTATCTACAAACTTGCTTTGTACACTTATAGTATAGAAAATATTTACTTACCAAAGTTTTACGCCACATAACACAAATAAATAATTTTTGTTTGACACGTACTACACCGGCCCGCACAGATTATTTTTCGCTTGAATGTGTCATCGACAATAATTTATTTCATAGTGTTGTCCAGTTTGTTTTAGTAAGTTTTTGGTATCGATTGACTCGACTATTTATTGGCTGTATGGGTAAATTTTTTCAAACGATTCAGAGCAATATTTCGTAATTAAATAAGGTTGAAAGTGGGTGGCACGCGAGGAACCATATATGGTTCCTCGGGTCTCAACCGAATTATCCGAGGAACCACATTTGGTTCTGCGGGCATCTAGAGGAACTGCATACGCAATGGTTCATTACGGAACCCTATTCTATGCGTGGCCTGACACGCTCTTGGATTTTTTTTCTGTATTTATAACAGTATGTACTTCCTAACTAATATTATAAATGCGAAAGTAACTCTGTCTGTCTGTCTCTTCTTCACGCTTAAACCACTGAACCGACTTGAATGAAATTTGGTACAGATATAGTCTGGGACCCGAGAAAGGACATAGGATAGTTTTCATCCCGGAAATCCCCCGGAAACGGGAACTATTATTCCACGCGGACGAAGTCGCGGGCAAAAGCTAGTTAAGTATATATCAATTAAATAAATAAATAAATATCCTGGGACATCTTACACACGGCCATCTGATCCCAAGCTAAGCAGAGCTTGTGTTATGGTAATCAGACAACTGATATACATACTTAATTTTTTTTTTTTAATACATACATATTATAGATAAATAACCCCCAGACACAGAACAAACAATTATGCTCATCACACAAAGTTTGTCCTGGGTGGGAATCGAACCCACGACCTCTGGCTTAGCTGTAGGGTCACTGAACACTAGACCAACAGGCCCGTCAATTGTCTAGTTACCATAGTTGATTTATAAACGTAACTTGGGTACTTAAGTATATTTGAATAGGCTAGTTTCCACCATTATCAATTGACGTACTTTTTATGAGCTGTCAAAACGCCATTCTCCAATAGATTTTGTATGGCAATGGCGATTTATGACGTCACTAAAATAACAACTCAGTTGACTATCTTTATTGATTTCAAAACAACTAAAAATCAAATTTTATAGCAAATTGAAAATGAACCGAATTTATTAGGCTGAAATTAATAAAGGTTTTATAGGAATTGTGTCTAACATTTATTGGTTAATGGTGGAAACTACCCAATTGTCTAGTTACCATAGTTCATTTATAAACGTAAAGCCCCGTATTCGTGGTAAACATTTGTTTAGCAACTGTTGATCAACTGATATTGTCGCTCGCCGGGCGTCAACTCCGCAGTATGGCCACGTATGGCGTGATCAACACCGCAACACAAGTGTTGCCCGTAATATGATGACAGCAACTCGTCAGCATGTTTTGTTTGCAACCATGTTGCTAAACAAAATGTTTACCATGAATACGGGGCTTTAAGATCAAGGTTTCTTGAATATTTTTAGGGTTCCGTACGTCCAAATAGAAAACGAAACCACGAAACCGTTATAAAATCACTCCTTTTGTCTGTCTGTCCGTCTGTCATTATCAATTTAGTCGGTATCTACTTTAAAATCGTCAAAATAATATTGAAGTATATTTCTGTACCTTCAGTGAAAAGTGATACATGTCGACCCAGATCGGTTTTTATATTCTCTGATTAAAATTATTAAAAAAAAATTAACTTAATTTCTATCTTATCCCCGTTGTTATAAGATTGAAAATGAATGAGATTTTTTTGTGTACATTGATATAAGTAAGCTATTTTTTATTGAAATTATTGTGTAAAATAATACTGTTTGATTCATACCAAAGTGCTCCGAACCGATATTTATATTTCTAAAATGTATTTTAATACGACTCGAGTTACTACATCTTACGCGAACAGAAAGATTTCACTTCAATTAATCCAAAGTGATACAAATGAAATCCTATCACAAAACATTAAAAAATTGAAACAATACATTCTAGTGAAAAGTGTTACATTTGTACATGAACCATACAAACACAAATTTATTTTCATAAAAATGTGTGACTAATGATACAACTGCTAATCAAACAATTTACACGTAATTTATGTAGCCAATTTTAATGTGATTACGAATTGAATATTAATTGTATTAGTAAGAACATAAGGGAAATAGGACATATGATTACGTGAATAATGATACTAATATAGTAGAATCAAAACTGCATTGCGTTTTAGAACTAAATTAGCAAAAAAATACGTAGTACACAGTGATACAAGTTCGCGGCAGCTCTTATGCACCCCACTCCCTACTTCCCCGGGGCGCATGGAAAGAGCGCAGGCGATACGGGATTCTTAGTCTCGTCAGGACAGATGCGTCAGATGCGTCGTGCGGTACAGCACACTACTACGATGCGTAAGGTAAGACTTGTATCATTTTACACGAATTGTGTAACAATTTTGATATTGAAATGTTTACAAAGAACATGTATTTTATATTGATTTAAGAATTCAATAATATTGTCATATTACACAGTATTTTATACATACCTATTTTAAAACAATATTAATTAATTTATAAAAAGAATACCTAATTTTCGAACTTACCAATCGTAAAACAGACTATTATGATATTATTAATAATAATATACCTAGGTAGCCTTTTTTTTTTTGGTGAGTGGGAAATCACACACTTTCTCATTTATAATATTAGTATGGATGGATATTATTTAAGTTCATAAACATATGTTTTCTTATAATTGCGCTCACATTTTCTATTAACCACTTCACACAACTGCGCGCCTAGTACTTTTGATTGATTTAAGCACTAAGTATCTCAGTATTTTAAATTTTCTCACATTATCACTTCACATTACTGCGCTCCTAGTACTATTGTTCTCTTAAGTTTTCAATCTTTAATTGAATTTAGAATTAACTATATGGGAAAATGATTCATCTTTTATAATTATGTTCTCGTCGATTTTTCATTATTTTTAAGATGTATTCTGCTATTCGGGGCGGGGACAAATCCAACGAACTAAAAACCATGAAAATTGGTCTAGCCGATCTCGAGTTATAAGTGTTGTAACAAACCCGTCTTTGTTTTATATATATAGATTAATAATAATATACCTAGGTAGCCTTTTTTTTTTTGGTGAGTGGGAAATCATCCTATGACTGCTCCCGTCCTGGGTGCGGCGGGAGGGCATGTCAGAC
This sequence comes from Athetis lepigone, assembly GCA_033675125.1. Classification (NCBI taxonomy): domain Eukaryota; kingdom Metazoa; phylum Arthropoda; class Insecta; order Lepidoptera; family Noctuidae; genus Athetis; species Athetis lepigone. Next base: position 16,646,156 of record CM066217.1, read on the forward strand.
TCTTACTGACTAAGACCCACTCATGTTCCTTCGATTGCCTTTTATGTTCCAGGGTCACGGTGACTACTATACGCATTCCGCAACCCCGGCAGGCGTTGGCCCTGTTGGGCCCCTTCCTGTGCTGACTCCTTCTCTTTGAGGCGCGCGTTGAACACTAACGCGCCGTCGACGCGGTCCTGGTCCTAGACGGGCGGCGAGCTACCCATCGCTCGCCATCCGCAGAATCACGCCTACGGTGGCCGGTAGTCGTCTTGCGACTCTCGATGTCTTCGCCTGGGTCTTAGTCCGGGGCGAGAGGCTCGTCGTTGCCTCTCGCGCGCCGCCGCTTCCTTCACCAGCATAACTGCTTCGCAGAAGGAGGCGACGGCATCCCATTCCGTCTCGCCCCGCAGCATGGCCTGAACCAGCGCCGGGCGCAAGAGGTCACCGCCGCCGATCGCCTCAACGAGGACACGTCGATGGTGCGCCCATGCGCGGCACACTCCACCGTGTGCTCGACCGTGTCCTCCAGGCGACCGTTGCTGCAGTGGTGACACCCAGGCGTCGCTTCCGCCTGAATCCGACACAGGAACCTCCCGAACTGACCATGTCCGGTGAGGACCTGTGTCAGGCGAAACGTGAGAGCGCCGTGGCGCCTCTCCAGCCACTCCTCAAAGAGAAGTCTTACCGCCGCTATTACGGCGTGCCCAAATATATAGATAGCCTAACAATGTATTTTAATTCTTATTTATTAAATGCTAACTGAGTATTCAGTAGGTATAATAGGGATAGGCAGACGTTGTTGTTAATCAATTGTCAACAATACTTTTAATCAAAACATAGGTGTCTTTGCTCTTTCCTGGTGTAGTTTCATTGCATGTATGCTTGTACGTCATAAAAACATTTTGTAATGAATTACATTAATTTATTATTGCATGTATACTATATTTGCGAGGTTTTATAAAAAAAACCGTATAGCAGTTTCGGTGTATCTCAAAAACAAAAATCAGCTAGTGGGCCTAACTTTTTTCCTGGCTACATTTTATCAATTTGTTCTTAAAACTGTGCGAGCAAGGGTGGTGGGGGACCCTAACAAATAAAGCCCGGAAACCGGTTAAGTAACCGGTTTCCGTGCCCTGGTTCTATCTGCTCTTCTTTCTTTTAAGGTGGAAAATCGAGCCAAGCATCAGCGTCAGTGCGAAATGATAATGTATGGATGGCGGCACTGGGCCCTGATGCCACGTCAGCCGCTGAGTGCCACCGTCCATACATTTTCATGTCACACTGACGCTGACGCTCTGCTAGAAATTACCCTTTCTATGACAAAAACGTTTGAAAATACTTATTACTTGTATCAATAAACACTTCGATGTAAACAAAATGTATCACAATAAATTCTAGCTTGTAGCACTAATCACTTACTAGTTTGAAAAATACATTGGTGTTTAGGGGTACAATTGAATATTTACGTAGGAATTTTAAATAAAACAATAAAAAATGGTTGCTGATAATCAAAATGATCATATTAGTTTTACGACTTTTTCTCACAGCAACTATTTGCAGGCAAAATATGCCAAAACACAAGCCTTATAACATTTCACACAAAACTGTAACTAAATGTGTAAAATAATTCATTTCATTATAGATTTAAATACACAAAAATAAGCAAAGAAAACTATAGTGTACGGTGATATAACTGGCTATTTTTACTAATTACTTAAATTCCGTGCAAAATAATATATTCAAACCAAGCTCTTTATTATCTTTAAAATATTATCTACACGTACCACATATCGTTTTTTATTTTAGAACGTTAGAAAAATAACGAGATTTTTTTAAATCTTTAACCTTAATTACTCAAAACTATGATTTTTCACTTATATCACTTTTCACTGAAGGTACAGATTTAAGAATGCACCACGGCGTTGCCGGGTTGCGATACAAAATATTGCAAAATATTACGAAATATTGTGAAATGTTTCAAAATATTATAAGATCACACTAAGTAATACAAAACAAGATAATTTTACAAAATATTATGTAATACTGAAATTCCATAATAATCTACATGCCAAGAACACAACAAGGAAAAAAAATATTTTTTTAAATAATCTTATTCAATGCTGGAAGCCTGCTTTAAAACGATAGAGAGTCTTTCTCAAAAAATAATAAGTAAGTACATACGCATAAAATTTAAAAAAAAAAGTTATTTATTAACAAATAATAATTGAGTAAAACATTAAAGAAAATACGAAATAGATGCTAGAAAAAAATAATTATGTGCGGTAATGTTTTTTTTTATCTTCGTTTATTTACGGGTTTTTTTCTTAATAGAATAGTGCGGTAATGTTGAAAAACTATGGATTGTGTCTTAAACTTGACGAGACTTTGTGTCTATTTTGGTACTAATTAAAAATAGCAGTATTAATAGAATTTTGTTGATGACTGTATGCATGGCTACATAACAATCTATAAAAACCAGTAGAAACTGACCTTTCATTGTATGGGAATTCCATACAATATGAGATCAGCTTATACCAGTGATGTATTTATTGTGTTTGATACACTTGTACTCTTGACGCATAGATTGTTAACAATAAATAATACCAGCTAATTACGTCTCACTGCAGGGCAAAGGCCTCTTCTTATACAGAGAAGGGACGTGCAGTGATCACCACGCTTGCTCAAGGCGGGTAGGCGGTTTTGAACTAACCACAAGTCCAGGTTTCTTCACGATGTTTTCCTTTACAGATATCTGTGATTTATAAGATAAACTTTAGAAAGTAATGAATTTAAAAAGTCACATTGGTACTTACCCGGATTCGAATCCACAACCTCTTGCAAGAGAGCCGGGCGCTTTAACCACTAGGCCATCACAAAAATTTAAAAATAACGCGTTCATTTGGGGATTTCCCGTCTATTGTTTATTGTATATTATAATTATGCGTTATCAGAACATTGTGGCAAATGTCAACGTTGATAAAAGTTATTAAAACGTGCATAGTGAGGTTGAAATTTAACAGATTAAACGCATTGAAGCTGAGAACAATCAAAAACTGAAAAATAGCTAAAATTGGCCAAGTGCGTGTCAGGCCACGCAGAGAAAAGGGTTCCACTTCCACAGCGATTCATTTCTCATTACAGTTTAGAAATCATTTCGCATTATAAGAACCTTTTTTTTTTGGTGAGTGGGAAATCTTCCAATGACTGCTCCCGTCCTGGGTGCGGCGGGAGGGCGTGTCAGACTCTTACTGACTAAAACCCACTCATGTTCCTTCGATTGCCCTTTATGTTCCAGGGTCACGGTAACTATTAAAAACTTTCCGCAACCCCAGCAGGCGCTGGCCCTGTTGGGCCCCTTCCTGTGCTGACTCCTTCTCTTTGAGGCGCGCGTGGAACACTAACGCGCCGTCGACGCGGTCCTGGTCCTAGCCGGGCGGCGAGCTACCCGCGCCTACGGTGGCCGGTAGTCGTCTTGCGACTCTCGGCGTCTTCGCCAGGGTCTTAGTCCGGGGCGAGAGGCTCGTCGTTGCCTCTCGCGCGCCGCCGCTTCCTTCACCAGCATAACTGCTTCGCAGAAGGAGGCGACGGCATCCCATTCCGTCTCATTGTAAGAACCTTAACCAGTGCACCATCATCATCTCCATCATCTCTCTAGTTTTTGCCCAATTATGATGGGTCGGCTTAATGTCTAGCCGAATTCAGCTGTATACCAGTATTTCACGCAAAGCGACTGCCTATCAGACCTCCACAACCCAATTACTTACTGAGCGACACGATACCCCTTGGTTAGACTGGTCAGACTTTCTGACGTCTACCAAACACAAATCAAATTTGACTTTGGTATACAGAATCTTTAAGACGATGCTATTACCAAAACGCCAAAGTAATTAATTTTGGCGTTACGCGATTGTCTTTGCAGAGTAGGTTTTCTTGATAGATATTTTATTTCTGAGTGCACGTTTAGAAATTTTAGAAGTTTTATAGATTTCTAAATGTATACTTTTAAAATGAAGAATGTCCTGTATTAAAAATCATTAAAATGCAGCAATTTAATGTTTTGCTAATTAACGATATGATGGTTTTTTTTTTGGTGAGTGGGAAATCATCCAATGACTGCTCCCGTCCTGGGTACGGCGGGAGGGCATGTCAGACTCTTACTGACTAAAACCCACTCATGTTCCTTCGATTGCCCTTTATGTTCCAGGGTCACGGTAACTATTATAAACATTCCGCAACATATGATGGGTTTAGTACGGTGTTATCAGGTAGTACTTCCTCCAAATGTGTGTTAATGAAACAAAATATTTAAGAACCAAACTACATAACCTATTTTCTATTAAAAACACCCCCATCCAAATCGCTTCACCCGTTTTAGATCTACAGTGCCACAGAGAGATAAAAAGGCAAAAAGACACACATAAACTCATTATCTACAGACCCCTCTTTTTACGTCAAAATCAAACTGTTTTGTTTTAGGTGCGATTTTTATATATAAGATTGCTTAGGCATTATCAGCTTTGCTAAAAACTAAATCGTTTGTAACTGTATAGTTATGCGACTGATAAGCGTAGACTAAAGATTACATCATAAATGACGTCACTTATGTGCCAAGCCCAATAGTCATCGATGCTACTGTGTACATCGGACTTTCCGATTCTAGACGGACGATAAACAAATAAATACATTGATTAGTCATCCTATTATCAACTTCATTATTCTGTTTTTTATGTGCCACGAATATATAGGTAAATAAAATTCAACTTTTCCTCAAAAGAAATAACAGGAAACAACTTATAATTTTTATGTAGTGTAAACTATAAACAGATCCATACTAATATTATAAATGGGAAAGTGTGTCTGTCTGTCTGTTTGTCTTTCTTTCACGGCAAAACGGAGCGACGGATTGACGTGTTTTTTTAAGTGGAAATAGTTGAAGGGATGGAGAGTAACATAGGCTACTTTTTGTCTCTTTCTAACGCGAGCGAAGCCGCGGGCAGAAGCTAGTAGTTTATAATTTAAAAAATAATGATACTAGGATATCTGTAAATACTCTCCTCAATCAGAGAAGGCACTAAGCAGTAATCACCACGCTTGCCTAAGACGGAACAGCTATTTTTATTTAATATTAACGATTACTAACAAATGCTTGCACTGTCTGGACAGGTCCATGCAATTCTGTGTTTCTCTCATCAAGAAAGCACCTCGGCTATTAATCCAGGTTTACGATGATTTCCATAAACTTAGAAAGTACTTAGAGAAACAAAATTATTTATTTAATTTGCTGCAAATGATCACTACTATAATGCCTTTGAAGGAAATGAATAAGATAATTAATAAAATAGAAAAAGTCATACTGGTACTAGCCCGGTATCGAACCCGTAAACTTGTGCATGAAAGGCTGCCTTAAACGGGACTATAGTGATTCGTGCCGTCATTTTAAGGATTCCGGACCTCATAAGGAATAACAAAACCCCTATAAGAACACTTTCCTATCCGTTAGTCATGGCGATTTTTCTCTAAAGCGGGTGAAGGTATCTACTGAGTTGATATTAATGTCAAATACTCAGTTTAGCAAACTCAAAAGGAAAAATCATACTTCTAAGTCGAATCGTGGTCATAGATAAATCTGGCAGTTTATACCCCGTTCAAGCTATAAATTATGTCCTTTGGCAATTCCAATTGACGTAAAATCGTGAAACGAAGCAATGTCAAGTAGAACAAGTAAATTAACTTATCCGAATATTGTTGCAAACTATAGTTTGTACGGAACCCTCGGCACAACAGTGCGACTCGCACTTGGCCAATTTATTTTAAATTTTTATGATAAATCGTTGTCAATATTCCCGGTTTTTTGGGAATTTCTACTGATAGCAACAGCGGTAAATAATTTTTGCTACGCTATTGCACAATGTTAGTTAAGAATAGGGATGCAGTATTGCTAAGGCGTGTGTTCGAATGAATGCGATATAAATTTATTCGGTAGCTGTAATAATTCAGTACGTTTTGGACTTTTGTCCGACAAAGACGTATTCTGCTCTCTCTAATAAAAAATACTAGTTTTGAAAATAGTGACAAGTTTGTGGAAAAATAGTGCTTGGAAATTTTAACTGGGAAATGTAAGTTATTTTTAGATTTTTTTTTTATTTTTATGCCAATGATCGAAGTCAAAGTGAAAGTCAAAATGCTTGAATTTTACTATGATCATTAGCATACACAGGTCTAGGTCTACTTTTGTTGACTTTTGTTGTTTTGTTACTTTTGTTGACAACAAAAGTTTAACGTTGACCTTGTACATTCAAAATGTACAATCAGAAACGAAAGTTGGTCAACACTGTTATTTTATTTTATCTTTAAATTGTCATTTTGTAATAAGTTTGTTGATTAGTCATAATACTGTCATATACTTATTTGTTAAGTCCTAGCTACCGCATTAGGTTAAGTTACCTGTAATGGTAGTTACCGCTGGGGTTCTAGCGGTTAAATAAATAAATAAATTTTTGATTAATTTTATAAAGTGCTACAATGCGTCTTTTTCAGCATTTCTGATAATTACTAGAAGTGTATTTTATCTAGTTTTTACAGTCAATTCAAATACAAAGCAGAAAGGGAAGGATGTGTTATACATCATTCAGTTTACGTCATTTTGACAGGTCTGCGCTTAGTTTTAGCACACAATGGTGCCGATTCTGTTGTCACAAAAATCGCTAAACTAAATTAAAAATCGCTAAAATTTAGTTTAGTCCTGTCAAACGACCAAACTCATTCTGAAATTGACTAAAGTGACATTTCTAAACTTATTATAGTTTGACAGCTCTAAGGCCCGTATTAATAGACGTCACTCAATTCTGAGACGCTCTCAAGTTTATTGCTGTCCTTATTTTTTCCCTTTAGAATGACAAGGACAGCAAGAGACTTGAGAGCGTCTCGGAGTTGAGTGACTTCTATTAATACGGGCCTAATATCGTTTAGTTTTATTCAATTTAGTGAAAATGCCAATAAAGCTATTCTGATTTTGACGTTTTCACCTAAAATTAAGGTTGTGAATCTAATTTTAATCGCGATTAAAAAGGTGTAGAATAAAATTAGTTGTCATGAATTAAAATTTAAAACGCATTTTTCTCAAAGTTCTTTAGGTGTTTTGATGCAACTACGAATTGAAGAATCATTTATTATGGAAACTTGTGCGATTGCAGCAGTTGTGGATACTCAAAAAAGGTAAATAAGAAAGTTATTGTTATTAGAAAAGAGACGATGAACCCGTTGTTTGTTTCGGCATTTCTTCTCCAAAGTAGTCAATTGAGACATACCGAGTCCATCTATTTACAAAAGCGACCTGTAAAAGTAATATGAATCATAGGATTTATATCACTTTTACGTGTCTGTAATGAAATTAGAACTGAATTTGTTTAGTATGCAAGTAGTTGAATACCAAACGAGTTCATTTCATTTTAATTGATTTTAACAATTCGAAATGCATGCAATACAATAAGAATAAACATAAGGGAGCAAAACATCTCCTATTTTCAGTTACTTACATAAACAAGGCAGCCCGACAGTCAAAAAAACAATGCAAATGTTTCTTAACTGTAACCCTATTTTAAGTGTAAGCCCACTAACCCTAAGACTATCCACTGACCATTGTCTCTCAAGATATATATCGTAGATCACAAATGTCTGTTAACAAAGTTATGGATGTTGTGTATTTATTATTGTGTTATCCAAGTATACCAGTGTATAAGTACACGTGTGTTCATTGTGACAATAAAATATTATTAGACGAGTCAACAATGTTGCAGAAAGACAAAAAAGAACAGTCAGGATTAGTTATCCATATTCTATCTATACTACTTATACTTTAATATTGTTTTTGTTTTAGATACTCAACAATACAACAAAGAATTCTAGATGTTGATATTAATGTTGTGAATGTGTTGACAGTCTCCGGCCCAAAACACACAGCCACTCATAACCTGAAGAACCAGAACAGGGCTTGAAAATTGCACCTTCATATCTAAGAGAGGTAACATTGATAACAAGTCTAATATTTACCTACTTTTAAAATAAAATAATTATGCAAATACCTAATACATATTGTATTCTCTTGTTTTATTCAGATTCTGCTAAGAGGACTGATTTGAAATGTTTGTTGGGTTCATCACATAGAAGTGTGAAGCATGCTATAAGGATTGTGGATAAATAGCAAACTGCAGCACCGTCTTACCTTCACAATGATTGTGTGGCCATGAAATATTACTATAGTTGTACATCAGGAAACCATAGTGAGATGCAGTTATCACAACATGCCACTGTGTTTTATTTGGAATGAACTCGGTTTCAAGAAAGTATAGAAGGAATACTGTTGTCCCTGGAGTAAATATAAATAAGAGGCGTGGTTGTGGAAAGTAAATAAATTCAAAGTTTTCACAGGTTGTTTTATTTATTTGTGTACTTCTCACATCTGATTTCAAACATTCACATTCTTATACTAATAGCTGAACGTTATAGAACTTGCTTGAAATAATGTTAAATACTGCATAATTGGGTAGTAGTTGTTTGGTTATCTGTTGCTGAGTAGTCAACTTCACTAATAACAACTTGTTTCCTATGAATTATCGAAGTCCAGGTATATTGATAGGCATCAAAGAATAAAACACCACAACGTTTGAAAATAATATTGAAGTCTTCGTTTTCTGCTCCTTAATCCAGTTGTTTTAATAGGATATGATCTAGGTACGGCCGTACCTAATCGAAGAGAATACCTACTTGTAGTCCTATTTTATTTATAAAACTAACAAAGGCCCAATATTTTAAAAAATCGTCTTTGTTTATTTTGTAGATACATAAATATATACCTATTAACATGTCATAAACATCAATCAAATGTCATTAAACTGACTGACATCTGTGAAATAGTGACATTACGCTACTCCCCATATTTAATGTTTGTTGCTATCCTTTACCGAGTTAATTTTAATGTTTAAAAAAAACGGAGAACAGTTATAGAAAATTACATAGTGTGCATTGTACTGGCTTTAATTCATCACATTTCTTGAACATCTTATCTACGGTATTGTTGTTTTTAATTGTCCAAAAGCTATACTTTTACCCGGCATTGCGAGAAAATATTTAATCTAGCAAGCCTGAAAGAAATATGACACTCACAGATTATTGAAATAATTTTTGTTATATCTTATATAAAATGTTAACAACAATTTAGTATTATGCCGTCATTATGCTCCCTGTATTTTATTATTGATAAACAATCAAAGATGGGTATGTAATTGTACTCAGGATTTTTGCATTTCAGATCATATTGCTCACTTTCATTCACTCTTTACTTTAATTTCCTACAAATCGTAATCTATGGTTTACTCAATTAAGTGATGTCAAAGTCGATTTTTAGTTACGTCAAAACTGTTTCTAAGTTTAAAGAGTCTAGTTTACAGAATAACTTTAAACGTTCTCTAAACTAAAATTAGAAAATTTTAGAGATAGTTAAGTTTAGTTTGGTGTACAACAGAATCGGCACCAATATGCCATTGGTTAGTTACGAGACTCACCTCTCCTCTCCGCTTTGGTGGAAACAGGGCCTTATGTAGGAATTAAGATATTTGACATAATAGGTACTTACTAAGGCCGAGATAAATAACATAACTTAACACTTAGGGTGCGTTCCTAAACGTGCGATGAATTCACTCGGAAATTAAAAAGAGATAGAAACAACGAAAGAAAGAGAACGGCTATGAACGCTACAGAGCGACTTTACTGTTTTGGAACGGGTTAGGGTTATGGTTAAGGTCGTATGATGACACTGTCAACATAACCTTTTCTCTCTATTGCAAAGAAGAAAAATCGTGTTTTTTGAGCATGTTTTGCAAATAATTAAGTACTAACTGTTGGATTCTACTTTAGTAAATCCATTCTTTAACATCAAACTTCAACATAGGCGTATATATGATTTTGACATATGTCAGGTAATTTTTAACGACGCTCAGCCAAGGGTGAGAAATCGCACTTGTCAGTGCGAAAATTACTCCACCGAAAGCGTTCCAAAATACAGTTCGGGTAGCTGTCGAGTAACTGTTCGGTTACCCTCGGTTTCACTCGGCTCATTTCGGAACGCTCTAGAGTAACTTTCGCACTACTCCGTGTAATTTTTACCCTTTTTGGAACGCACCCTTACTTTGGCTTAGCTATTTTCTGTTTTATCTTGTCATCGTAATTTTTTCATTTAATGTTAACTTGTTTTCGTACGCATTCCGCGTACGAAATAGACATGGGTAGCTCGCGAATGAGAGATAAAATTGAACTAGCTCTTTAATTACAATCTAGCTCTCAGTCGCTCAGTCGTTCACGGAATAGCTCACTAGCTCATTTAGCTCTTGACTCTGTATACGCTCTGTGGCTTTGCGAGCGAGTGAAACTAATTTTTCAAATATTTATTCATTTAGATTGACAGTCTTAAGCCTGTTCAAGTATGAAGGAAAATCATTGGCTTACATAATTTTATTTATTTGTAATAAGAACAAAACAACCCAATGAATCTAATTTTATCCGTAGGTCGCAATAAGTTAAGTGAGCTAAAGATCTAGAAAAATTATAAGGAGCCATTGAGCGATTTGTCTCGTTTGATTTGCGTAAAGTAGCGCGGCTCAATTTGAGCTGTAGCTCGCAAGTAAATCAATTGAGCTCAAGAGTTAAAAGAGCTATTCGGTGAGCTAAAGAGCTAAAAGAGTGATATAGCTCTTTTGATCAAAAGAGCTATATCTCTCTTTTCTTTTCACTGAGCTACATTTCGCATCTCTAGTACGAAAACTAGTTGACATTTTAAGCGACAGTGACATCAATATTGCTTTGTCAAAGCACTATTGATAAGCAACGTTTATTTTAGTCATCACAGCCACACAACATTTTCTTTTTATTTCTTCTTTTGGCACCGTTTTTAACACAACATAATCTTACTAAGTCTTTTTTATTTTGGTTTTTTTTTTCGTGGAATGTTGGCAAAACACTATTGGCTAGACGTCAACGTCTGTCCCTATGTAATAGAGGCTAAAGACTTGTATGTGCTCCATTGTCAATAAACGTTTAAAAAAAAGACGTCAACTGTCAACTTGACGTAACTTCTGAATTTTTGTTTTTAAATTTACATTCTTTTGATTCATTCATTTGTTTAATTTTGTTTTTATCTTTCAATTACGCGACAATATTGTTTGTAGTAGTAAAAACAGTATTAAAGTATTTTGTGTATTCAGTCTTGCCTAACCTCACAGAATCCTAATCGACTGTTAAAGTAACGTAATAAATCATAATGTAGGTATTAGTAAATATATAAACAGTTAATATTGTGCCGGTTGGCTCTGCAAACTGCTGTGAGTATTTTGTTAAATTAAATGCTTATTTTGAATTTGCATTATATAGGACTAAGACGAACCACTGACCAGCAAATGCTTTAAAGTACCTAGAAACTATCAGAGCTCTTGCTTTAAAAAAAACATGAGTTCTAAGTACCGGGAGAACTTCTAAGCCATAATTAGCCATAGTAGAATCAAAGAAATATAAGAATTTGTGCGAGGAATTCAAATGGTAACAGGATGTCAATGAAAATGAAACTACAAATACAATTTATTTCACCAAGCAAAAATATGTTGTTATCCATGGAATAAAATTGTGTATAAAATATCAAAAAATTACCTACTTATATTTTATTCTCAGGATAAGGTTTCCCAAAACTGTTTATTATGCGCACTGCAAAAGAATGGAATTCCCTGCCAGTGTCTGTGTTTCCAAAATCATATAAATAACCTGGAAGTATCCAAGAGACGAGTGTATAGGCATCTTCTGGTTAAGCTCGCTCCATCGTAGGCCCCGTCTATGCCCGAGGGCTAGTCTGAGACCTGGAGCAAACCATAAGGAAAAAAAATTTTTATACTATAATATATTTAAAGTTTATTAAAATTTGCCCTTAAAATAATATAATTTTAAATAATAACAAACAACTCACGAGTGAGATGGCATAATCAGTTAACTATTAAATATAGGCAAAATGCAACAGAACACCATTTGCAGAATAGCACCCATAGCAGACCCATGCGCTGTTTTAAGAAGTGGAACTCCGTTGCATTCAGCAATTAAACCTTTGAACACACGTGATTCGAGACACAAAAGAAAGACAATAGCAGCCCGACAGCCGGATGTCGGTTGGTAGTTGAAAGGTTAAACTATGAAATTGAAACTATTGACCTTACTTGTGATGTGTATTAAAGTAAGTGTTAATAGATTTTTGAATATTTCAGAATTAATAAAATGATTTATAAAACACAGAAACCAATAACAAACACTAACAAACCATAAATAAAAATTGGTGACACAAATAAAAAAAATAATTGAAAAATAACAAATTAGTGAGCACACTTACAAAGCAAAACTTACTAGCTAGCAAAATAGCGAAATTACATCCCATAAATATCATTAAATGAGGCTGTAATTTAATAAATAGTCAGAGTATTTCCACACAGACTGGTGGACTTATGTAGTATTTAGCTCAATAACATATAATGAAACCAGGTTGTACAAATGTACACATATTACAATTATTGTTATTCATGATGGTATTCACGGTCAGTTGTATCTAGTGAGTCGGCACTATCAGTGATTCACTCTGTAGATTTGTTTGACAGTATTTGCACAAAAACATAAAATTTTTGCTTATATTTTTAATGTCTTGACTTGAAAGCAGGTGATGATCCCTAAGTTTTTCTCAATATTTCTTCTCAGAAGTAGTCAGAAATGCACTTAAATTTGCATAATAATATAAAAACAATTTAATTTTGATAGAGCAAAACAAAAGATCAACAACAACAACACATTTTTTTTTCAATTTGTACAAGTATTTTCTGAGTTAAGCATGTTCAACCGAACCAATAAACAAAGTAAACCTTCTTATTATTATGTATTATATTGCTTATATATTATATTAAGAATATTACTTCTTATAATTGTATATTTTTTTAAATTGTCATTGAAAAAAATATATTTTGATTAGGTATGTTTTTTAAATTAACAATTTTTAAAATTAACAATTAACTTACATTAGTATTTGCTTGTTTTTTACTTTGGATATTTTGTGAACGTTTTTTTGCTTTTTAAAATCGGACGCTTTACATAATTATTTATATTATGTTAAACATCTCTGTTCTCCTTTGGGAAATACAGCATATTTAGTAGTGTGAGTTAGGGGTGTCCATTTAAAAAACACATCGATATTTTTTTCGATGATGTAATACATCGCGACTATGTATTGATACTTTTCAATATATCGTTGTTATCCCAAAATCGAGTATATTCTAACATTATTATAAAACGTTTAACAAAGGTAAAGTGTGAAAATATTCTTTATTTTTATTACAAAAAGTAGCAAAAACAGAAGTTCAAATGGCACTGAATACCCCAGCATGGTGAGGTTTTGATGTTTCATGAAATACATCGATACATCGAAGTTTATAGCTTTTCAAAACATCTGATCTATTCGATGTATCGTAATGTAAACATCGAGCGAATTCGATGCATCGATGTATATCGAATATCCCTAGTATGAGTGTAAACATCACGCTCGCATAAACTGCCTTCCAACACATTCCGCCTGCGAATTAATGGCACTGCGCGGGCGCATTACAAGATAAAATATTTGATTTTCGTATGAGTGGTATTTATAATATCGTGTTTCACACTACGACGATAAACATACATTTTATGACAGATATTTATCCTTAAACACCTAAAGTTGAAAATGATGATGGAATTATAAGGATGTCATATAAATCTTTAAAAAAAATGAGACAACTGTCAAACCTCATTCCTCTTCAGTGGCGAAACTAAGCCGTAGAGCACGCTTCATCAGACCATCGCTCGCCCGCATCATTTGTACACTAGGCGCCTTACTAATAAACGCTGCATAAAGTTATGACAGGTTTATACGTCAAAAAATGTATGGTTACACAGGCTTTATTCATTGCATAACTTTACACAGTGATTATTAGTAAGGGCATAGGTGTTTAAAAAAGTAATTAAATATACATGGGGTTTAATATTATTTATAATATTGTTCATAGTCCAGGGGCCCGGTGCATACATTGCTCTCTCTTTCTCTCTGCACCGCCCAACTCGTATCCAATTATGCCCCTGCCTTATATCATTGGGGGCCCCTGTATTTGCCATATGCTGGTGAGCTGAGGGTCTCTTTCCCCAAGGCATTTTCCAGTCTTGCTACCCTTTAGCCACGACGATCAGTTAGCATAATGTCACTTGTTTTAATCTTACTTATGATTCTCTTTGCTCTTGTTCCAGGAAACTGCGTCTCCGTGGAAGTGTGTGCCACACTGCATCTTAACACATCTCCAATTTCACATATAAAGTAGAGTGAAATCCAGAGTGTTAGTCTACCAAAAGAAAATCAGTCCTGCAGATCATTTCTTTACTTTGAAAAAGGAAAATCGATTGTACAGCAAAAATGGTTAATTATTTCATTTACGCAAAAGATTTTTCTGGTTCAACGGGTGGAGACTCGCATTTTCATAGTAACGGCTTGAAATCTTTGCAACAATTTAAAAGCGACGTAGAGAAAATAAATACAGAATTATTGAAAGCTGGAGAACCGGTGACAGATTCGAAAATAATTTACCTGCACTGGGGGGACCAGTGTTTTGAAGTCGATGAATATGAAACTAAAACCTGTTACGAGAATCTCCAGGACGGATGTATGGGGACAGAGCCGGGAACAATTATCAACTGGATAAAACGAAATTATGATATCTGCGGTAAAGAAAATAAAATAAAGTTGTTGTATATAATAACTGATGGCTTGATCGGAGAACACGATGCAGCAGTTTGTTTTAATTTAAATGAAGGTATAGATTACGAAGAAGTAGTTTTCCATGCATTCAATGAAAATCTGGACCAAATCGACATGTCAGTAGCTGCATCTTTTTTCAAGAGTCGTTGCAAGGCTTATCGTAATTACGAGCTTTTCGATGATGTTGATATTTCTGAAGAGTATGACTACAGTAAAATCAACATTGATAACTATGAAGCTGAAAAGGAAAGTTTGAAGTCTTACATCAAATTGAAGTTCATAGGAAAATTGAGTCACGATGGTCGTGCTTTGGCTGAAATAGATAACTTGAAGAAGTTGCGGAATCGTCTGTTTGCCGAATTGGCATCCAAAACGAAAAAGCTCGATGCTCCAGATCGTGCATTATCTAAATTGGATACGAAAAACAGAGCTGAGTTTTTGGAACAATTCAAAAATACAGATTGGTATAAGAATCTCAATCAACCAGCACAAGGTGAGAAGAGTGATATTGAAAAAATGATTACTACGTTGATCAATTACATTATTACCGAAAAGAAATCTTACTCGTTTGACGGATTGAAGTTCGACAGACAATTTGACAAACCCGTTGTAATTGAGGAAGAGCCGGTCGTTGATGTCAATTTTACAACTGAACAAGAAATTGAGTTCCCAGACATAATTTTGGATGACGACAAAGGAATTCCTGTTATATTATTGACTGAATGTAATTTGCTGGAAAAGATCATTTTCCACACAACAGAAAAAGAGGCTGAAGTATCACCAGCCAGTTTTAATAAATTTAGGACTGTTATGGAGTGCCCTTTGTTTATGTTGAAGGATACAGAACTCAAGGATTCAATCGGTTACTTTTACACTTTAAATGTTTATAAACATTTGTTGGAGAGCCCAACAAAAACAGAGCCGCGTACGAGGAGACCGTTTCATGGCGGCCTTGTGCTGACAGAAACAGATCAATTTGATAAATACAACGATTATATTTTGGCTGCGACGTACTTTGGGTCCAAGAAGGTAAATTACAATGTAGGTTTGTTTTACTATGTCCTATGGAAAAATTGTGAAGATAAAGAATGGATGGATAAAAATGTTGTTGCAGTGTTTAAGAAGTATGCTATGCGACGTATCAGCCAGACAAGATGCAAAATTGCACTGTCGTCATTGCCTCTAGATCCACCAGAACACACATCGCTACTTACTGCGTTGTGGTACTGTGTTGAATTGTCTTCGTACATTTTCAAAAATGATTCTCAAAACTTTATGTATGAACGTTTGAGAATGCATTACGGCATAGCTCATTGTATGATCGAAATACTAGAGTATTTCAATTATGATCTTAATTTGAAGGCCATTGAAAGACGGAAAGATCTAATTAAAAATGTTATGACATTGAAAAAAATTCAAAAACGCGAAGAAAAAGTTCATTATTTGCTGAAAAGTATATTCAAGACTGAAAAGGGTTTTCTTATTAGTGAATTTAGTAATCGTTCCAATTTATACAGACTCAACTACCTTAAAATGAATCACAAAGATATGTTGTCAGAAGATTTACTTAACGATCCAGTTGATTTGAATAGCTATATACACTTGATGCATTTTGTAGGCGATTCAGGCAAATCTATGGCTGGTTCGTTTGAAATATGTGAGAAAACAGCCCGTCCTTATTTTATTGTTGAAGAAAACAAATCATTTTATACAGAACTGCTAATGCTTGCTAAAAAAGTTGTTATTAATAACAACACCCACAAAGATAAATTAAAAGTAACTCACGAGCCAATCTATTCGCTCGAATTTGACAGAGTTCTTTCTCTATACAATAATTATCTTAATTTAGTCAAGAAATTAAAAAAATATCCCACCTTAGAGGAATACATCGAGTACATTTCTAAGAAAAAAATGTTCCACGAAAATTTGGTAACTATTTTCCCGCGAGGTACTTATTATGACGCTAAAGAAGTGTACGAGCGTTATCAAAGTATAGTGACCAAAGTGGATTATGAGACTTTTATGGAGATGAACAAAAATTTCGTTTCACGTCCTGATCGTATTAAAGCCGAAGGAAGAATGGTATTCGAGAGCGATAAAGCAATCGAGACATTTATTGGTGACGAGGAATTTACGTGTGGTATGATTAAAAAGAAACCGAAACCGCGCCCGCTACCTAAACCTAAAGTTGCCAATAAAAAAAAGACGCCTAAAAATCCGAGCCAAAGAGGTCACAAAAGGTTTTGTAGGAGACCTAGACGAAGGGTTTATTAAGTTAAGTTTTCTTGTATAAGGCTTTATTTTTAATTTGACTTCGACAATAAAAAATCTACATTTTTTTTTACTGAAAAGGAATGTAATGGATTGAAAAAAAAAAGTCAAAACTTACGCTTTTAACTTAAAAAAAAAGTGAGAAATTTATACAGATGCGACTGAAACAGTGAAACACCAAAGATCTAATAGATACCTAATAATAATGTAATGATGCGACTTCGAAGCAATGTATTATAAACATTATTCTAATTAGTCTAGAGTAGAGTTTATATTACCCAAGTAACCCAAATAGTTTGCCAAATAGGTACGCCAAGTTAAGTCGTACTATAAGAAATACTGTAAGAAACTGTTTAAATATTTTTGTTGTATAATTTAGCTTTTAGTTTTTTTTAAAGTTCCTAGTCTACAACAAAAATGTATACTTATAAAATAGGTTACTATAATAAATACTATCCAAAAATTTTAAACCGGAATTATTATTTACCTTATCCCTTCAAACTATTATCATGGGCACTAACTAGCCCATAAGTTTAAGCAATGTACTTAATTTATACAAACTTACTAAAGTTTGTATAAATTAAGTAGGTACCTACATTGCTTAAACTCATTTATTTTCAAAATCAAATCAATTTACTATTTTTTTTTTTATTTAAACCTAATTTTAATAGTTTTTTACATTCTAAAGTTAATTACAGTTTTTCTAAGGCTACAGTCTGAATATATATATTTACGCCAATAAGGAAGTCTTAACTGAAACAAGGTTTTTAACACCAAGTTAAAACTCAACATTTCAACTTTAATAATAATATACAGGGTGTCCCACGTAGGGATGTTAAAAAATCGATTATTTGAAAATAATAATCGATTTTTTCCCTATTAGGGATGTTAAAAAATCGATTTTTTAACATCCCTAGTCCCACGGCTATGCCACATGGAGGGAAAGTACCTTAAATATTGTAGATAGAACATTTTACTGAAAGAAGACATTATTTGAATTTTGAAAACATTTTACTGCATTCAAAGATATTTAAATAAATACATTGTTGAACCGGGAATCGAACCTGTTACTCGAGAAAATTAATCAGCCTGTAGTTTTATCCTACCGATCGAAAGGCTTCATCACAAGAATTCTTTTTTTGCTAAATAACATAGTGTCAAAAATAAAAGAAAGAGCATGAATTTTAACATTTTTAATACAAAATTAGTCAATTTTACAAAGGCTCAAAATTAGTCTCTTCTTCCTAAATACAAAGTGATGACTTTTGATTATTTCGTTCTCTGACGGTTTTTTGGTCTTGTTGTGGTGGATATTTATTTATTAAAATGATGCGTACTACTCAAGTGGGTACATTAATTAGTAATAAGTAGTTATGATTGTTAATTTACGGCAATGTAACTTCTAACTTTTCAGAACAAAAATTTACATTATATGTTAAAATTCACGGGCTTCCTTTTCATTTTCTTCTAATTAGCAAAAAATAATCCTTATGATGATACCTTTCGATCGGTATGATAAAACTACAGGTTGATTATTTTTTCTCGTAGAACAAGTTCGATTCCTGGCCCAACCATTTAATTATTTAAAAATCTATGAATGCTATTTAAATTGTTTTTAAAATTCAAATAATGTCTTCTTTCAGTAAAATGTTCTATCTACAATATACTTACTCCATGGTACTTTTCCTCCATGTGGCATAGCCGTGGGACACCCTGTATATAATATCTTAGGACAATTCACACACCGTCATCTGATCCCAAGCTAAGCAGAGCTTGTGTTATGGTAACCAGACAACTGATGATATACATACTTATATAGGTAGTTTATAAATACATAAGTAGGTACATATAATAGGTAAATTACACCCAGACACAGAACAAACAATAATGCTCATCACACAAAGTTTGTCCTGGGTGGGAATCGAACCTACGACCTCCGGCTTAGCAGTCAGGGTCACTCACCACTAGACCAACTTTGTGAAAGACACACACATTTAATCATACAATTACACACATTTAGCGTGTGACATTAAAAAAACACAAAATTCTAACACGAGTGCTATTAAAAGTCCCTTTTTCTATTTTCGCCACGAGCGCTCTTTATTACGATACACTAACAGTGATGTTACCTATTTGCATTTTTTTTCTGTATATTTTTTTATAAAGACTCTTACCATGTAACTGAAACACAATTAGGTACATCATAAGGCTCAATTCACACGTACCACAACCACACCACAGCGACGCGATGTGGTCGGGCGTACATTTTGTATTAATAAACACATTACCCTTCTTTGCGTCGCGCAGTCGGGTAAAAAGGAATATTACTTACAATTCACACGTACCACATTTTGTGGTTGTTATCGACCACCTGTGTAATACGACTACATCGCAACCACATCGCGACGGCAACGCGGCGGCAGCGCGGCGTCAGCGCGGCCACATCGCCACGACATGACGTCCACGCGCGCCAAGCTGGCGCCTGGGCTCCGGCCTTCTTTCATTCTGCGTAGTATTGCGATGCCGCGTGGTTATCAGTATGAAATTGGCTTTGACTTTTGTTTTCCAATAAAGGATGTACCTAATAATTTCTATTTCGACGAATACGCTGATTTCGTCGTCTTCTTCTTATTAATAAAAGCCATAACAAGGATAGCAACAACAATCTTTCCTCCATGACTACGTTCAGTCAAGCCGTGTTTCCTCTACGAAAGGCCAGAGTATAACTGCACATGACCACGTGGTTACCACATCGCAACGACAGCGACAACGCAACCACATCGACATTTTGTGGCTACCACAACGCAGCTGCAAAAAGCCGCTGCGACACTATTCACACGTAACCACATCTTGACCACATTTTGTCGCTGCGACGTGGTGTGGTTGTGGTACGTGTGAATTGACGCTATAGACCTGTGACAGAAGTACCTAGGTAGGTACAGGAAAATGTCATAATGTTAGAAAGTTACAATTTGTCATTCTTTCTGTTTAGAAATCAAATAACCATTACCACGTATTAGTTGCGTAGAATGTTGAAGAAAAGCAACTAATACAGAATAAAATGACATATCTCCGGTCGCGCACAATTGGTCCTAATTATTTTTTAAGGAGTCAATGTTTGAATTATTTGATTTTTTTTTATATATTGCATTATAAGGTCAGAGGTGCGAAACATTTTTTTTTTAATTTTTAAGGAAAATATGATTATAGTTATCAAAAGTTGAACTTTATTCCAGCTTACCGTCTATGTATAGCGCAATAAAAATTTTAGGACCATGAAAACATGTGAATACAATTATAATAAATACATATTTAAGTGAATTAAGCAAAAAAAATGTTTCGCACCTCTGGCCTTATAATGCAATTTATCGAAAAATTACAAAAAATTCAAATATTGACTCCCTAAAAAATAATTAGGGCCAATTGTGAGAGACCGGAGATATGTCATTTTATTCTGTCAGCTTCATACAAATCTATATAAATAAAAATGAATTGATGTTCGTTATTTAGTCTGATTAAAACTCGAGAACGGCTGGGCCGATTGAGCTGATTTTGGTTTTAAAATGTTTGTCGTAGTTCAGGGTAGGTCTAAACGGTGAGCAAATAAGAAAAAATTGCGAGAAATATAGAGTAAAACAACAATTCCATTTTCTCATATAAAAGTTGTCCATGTTCTGTTGGATGTCGTTGTCATAGTAACCGGCAAATCAAGTGTCAAATTCAAGCTATAGAGGTTAACAACCCGTCAACCTGACACAAATAAGTAACGTTTAATTGTTTTCAAAATACGAATGGAATCATTTTCATAAATCCAAATCATGCAAATAATTAGTTGGTTTTATTTTAAAGCCATTTAATACGGTTTGAAATAACAGAAAGGCGTGTAATATGCTATAAAAATAATACGGTAACAGCTTTTCTTATTTCCAACGTACAAAAATTAAAAAATATTACGATAAAAAAATATCTAGATTTAAAATAATTACTAGCTTTCGCCCGCGGCTTCGCCCGCGTGGATGTCGAACTTCTGCCTACTATTTTAACCCTTTAGGGCTAATTTTTTATATTCTTCACAAAGAATAAACCCTCCAAGTTTAATGTATTTAGTTAGTTATTGTTATATATTAACAAACACGTTGATATCAGTCAGTGAGTTTACTATTATATACATATATCAAATGACTTCTCTCGGCCTCAGTGTCAGACTTTTACTGACTTTTATGATCCGCAACTCAGGCAGGCCCTAGAGGGCTCCGTCACGTGCTGTCTGCTCTGTGAGGCGCGAGTGGAACAAACGCGCCGACAACACGGGCCTGCTCCTTATCCGCCGGTGAGCTACCTATCGCTCGCCGTCCGCAAGGACACGGCGGTAGCGCGCCCAAGCACAACATACCTTCACCGTATGCTCCACCAAGTCCTCCAGGCGACCGTTGTCGCAGTGGTGACACCTAGGCAGCGCTTCCGCCCGAAATCTGACACAGGAACCTCCTGAAATCTCCGTGTCCGGTGAGGACCTAGGCTGTGTCCGGCGATACGTGAGAGCGCCGTGGCGCCTCTCCAGCCACTCCTCAAACAATGATGAATGTATCTCTCCAATGACTCCACCCACATACAATAGAAGACTGAGACCGGGTATTTAATTTTGCTTCACGACGCACTCTCATAAGCATACGAAACGACACCCCACATACAAATCGAATCAGGGATAGAACCAAACAATTGATTGATTACTTTTTGTTTTTGACCAAACGACCCAATATTTATCACGAACGCATCGACAACCAAACACATTTTACAACAGGGATAGAACCCGCACGAAGGAAAGCTGCCTGGGATGATCATTATTTTCACTTTGAAACAAAGGATTAGCCCTAACAAACGTATAGACAAACAGACAAAAATTCTAAAAATCATTGTTTTGGGTTCTATTGCGTATATTAAGTTCCCCTAATTAAGTTTTTCTTATTTATCTTCCATGTACAGACACCGACCTTTTACAATTTTATTATATATTGATTTTATTATATGTATTGATTAAATAATGGTGCTTTTAATTTTTTTTTTGTTTTTGTATGGCCATCCTGGACTTTTTTTTTTAAACTAAAAGCCCATTTCATAACATGTCCTTTCAAGAATCTTTTCTTCAAAAGTTAGGTGACAGTGACAATGACAGTTTTGCCAGATTACTAAACAACTATTAGGCCACTCCTAAACACGTGAATCTAGATTGTGATAATGTGGGGAAATCGATACAAATCTTTTATGAATAAAGGTGATATGGTTGAAATAAATTTTGTTTACATTAATAGGTAAGTGATACGAAGTTCACCGGGTCATCTAGTTTTTGAATAAAAATTTCTCAATGAGCCGTTTATGAGTCTATACAATAATGAAGTATGTATGTGGTTTTTCAAAAGATATTCAGGCATAAAAGTCGGATGTCTATGAAACCCGAAATCCAGCCCACAGTGCGCCGACCTGATACAAACCCCAACATCAGTACTTTCAAATAAAAACGAATCTCTCTTTTTTTGTTTGTTTGTTTCTTTGTCTGTCTGTCAAAAGTTGTATGTATTAACAATAATTAGTGGACACCTAAAACAAGACATTCAAGGGTGGCGTTGTCTAGTAGTAAGAAGAAACAAGCAATCACCCCATAATTCTCTTATCCTCAACATACCTCGATAGGAAGTGAGCAAGGCTCTATCTCAGACAGTTGAGCACAGACTTATCTAATATTATTAACATTTGTGAATCAGACCCCAACACAAGAAACACAGCAACATCTGAGAAGCTTGTACCCTAATTAAGTGACCCGAAATATAAGTCTGTACTGTACACATAGGGAACTGACTTCGAAAATAAAGCCCGCTTATACGAGTCGGAATCGTACCAACCTGAATTAGGTTCTTACAATACCTTTCAATGACCAACCGACAGCCAGCTGTCGGGCTGCTATTGTCTTTCTATTGTATCTCAAATCACGTGTGTTGAAAGGTTTAAAAGCCATTTAAACGCTTAAAAAACAATTTCTTGTAAACTGCCCCTAATATTTGTAGAGTAGAGATCCGTACCCTAAAACAGGAAATCTCAATCTTTTGTTTGTCTATCAAAAAACTAGATATAAATAATAAATAAATTAAAACTGTTTATTGTCACCAAAACACTTCTACAATTCGTGCGGTAATTATTATGATCACAAAGAAAATGTAAGATACAATATTACTGATACTGAATCCCAAACTAAGCCGGAGCTTGTATCTTGGGAAACAGTTTTCAGACACTGAGATGGTGTACATACAATATACATTATTCGTTGAAGAATTTGAGCATTGCACTGCACAGGATTCTCTATTGGTTTCTAAAGTCGTGAGTGTTTGATTGTTAGGAAAGGTAGGTAAGTAAGTGTAAATTGCATTTTTGTATATTGATTGTGTGAGTATGTGTGTATTGATGATGTAAGTATGTGTGTATGAGTGCGTTTAAAATATATATTTTTATACCATAATAATTCAAATAAAAATACTCTAAGAGGAGTCTGTACACATTGAGAACCTAACTTCCATTGGATCGCGACGAAGAAAATGAAGCCGGCTAAGTGCGAATCGGAATTGTGGGGCGGGTTCTTAAGCATTGTACTGATTAACTGATCTTCTAGTCTAGTGGGTAGCCTCTGGACTGCCAAAAAATGCCACGAAATCTCCAGGAGATTTCTGTCAAATAACCCACGTCTGCCAGAAATCTCCTGCCCCCTTACCATGACGTTTAAAGTAAGATTGTTTTAGTCCTGTTGCAGGAGTGTGCAAGTGACAGCGTTAGACACGTTGTCTAGCGCCGTCTCTTTCCCGTTGAAAGTAATATCAAAGTAATACTGCTATAAGGGCTTGTGGGACGCCCCCCCCTGGAGATTAATCGGATTTAATGGCAAATATAGCATACTTAGAGTATACCTTTCCTACTCTAACTTACACAGACTGTAGGTGAAAGAATAAGACAGGCATACAACATCACATGTTAAACATTCAATAACATTTTTTTAACGAAATGTTTTTCTGAAGTGACGTCATTATTTCGTTTGTGTCAATGGAGGCGGCTGTTAAGTTTATAGTTTATTAGAAGTGTTATTTTCGAGTTATAATGTGGTGTGATGGGATTAGCTGTGAACAAGTAAGTACTAAACCGTTTTTAATTGCTGCATTGTGTATTTGTTAAAGATTTTGGACAGAATTTGTTATTTCACCAAACATGGTAAGTAGTAAAGCCCAGTTTAGGCCCTATATCGAACATAAATATTATTTATTAATATCATTTACATTCTAATTCAGTTAATTCTTGATATTTTTTAGGATTCCGTACGTCCAAATAGAAAGTGAACCCGTTCAAAATAACCCCGGCGTTTTTGTCTGTCTTTCCGTCTGTCAAGATCAATTTACTCTAGGTAGGTACTACTTTAAAATCACCAAAACTTCATCAAAAGACGTTTATCAATGCACTACGGCGTTGCGTTGCTGGGTTGCGATACAAAATATTGCAAAGTATTACAAAACATTGCGAAATATTGTGAAATATTTCAAAATATTATAAGATCATACTAAGTAATACAAAACAACATATTTTTACAAAATATTATGTAATATTGTAATTCCATAAAAATATGTATGTATGCTAAGAAAACAAAAAATATTTTATCCAAATTAAAATATTCACGATTGGAAGTTTTTTTTAAAACGACATTAAATTGACTTTTAAATTTAATTAAGTCATCATCTCCCTAGCCTTTTCCAACCGTGTTGGGGACTGCTGCCAGCCTAACCGGATTCAGCTGGATACCGGTGTTTTACGTGGAGCTACTGCCTATCAGACCTCCTTAACCCAGTAACTGGGCGACACGATACCTCTTGGTTTAGACTGGTCAGAGTTTCTGGCTAACCAGTAACGACTGTCAAAGTTCTACGAATGACCACCGGGACCAACGGTTTACGTGCTTTCCGAGGCACGGGATGTCAGTGATGTCTAAGATAAACTTTAGGAAGTACAATATGAATTGAAAAAATCACATTGGTACTTGCCCGGATTCGAACCCACAACCTCTTACACGAGAGGCGGGCGCCATATCCACTGGGTCATCACGACACCAATTTAATTAAGTACCTTTAAAAAAATTATACATAATAAAAAAAAAAATATATCAACAAACAAATTAAAAAAAAACTATAATTGAGTAAAACATTAAAAAAAAACGCGTATTAGACGCAAGTGCAAAAATTAAAAAATAATCTCAGTTACGTGCGGTAATTTTGAAAAACTATGGATTGTGTCTTAGGCTTGACGTGACTTTGTGTCTATTTTGGTAATTAAAATAACAGTCTTAGTTGAATTTTGTTGATGACTGTATACATAGCTACAAAACAAACTATACATAACCAGTATAAACTGTCATCTCATTGTATAGGAATTCCATACAATATAGGATTATCTTATACCAGTAATTTATTTATTGTGTTTGATATACGTGAACTCTTGACCCATCGCATAGATTATTAACACAATGTTAAAATAATGCGTCCATTTGGGGTATTCCCGTCTATTGTTTATTGTATACATTGTATAGATAGTATATTTATACAGGGTGTCCCACGGCTATGCCATGGAGGGAGAGTAGTTCTACGGACAGGCAGACAGACACACCTAGCAGCCAATGCCTGCCGGGGTTGCGGAATAGTTCTTGTAGTTACCGCAGCCCCGGGACATAAATGGCAACCGAAGGAGCATGAGTGGGTTTAGTCAGTAAAAGTCTCACACGCCCTCCCGCCGCACCAAGGACGGGAACAGTAATTGATGATTTCCCGCTCCCCTAAAATAAAAATAAAAAAATTGATTTCCCATCCATTCCCAACATAGCAGTCAAACTTATTATCCTCTTACCCCTTGTTTGCATCTTAAATAAAACAGTTGTCAATAAAACAGAAATAAAATCGATTTCTAACTGTACAAGGTATGCAAATGAAAAGCGTAGATTAAAGATTACATCACATGACGTCACTTAATAATGCGCCAATAGCCATCGATGCTACTGTGTACGGACTTTCCGATTCTAGACGGACGATAAACAAATAAAAACATTGATTAGTCATTCTATTATCAACCTCATTATTCTGGATTTTAATGAAACACGAATACGGATACTAGTTTTCCTCATAAGAAACACCAGAATATAACCTCTAACTGATATGTGTAGTGTAAACCGTAAGAACATGGTTTATAGTTAAAAAAAAGAATGATATTAGGATATTACTGTTTTCATGCAGGACTAGGGTCTCTTCTCAATCAGAGAAGGCACTAGGCTTAAGACGAAACAGCTACTGAGGATTTTCTTTGGAATTATTCGTCAAGACGCTTGGCTCCTTGTTTTTATTTAATCTTAACGATTACTTACAAATGCTTGCACTGTTTGGACAGGTCCTTTCAAATCTGTCGCTCATCAAGAAAGCACCTTAGTCAATAATTCAGGTTTATTCACGATGATTTCCATAAACTGAGAAAGTACTTATAGAAAATCAAACTTCTAAGTCACCGCAAACTTATAAGGGAAACAAACCCTACTAATGGAAACAAAAATCACAAAACTAAGCAATGTCGAGTAGGACAAGTAAAGGAACATAAATGTTAAACGAATACGGCAAATATTTTTTTTTTTGGTGAGGTGGAAATCTTTAAATGTCTGCTCCCGTCCTGGGTGCGGCGGGAGGGCGTGTCAGACTTTTAGTGACTAGAACCCACTCATGTTCCGTCGATTGCCCATGGTCCATGTTCCATGGTCACGGTAATTATAAACATTCCGCAACAACGCCAAATGTTTGTTTATTCACAAAAAAAAATATTGTAACAAGATTTCTAAACCTACGGAACCTGTCACAACAGTACGTCTCGCACTTAGCCAATTTATTTTAATCTCTTCATCAATATTCCCGGTTTTTTGGGAATTTCTACTGATAGAAACAGCGGTAAATAATTGTTGCTACGCTATTGCACAATGTTAGTTAAGAATCGGGATGCAGTAAAGGAGTGTGTTCGAGTGAATGCGATATAAATTTATTCTGCAGCGGTATTCATTCAGTACGTTTTGGACTTTCGTCCAACGAAGACGTATTCTGCTCTCTCTGTTACAACACTATTGTTAAAACAGTAATTTTAAATAGTGACAAAAGTGTGTGGAAAAATAGTGCTATAAGGAAATTTTAACTGGGTAATGTAAGTTTTGTTTTCAGTTTTATTTTCAAGGTTAAAGTGAAAGTCAATGCTTTTATTTCACTTGGAACGTTAGCATACACTTAGGGTGCTTGTACACGGTGCATGTAGCTGGAGCAAGTAAAGATGCAGGTTACACGCGTGAGTAATATGCGCAAGCTATTTGTTCGAGTTTCTGAGGCACTGGACCCGCACATGTTTTTAAACGATATGTTTACGATGCTTATAACCCGCGCAAGTGCCTCAACATGCGCAAGCTACATGCACCGTGTACAAGCACCCTTAGGTCTAGGTCAATGTTGTTGCTGAGTAGTGAGTACGGTCGTCAACAAAAGTTTAACGTTGACCTTGTCAATTCAAAATGTAAAGATAGAAACAAAAGTCGGTCAACACTGTTATTTATAAAGTGCAAAATAATACAATGCTTCTTTTTCAGCATTTCTGATAAATTACTACGAGTGTATGTTATCTAGTTTTTACAATCAATTCGTTTTTTACTTTGTATTCAATACTAACTGTTAAGCTACTTTGTTGCTGACCGTACGCGGTGAATTTTTACTTTGTGTAATAAAGCGTGTGCCTACTGTGCCTAGTAGTTAAAGCTGTTGTTTACATCGAATTGGCGGGTTCAATTCCCCGACTAATCTTTATATTACTGACTTCAATTTTGGACGTTTCATAATCTCCCTAGTCTTTTCCCAATTATGTTGAGATACCAGTGTTTCACGTAGAGCAACTGCCTCTCTTACCTCCGCAACCCAGTTACTGGGCACCACAGGACACAATGCCTCTTATTAGACTGGTCAGACTTTCTGGCTTCTGTACGTTACAACTGTCACTAAGTACAATCGACCCAATGGAATCATGACCCACCATAAGCTTATTTTCCTACAGACATTCAAATACAATTAGGTCGACAATCACGTAAACATGTATTAAAAATGTCAGACGTGTGACATTCTTAATTATTTTGACAGCTTCAAACGATCGGTCGTCGAAATGGGTCATGATTCAATTTTGTCGATAGTACATAGTTTACCGTTACACTTGGTCTTCTTATGCAAATTAAGTCCGAAATCTATAATTAGCCGTGAGCAAGCGGGAAAGGTCTACCGATTATTATTGTTTTGAACCGATGATGTGTCATACCATAGTATACTATGGTCATACTAGAGACCCATAATATAACGTCATACCGAGTAACGTAACAAGCGCATTGCTTTTAGGCCCGGTTTCCACCAAAGCGGAGAGGAGAGATGTGTCATACAACCATTCAGTTTCCGTCATTTTGAAAGGTATGTGCTTAGCTTCTCTGTTCTCCTTTGGGAAATCCATACTAATATTATAAATGGGAAAGTGTGTCTGTCTGTCTGTATGTTTGTCTGTCTGTCTGTATGTTTGTCTTTCTTTCACGGCAAAACGGAGTGACGAAAAGCGTGATTTTTTACGACACATATTTATCGATAAAAAACTAGAGTTGAAAATGTTATCATAATTGAGATTTGTATTTATCGATGCATTAAAGGTGTGTCGGATGATGGGATTATAAAGAACTAGCTGTTCTTCGCGGTTTCACCCGCATTACGTTAGGTTTTTGGTTACTGCTTCGCTCCCGTGGGACCTAGCGTGATATTATATAGCCTACTAGCTGTGCCCGCGACATCGTTCGCGTGGACACCGGCGGTGTCCGATGCGGACCGCGACGGCGACGACGACGAAGACGTTCCAGAGGTGACCGAGGTAGAACTGGGAGTGGCGGTGCTAAGGCTTAGGGCCAAGAACACCGCCCCAGGACCCGACGGCCTACCAGGGAAGGCCTGGGTCCTGGCCTTAGGGGCTCTCGGGCCTCGACTAAGGGGGCTCTTTAGCGCATGCTTGGAGGAGGGCCGGTTCCCACTTCGTTGGAAGACAGGGAAGCTGGTCCTCATACCGAAGCCGGGGCGTCCTGCGGACTCTCCGTCCGCGTACCGGCCCATCGTTTTGCTCGACGAGGCAGCAAAGCTCTTGGAGAGAGTGATTGCGAGCCGCCTCGTCGAGCGGCTGGTGCGGGTGGGGCCGGATCTGGCGGACGGTCAGTTCGGCTTCCGTAGAGGACGCTCCACGGTGGACGCCATCATGCGCGTGCGAGCCCTTACGACAGGGGATGCGGTGGCACAGGGCAGGGTCGTCTTGGCGGTGTCTCTCGACATCGCCAACGCCTTTAACACCCTGCCTTGGGGGTGCATAGTGGCGGCACTCCGGTATCACCGGATGCCTGCCTACCTCTGTCGTGTGGTCGAGGCCTATCTGACGGACAGGGCCGTCATCTACCCCGGTCACGAGGGAGTGTGGAGTCGACGAGGGATGTCGTGCGGTGTTCCACAGGGATCGGTCCTGGGGCCGCTCCTGTGGGACATCGGGTACGACTGGGTGCTGCGCGCCGACCTTCCCGATGGTGTCAGCGTAGTGTGCTACGCTGACGACACGCTAGTCCTAGCGCAGGGAGGGTCGTTCCAGGCGGCGGCCGACTTGATGACAAGTGGAGTTGCGACAGTCGTGGACAGGATCCGGCAGCTGGGACTCGAGGTGGCCCTGCACAAGTCCGAGGCCATGTGTTTTCATGGCCCTCGGCACCGGCCACCTCCGGGGTCTCAGATAACGGTGGGAGGGGTTCACATCGGTGTCGAGTCGACGATAAAGTACCTGGGACTTGTCCTCGACAACCGATGGAACTTTACGGAGCACTTCCGACGTTTGGGCCCCAAACTGGCGAAGGCCGGAGCTGCCCTCAAGCGGCTCCTGCCCAATCTCGGTGGCCCAAACGCCTCCTGCCGGAGGCTCTACACGGGGATCGTGCGGTCCATGGCCCTCTACGGGGCTCCGGTCTGGGCGCCCAATCTAGCCGCGGCTCCGGCCCGACTTCTGAGGGCGTCCCAGAGGGTCATGGCCATTCGCATGGTGCGGGGATACCGCACGGTCTCCTGTGAGGCGGCATGCCTCCTTGCCGGCGTCCCGCCGTGGGATCTGGAGGCAACAGTCCTTGCACACACGTACGAGTGGCGCGTGGAAGTGCAACGCCGGGGTGAAGTCCCGATGCCGCGGGTTATCGCAGCACGGCTCACGGAGCTCCGGCGAGATCTCATGGCGGAATGGAGACAGCGACTGTCGCAACCTAGTGCTGGGCACGCCGTTATAGCGGCGGTCAGACCCTCTTTGAGGAGTGGCTGGAGAGGCGTCATGGCACTCTCACGTTTCGCTTGACACAGGTCCTCACCGGACATGGTCAGTTCGGGAGGTTCCTGTGTCGGATTCGGGCGGAAGCGACGCCTGGGTGTCACCACTGCAGTAACGGTCGCCTGGAGGACACGGTCGAGCACACAGTCGAGGTGTGCCGCGCATGGGCGGAGCATCGACGTGTCCTCGTAGAGGCGATCGGCGGCGGTGACCTCTCGCGCCCGGCGCTGGTTCAGGCCATGCTTCGGGGCGAGACGGAATGGGATGCCGTCGCCTCCTTCTGCGAAGCAGTTATGCTAGTGAAGGAAGCGGCGGCGCGCGAGAGGCAACGACGAGCCTCTCGCCCCGGACTAAGACCCAGGCGAAGACGTCGAGAGTCGCAAGACGACTACCGGCCACCGTAGGCGCGGTTCTGCGGATGGCGAGCGATGGGTAGCTCGCCGCCCGGCTAGGACCAGGACCGCGTAGACGGCGCGTTTTGTTCCACGCGCGCCTCAAAGAGAAGGAGTCAGCACAGGAAGGGGCCCAACAGGGCCAACGCCTGCCGGGGTTGCGGAATGTTTATAGTGGTTACCGTGACCCTGGAACATAAAGGGCAATCGAAGGAACATGAGTGGGTTTTAGTCAGTAAGAGTCTGACACGCCCTCCCGTCGCACCCAGGACGGGAGCAGTCATTGGATGATTTCCCACTCACCAAAAAAAAAAAAAAAAAAAAAAAAAAATCGTTCGCGTGGATGTCGAAACCTAACGATGTAATTTTTAGTGCTAAGCGCTGTTGGAGGATACCGATACAAAAAATATTTATTTTTTCCAGTGCTTTTTTATATAAATAATATTATTAACTATGTGGAACCATCTGGAGCGTACACGAAAAGATTATTAGGGTTGTTTAAGCGTGAAAGAGCTCCAATGGCGTTGTCGCGAACACACTGATTCGAATACTGTTAGATAGTTTTTTTTTTATGAATTCCCCCACCCCTGGGGAGGGATGGAATGTCAGACTTTTACTGACTAAAATCCAATAATGTCTCTTCTGTTACCCTTATATATTCCGGGGCTGCGGTAACTATTAGAAGCATCGACACGTCGTCGACACGGGTCGGTCCTAGTCGAGTGGCAAGATACCTACCGCTTGCCGTCCACAGGCCCACGCCTGCAGTGGCCGTCGACACGGGTCTAGTCCTAGTCGGGTGGCGAGCTACCTACCGCTTTCAGTCCACAGGCCCGCGCCTGCGGTGGCCGTCGTCTTGCGACTTTCGACAACTACGCCTGAGTCTCTGTCCGGGGCGTGAGGCTTGACGCTACCTCACGCATCCCACCGCCTCCGTCTTCAGCGTGTCTGCTTCGCAAAAGGGGGAGACGGCTTCCTATTCAGTCGCGCCCCAAAGCATGGCCTGAACCAGCGCCGGGCGCGAGAGGTCACCCCCGCCGATCGCCTCTGCAAGGACACGGCGGTGGCTTACCCAAGCGGGGCATACCTCCACCGTATGCTCCACCGTGTCACGCAGGCGCCACTACCGACCGAATCCGACACAGGAACCTTGCCTAGCCTAAAGCCTTCCTCTATAAATGGACTAACTAACAAAAAATGAATTTTTCAAATTGGACCAGTAGTTCCTGAGATTAGCGCGTTTAAACAAACAAACAAACAAAAAACAAACAAACAAACTCTTCCGCTTTATAATATTAGTATAGATGTTAATGTAGCTTTCGAATAGTGAAAGAATTTTTAAAATCGGTCCAGTAGTTTTTGAGCCTAGTCATTACAATCAAACAAACAAAGTTTTCTTCTTTATAATATTAGTATAGATGAAATATGAAATACGTATTTTTTTTGACAATGTAAATGTTTTAATTTTGACATAATTATATAAACCTCATTTATCTTCAGTGGCAAAACTAGGCCGTAGAGCACGCATCATCAGACCCTCCCCCCCCCCCTTTATGACCTGTGTTTATATAAAAGTAGTTCGTTATTTATTGAGTCCAATGTTCAATGTCCAGGGGCCCGCTGCCTACATTGCTGTCTTGCACCGCCCAACTCGTATCCAATTACGCCCCTGTCTTGTCTTACATCATAGAGGGCCCCTGTATTTGCTGGTGAATAGCGGATCTCTTCTCCCCCAGGCCATTTTTCAGTCTTGCCACCCTTTAGCCACGACGATCAGTTAGCATAATGTCATTTTGTTTTGATCTTACTCATAATTCTCTTTGCTCTTGTTCCAGGAAATCTACGTCTCCGTGGAAGTGTGTGCATCACTGCATCTAAATACATATCCAATTTCACTATAAGGTAGGGCGACATCCACATTGTTGGTATACCAAAGGAGAATTAGAATTGGAGATCATTTCTTCACTTTGAAAAGAAAAAATCGATTGTACCGCAAAAATGGTTAATTATTTCATTTACGCAAAAGATTTTTCTGGTTCGACGGGTGGAGACTCGCATTTTCATAGTAACGGCTTGAGTTCTTTGCAACAATTCAAAAGCGACGTACAGAAAATAAATACAGAATTATTGAAAGCTGGAGAACCGGTGACAGATTCGAAAATAATTTACCTGCACTGGGGGGACCAGTGTTTTGAAGTCGATGAATATGTAACTAAAAGCTGTTACCAGAATCTTCAAGATGGATGTATGGGCACAGAGCCGGGAACAATTATCAACTGGATAAAACAAAATTATGATATCTGCGGTAAAGAAAATAAAATAAAGCTGTTGTATATAATAACTGATGGCTTGATTGAAAAACACGATGCCGCAATTTGTTTTAATTTAAATAAAGATATAGATTATGAAGAAGTAGTGTTCCATGCATTCAATAAAAATCTAAACCGAATCGACATGTCAGTAGCTGCATCTTTTTTCAAGAGTCGTTGCAAAGTTTATCGTAATTACGAACTTTTCGATGACGTTGATATTTCGGAAGAGTATGACTACAGTAAAATCAACATTGATAACTATGAATCTGAAAAGGAAAGTTTGAAGTCTTACATTAAATTGAAGTTCATAGGAAAATTGAGTCACGATGGTCGTGCTTTGGCTGAAATAGATAACTTGAAGAAATTGCGGAATCGTCTATTTGCCGAATTGGCATCGAAAACGAAAAAGCTTGATGTTCCAGATCGTGCATTATCCAAATTGGATACGAAAAACAGAGTTGAATTTTTTGAACAATTTAAAAATACAGATTGGTATAAGAATCTTAATCAACCAGCACAAGCTGAGAAGAGTGATATTGAAAAAATAGTTACTACATTGATCAATTACATTATTACCGAAAAGAAGTCTTATTCGTTTGACGGATTGAAGTTTGACAGACAATTTGACAAACCCGTTGTAATTGTAGAGGAGCCGGTCGTCGATGTTAATTTTACAATTGAACAAGAAATCGAATTCCCAGACATAATTTTGGATGACGACAAAGGAATTCCTGTTATATTATTGACAGAATGTAATTTGCTGGAAAAGATTATTTTCCACACAACAGAAAAAGAGGCTGAAGTATCACCAGCCAGTTTTAATAAATTTAAGACTGTTATGGAGTGCCCGTTGTTTATGTTGAAGGATACAGAACTCAAGGATTCAATCGGTTACTTTTACACTTTGAATGTTTATAAACATTTGTTGAAGAGCTCAACGAAAACAGAGCCGCGTACGAGGAGACCGTTTCATGGGGGCCTTGTACTGACAGACACAGATCAATTCGATAAATACAACGATTATATTTTGGCTGCAACATATTTTGGTTTCAAGAAGGTAAATTACAATGTTGGTTTGTTTTACTATGTCCTATGGAAAAGTTGTGAAGATAAAGAATGGATGGATAAAAATGTTGTTGCTGTGTTTAAGAAGTATGCTATGCGACGTATCAGCCAGACAAGATGCAGAATTACACTATCGTCATTGCCTCTAGATCCACCAGAACACACATCGCTGCTTACTGCCTTGTGGTACTGTGTTGAATTGTCTTCGTACATTTTCAAAAATGATTCTCAAAATTTTATGTACGAACGTTTGAGAATGCATTACGGTATAGCTCATTGTATGATCGAAATACTAGAGTATTTCAATTATGATCTTAATATGAAGGCCATTGAAAAACGGAAAGATCTAATTAAAAGTGTTATGATATTGAAAAAAATTCAAAAACACGAAGAAAAAGTTCATTATTTGCTAAAAAGCATATTCAAGATTGAAAAGGGTTTTCTTATAAGTGAGTTTAGCAATCGATCTAATATAAACAGACTCAATTATCTTAAATTAAACCACAAAGAAATGTTGTCAGAAGATTTACTTGACGATCCAGTTGAGTTGACTAGCTATATACACTTGATGCATTTTGTAGGCGATTCAGACAAATCTATGGCCGGTTCGTTTGAAATATGTGAAAAAACCGTCCGTCCTTATTTTATTGTTGAAGAAAACAATTCATTTTATACAGAACTGCTTATGCTGGCTAAAAAAGTTGTTATTAATGACAACACACACAAAGATAAATTAAAAGTAACTCACGAGCCGATCTATTCGCTTGAATTTGACAGAATTCTTTCTCTATACAATAAATATCTAAATTTGGTCAAGAAATTAAAAAAATATCCCACCTTAGAAGAATACATCGAGTACATTTCTAAGAAAAAAATGTTCCACGAAAATTTGGTAACTATTTTCCCGCGAGGTACTTATTATGACGCTAAAGAAGTGTACGAGCGTTATCAAAGTATAGTGACCAAAGTGGATTATGAGACTTTCATGGAGATGAACAAGAATTTCGTTTCACGTCCTAATCGTATTAAAGCCGAAGGAAGAATGGTATTCGAGAGCGATAAAGCAATCGAGACATTTATTGGTGACGAGGAATTTACGTGTGGTATGATTAAAAAGAAACCGAAACCGCGCCCGCTACCTAAACCTAAACTTGCCAATAAAAAAAAGACGCCTAAAAATCCGAGCCAAAGAGGTCAGAAAAGGAGGAGACCTAGAAAGGTTTTATTAAGTGATTATTTATCTATACTAATATTATAAAGCGGAAGAGTTTGTTTGTTTGTTTGTTTAAACGCGCTAATCTCAGGAACTACCGGTCCAATTTGAAAAATTATTTTTTAGGTTAGTTAGTTCATTTACAGAGGAAGGCTTTAGGCTATATAACATAACGCTAATACACATAGGAGCCGAGTAGTAATGAAAAGTGTGACAAAAACGAGAAAAAAATATTTCTTTTGGGAGATTCCATTGCGTGCGCTGCGTAAATGGTTGAAGTTACGCAAAAAATATGTACTAAAGAATTGTTTCCCTTAAAAAGTTCTAAAAGAAAGTCCCCGACAGCATATGTCTAATATTTATAGTTCACTCAATATAACCATTTTTATGGCCACGAATTTAGTTCTAAAATAATTCATGATTTGCCAGGGTGTTTTCATCAATACAGTATTAATCCTTATTAATATAAATACGTTACTCAATACAAGTTCTTAATTTTGTACAAAAATGCAGTTTACATAATTTAATTTCAATAAATATCTTCTGAGATATAGCAGTTTTAAAATTACTCCGCACACCAATTTCGTACGCGTAGTGACAAGGCTTGCCTTTGCAAGATATTCGTGGCTAATATATCAGAATAACACATAATATTGTGCTGCATAACATTGCACCATGAGCTACGAGAGCCGGTCATTATTAAAAAAAACTAACATAACGAGGGCGCGTGGGGTCCTTCGTACGTTTATTCCAAGTTTAATTTTGTACAAAATTGCCGTTTACATTACATACATCATTTATTACTTCAATGAATATTTTTGGAGATATTCACAGTTCATACGGGCCGTAACAAGGCTGGCCGATCGATGGCTTTGCAAGAAATTCGTAGCTTAAACATCAAAATAACACATATTATTGTCCTATATAACATTGCGCCATGAGCCACGGGAGCCGATCAGTAATTAAATATCTAACGCGGGTACGCGGGGATTGTGCGGTCCATGGCCCTCTATGGGGCTGGGGGGGGCCAGCCCCATAGAGGGCCATGAACCGCACAATCCCCGCGTACCCGCCAGCTGCCCCCCCCCAGCCCCAGGTAGGCTGGGGTGTGGGCGCCCAACCTGGCCTTGGCACTGGCCCGGCTACTGAGGGCGTCCCAGAAGGTCATAGCCATTCGGATGGTGCATGGATATAAAAGATCTCCTGCCTGCCTGATTCTTGCGGCATGGGATTTAGAGGCAACAGTCCTTGCACACATGTACCACGCACAGTGGCGTGAGGAAGTGCAACGCCGGGGCGAAACTCCGCTGCCGCGGCTATTCAAGGCGCGGCACACAGAGTTCCTGCGGGATCTCATGGCGGAATGGAGACTGCGACTGCCGCAACTCAGTGCTGGGCACCCCTCTTTGAGGAGTGGCTAGAGTGCGCCTCGACGCTATCATATATCACCCGTCACAGGTCTTCACCGTACACGGACACTTTGGGAGAGGTTTCTGTGTCGGATTCGGGCGTTCCTGCGTGACACGGTGGAGCATACGGTGGAGGTATGCCCCGCTTGGGTTAACCACCGCCGTGTCCTTGCAGAGGCGATCGGCGGGGGTGACCTCTCACGCCCGGCGCTGGTTCAGGCCATGCTTTGGGGCGCGACTGAATAGGAAGCCGTCTCCCCCTTTTGCGAAGCAGACACGCTGGAGATGGAGGCGGTGGGGTGCGTGAGGTAGCGTCAAGCCTCACGCCCCGGACAGAGACTCAGGCGTAGTTGTCGAAAGTCGCAAGACGACGGCCACCGCAGGCGCGGGCCTGTGGACTGAAAGCGGTAGGTAGCTCGCCACCCGACTAGGACTAGACCCGTGTCGACGGCCACCGCAGGCGTGGGCCTGTGGACGGCAAGCGGTAGGTATCTTGCCACTCGACTAGGACCGAACCCGTGTCGACGGCGTGTCGATGCTTCTAATAGTTACCGCAGCCCCGGAATATATAAGGGTAACAGAAGGGACATTATTGAATTTTAGTCAGTAAAAGTCTGACATTCCATCCCTCCCCAGGGGTGGGAGAATTCATAAAAAAAAACGATCTAACAGTATTCGAATCAGTGTGTTCGCGACAACGCCATTGGAGCTCTTTCACGCTTAAACAACCCTAATAATCTTTTCGTGTACGCTCCAGATGGTTCCACAGTTAATAATATTATTTATAAAGAAGCACTGGAAAAAATAAATATTTTTTGTATCGGTATCCTCCAACAGCGCTTAGCACTAAAAATTACATTGGTAGGTTTCGACATCCACGCGAACGAAGTCGCGGGCACAGCTAGTCTTAAATAAAACATGAAAAAAACCACATTTGACTTGAAAAGAAAAAGTCAAACGTCACGTTTTTAACTAAAAGAAAAGTGATAGATGGAAAAATGCGACTGAAACAGTGAAACACCAAAGATCCTAATAAGAATGTAATGGTGCGACTTCTGATGGAAAACTTTTTGCGTATTCGAAGCAACGTAATATGAACCATATTCTAATTAGTCTAGAGTAAAGTTGATATTACCCACAAGTAACGCAAATAGTTTGCCAATACGCCAAGTTAAGTCGTACCTTATGAAATACTGTAAGAAACTGTGTAAATATTTTTGGTGTATAATTTAGCTTTTAGTCTTTTTAAGTTCCTAGTCTACAACAAAAATGAATACTTATAAATAGGTTACTGTAATAAATACTATTCAAAAATTTTTAACTAGAATTATTATTTACCACATAAAAGGCAATCGAAGGAACATGAGTGGGTTTTAGTCAGTAAGAGTCTGACACTCCCTCCCGTCGCACCCAGGACGGGAGCAGTCATTGGATGATTTCCCACTCACCAAAAAAAAAAAAAAAAATCCCTTAAAACTATTATAATAGGCTAATAAGTTTACATAAATGAATTACATTGCGTAATTTCATTTATTTTCAATATCAAATCATTTTACTATCAAATATATATTTTTTGTATTTAAACCTAATTTAACCTTTTGACCAACCGACAGCCGTCTGTCGGGCTTTTATTGTCTTTCTAATGTGTCTCAAATGATTAAAATAGTTGTTTTACATTCCAACGTTACACTTATTTTAATGCTACATTTATGTATTTGCGTTAAAAAGGGTCTTAACTAAAACAAGGTTTTTAACACATAGTCAAAATTCAACATTTCAACTTTGTGCTAACACACATTTAGCGAGTTACATAAAAAACACTATATCCTAAACACGAGTGCTATTAAAAGTCCCTTTTTCAGTTTTCGCCACGAGCGCTCTTTATTACGAGTACGTTATACACTTACAGTGATGTTATTTGCATTTTTTTTTCTTTATATTTTTTTATAAAGACTTACCATGTAACTGAAACACAGTCACATCATAAAGGCCTGTGACAGAAGTACCTACAGACAAATGTAGAAAAGCAACTTTTTATTACTACCTTCAATAAAAAAGTAAAAAATTACGACAACACAAAATGCTTTTTTTGGGATGGGAGTCAGACTTCAATTGACTAAAACCCATCCATGTTCCTTCTTAGTCCTTTGTGTCCGTGGCCACGGTATCTCTTTCGAACGACCCGCAGACCCAAACAAAAGACCTTAGCATGCTATTTCGCTCACTAAGCGCAGGATTGATTGAGAGGGTTGATTATCGCCGTACAATGATGAGCTTTTATTGATTTGAGCCTTTCTTTCTAAAACGTTATTGAAATAGGGAGAAACAGAGAAATATGCCTCTTTGTGGTACCTCGCTATCAGTTCTTAACATATTGCAATACCTTCGACGCAACACTACTACTTCACTGTTGAAGTTCAAGTAAGTATAGAACTCCGAAGCAAAGAAAGTTCAATCTAGTCTATTTAATTACCTAACATACTTTTCAAGAGCCTCTACATCACTTTGACTATAACATGTAGGACAATAAAGACTGACGCTTTTTTTATACAACTCTGGTCGACACTGGAGTTGAAGTGAAGTTGACAATAATAGAATTTGCAACTTAGTTCAAGACAAGTGTCGGGTTGATAAGACAGGCCATTTACGACTTAATTGGGAATCAAACGAGCTTACCTGTTAAGCGAAGTCTTGATTCTAATTTTATGAACACTGAAATGAAATATAATTATTATTTATTGGTTAAACTAGTAGTAATTCCCTTCGCTTGCGAATCAATCGCGACTGTTCAGATATTAAAAAAAAACGAACATGACGTTTACACTGTCCTGTCAACGTCAAGTCACTTGTTTTAGAGATATGTGCACCATGATGCTTATGATGAGGATCAGCTTCTCAAGATGATAGTTCTGCAACATGGTACACAGCCAAATTCACTCAGGTTTACAGGTAAACAGTGAATTTAGTAGTAATTATTGCAGCTTTGGGGCTTTAGTGGTGGGTGGGTAATTATATTTCATTTCAGTGTTCATAAAATTAGAATCAAGACTTCGCTTAACAGGTACGTTGGGAATCAAACAGGCTCGTTTGATTCCCAATTTTATTTCACACTGAAATGAAATATAATTATTATTTATTGGTTAAACTAGTAGATGTTTAGAGAAATAGCTGCAATGATTATTATAATAAAAATTAATAACGTAACGGTATTCAAGAGCTCGAATTATTCTAATAATTGCGTAGAGGTATTACGTTCTTAGTTTATATATTATTTTAGTAGCAATATTTATTATTAGCCAAATAATCTATAATTATTTTTGATCAATATTACTAAAGTTTGTGAATAGATCGAACTTTTACTATACCAAAATAATAATATTAGTGTTATGTTTGGTATAAGTAGGAAAAAAAAATTAAAATTGGCAATTCGATTCCACCTTCTTTGCCAACTGAATCAATATTATAAAAAAAAACGATTAAATTTCGTTAGGTCGCATCACTATAATTGTCAGACAAGGACTGTCAGGGAACTCGTGGCAAACACTATAATCAACATTGGCACATTTGACGCCTTAACCTTAATTAGTATTAGACAATCATTGTCTTCGAACTCATGTGGGTTAAGCAAATATTAATCGTATCTATTTAATGTCAAGAACTGATAGTGAAGAGTTTTCTTTACTAACAGGAAATGCTAAGTTATATCATAACTTTTTGTTTATCCAGCTATGGTTCTCATAGTATCGGGTTTATGCCAACTCTTTTGTCAGTAGAAGTTGCAGGTAGCCTTGGGATATACCTAAATGGTGAATAGCTATCCTGGTTGTTGCTTAAAATTAAATGAATATTAAAAATTTTAGTTACTTTGACTGGTCACTATTATGCAACATTTTTTTTTTAAAGATAGAGTTCATGGTTCCTGAGTTTTGGTGTGATATAATATCTTTTGCTTTTACTGGACTAGTCTTGAGATTTTGTATTAGGAAAGGTAAATATGTTCTGTGTTCTGCCCTATTCACAGTGGAAGTTTTATTGATGTCAATTATTTCTATGGTCACCATTATTTGTTACTGTAATGTTTGGTAAATTAATATGAGACAGTATTTTAATTCATTGGGTTGGTGTTAAGGTTAGGGGCATGGCCAGCTTCCTTGCGATTTTTCCTTAAGTTTGTAAGGTCGGGAAAATAGGAGGTAAAATACTTTTGTTGGGACGGGGTTCCATTATTTAAAATATTGGGTTGGTGATCTGGGTCTGTTTATACCTTAAGGAAATGCTATGATTTTTGTTATGTATGGACAGCTTTTGATTCTTAAATACAACCCTGTTGTTTCCAATTTTATAATAAGTTGGGGGTTAGTAAGGTTGATCTGTCAGAGTTAGCCCCAATTCTTTCTGTGAGAAACTAAATTATTTCATATATATTAATTCATCATATTTTGTCTGATGTATTTGGCATTACATTCAAAATGCTAAAAATAGTAATGCTAACATTATATTTAGTGGCAAGATAGGAGCTCAGTTTATGTTTGTAATAAGTTAATATATTGATGAAAAATAACAGTTTGATATTTCTTGTAGCTTAACTAGAGGGTTTCATATTTCTGAAGTCCGTAGTGGGTAAGCACATATGGCTTTTGCTTTATGGTTCTTAATTATCTTTAAGCACCTTGTAACGCTGGCAAGGTATCCAAGTTAATTGTTGGTGAAAACCATATAAGTAAGTATATGATGAATGCACAGTTGCCTGTTTTCTACAAAGCATTTATGTTTAATTCTCCTAGGTAGTGAATAAATTAAATTAGTTTCAGTTTGACCAGAATTAGAGCAAACCCAGCTAAGGTATTTATGTTTCTTGATTCTTAATCTGCTAGTTTCTTAGATTTACTTAGATTTTCTATTTCAGGTTAAATGTGAATATATCTCTGTTGTCACCACGTCCATAATGAGCTACATTATTGAAATATAGATGTTGTATATCTCTTTATTTTTTTATAATGCTTGCAATAGCAGAAATGTATTTTTTACTTATTCGATAAATGACTTTAAGGCAAAATATGTTGCGATTCTTTCAAGTTGATGTATGTGATAATCTCCAATATGTTCGCCCACTCAATGTGCACCCCTCCCCCCCCCCTCCCCCTTTCTTGTAAAAGGAGATCAGGGAAATTTTCTATTAATGAAAGAGGGGATGTTGTAGTTTTCCCGACTTTGTTAGATTAACTGGCTTCAAATCTAATTCTGAAAGTATATATCTTTGTGTGCATCTGTCCATCAGGGGCAGCAGGGTGAGCTGGTATTAAAGTGTGTAATCCTTTAAAAGGTTTTAATGCGTTTATTTATTTACTTTAAGTTCATTCACAGCATGTACATATTATACGTACTTGATCCTTGTTTTTCTTTGTATTGTTCGGTTTGTAGTCAGTGTCCAGTAATTTCTTAAGTGTGAGTTCAGTGGCTCCTTTACATTTTATTTATGTAGGAGGAGAGCATATTTGAAGTCGCTGATAGTATCTCATGCTGATGGCAGGGTAGCCCGGTCACCTGTGCACATGTATATAAGACACATGAGGATCTCGTCCCCAGTGAGCTGTTGAAGTGTCAGTTTCGTCACAATGCATTCCAGCTAGCGACCTGATACTGGTGTCGCAGAGAGATCACCTTTTGTGCTTGTTAGCTACGGGTGGGATCTCGTCCCCAGTGATT
Organism: Athetis lepigone; assembly: GCA_033675125.1. Taxonomy (NCBI): domain Eukaryota; kingdom Metazoa; phylum Arthropoda; class Insecta; order Lepidoptera; family Noctuidae; genus Athetis; species Athetis lepigone. Next base: position 16,688,818 of record CM066217.1, read on the forward strand.
TAAAGCGCTAGTCTTGTCTAAACGCCTGCCGTCTAGCGACCTGATTCAGTTGTCGCAGAGAGATCACCTTTTGTGCTTGTTAGCTACGGGTGGGATCTCGTCCCCAGTGATTTAAAGCGCTAGTCTTGTCTAAACGCCTGCCGTCTAGCGACCTGATTCAGTTGTCGCAGAGAGATCACCTTTTGTGCTTGTTAGCTACGGGTGGGATCTCGTCCCCAGTGATTTAAAGCGCTAGTCTTGTCTAAAAGTCTGCCGTCTAGCGACCTGATATTAGTGTCGCAGAGGGATCACCTTTTGTGCTTGTTAGCTACGGGTGGGGTCTCGCCCCAGTGATTTATGATATTAGGTGGTAATGTTCTAACAAATATTTCAATTATAGGTAAGCACATTGTCAATGTAACATGTGCTTAATTATAAAATATTTAGCATCAATTTAGTTATAGGTACTTTTTGGGTATTTAAGACACATTTCTTGAGTGTTTATGAAAAACCCTAAGAATTTTCATTGGTTACTAAGTAAAAGTTGCTCTGTTCATAAGTAATGACTAAACCCAGACATTTATATACATTCAGTGTACCTCTTGCTAATGCATGAACAATCATCAGGGTGTACGGCAATGTCCTTGTTTCCTTGTTAGCAAACTGGTTAATACACAAGTTATATTGGATGGCTTGTATGGCGTAGCTGCCACTTCTAACCTAAAAGTTATGCAGCTCAAAAAGCCATAGGCATTCCCGGAATTATTGACAAATGGGTACTAAGAAATATGGTATCTTAATATTAATAATAGAATCCGTGAAATGATTTCTATTCACGAGACTATTGGCAACACATCTTCTATTTGAAAGAGTTTTGTCGAGATAGATTTATTTAACAGTTTAAGATTTAAAATACATCTTAATTTGGCATTCCGTTTAGGTCTGAGAAAAATTTTAATGTTTAATTCACCGTATTAATGTTAGTAAGTCAGCAATGATGTTTCCATTTAATGAAGGCTGTAACTGTAATGTTATGTTATCATGTAAAGAATGTAAAATGCAGCTGCACTTAGCATAAGTTAGCCTATAAGTTCTTTAAATTAACTGTAATGTTGTCTTTAGCTTGTGCCCAACCCGTAGTTGTGTCCAATTAATTCTATTCATTTATATGTTATGCATGTTACATGCATGCATAGCGTTATGGAATGCAGTCAACAATTGAGTATTTTAGTCATATGACTATTAAGAATATTCATTTGAGCAGGTATAGGACCAAGGGGTAGCTAATATCCGTTAAGACATAACACAACACACACAAAACCATTGGGACATTAATATGTTCCCCGTTACATAATAAGATAATTTTCCAGGATGTGTCTGGTTTGTTAAAATTTGGTTCGGAGCCTCAGTATAGACCTTGTTAGTGAGCTGCTCTCTCGGAGCGCTCAGTGATGACAATTGTCATTTCCCTGGTTGGGATGAAATTCTGTATTTCGTTATTGCTTAGTCAGTATTTTGGTGATATACCGGGTTTGGTCTTTAACTGCGGCCTGTTCATCTGTTTGACAGCCTTGACAACTCTGTTAGGTGGTTTGTCCATATGAAAAAATATTTCTGGTGCTTTGTACAATATAAGGTTATGCTTCTTGTGTCATCAAGAAGGACATTAATTTGATGGTTATGAATATTACCGGGTTCATAGTACAGCCAAGTTGGTTGGCCATTTAGTTCAACTTTGTCACTTATTTCATTAAGATCGGTCATAGTTTCAGCAATGGAGGAAGTAGAAGTCTCTTTTGTGGCATTTTTATGATCACAACTTTTAGCCGGCTATGTGAATGAGTGCTGCTTTACTTCAGTGTTAAACGTAATGGGCATCAAGCATTTTCAGCGGTCTGGTATTGCAGGTTTATTTATGATAATCATATTTCTTCAGTTGTTATTGCTTCCTTTGCTAATGTAGGAGCAAATTCAGTTCCGATGCGTCATGAACCGCCTAGACCTGCAACCTAGATCATAAAACTGACTTACCTCGGTTGTAGTTAAGAGAGAACCTAGGGTCTACCTCTAATCCTTGTTTAGGCTGGGGGTTCTGGACGCTGGGGGTCCGGTGTGAAAGATTCTATTAGATGTCGGGTACTGCGCAAGCGTAACTCAGGCATGCTCTTGCGTTTGTAAATAGCATCGATGACGACGTTTTTGTGTGCCCAATTTTCTTTAGCAACATTCACTATGCACTTGATTAACTTTTTATCACTCAACATCTTTTTAGAATTAGAAAAATGATGAAAATTTGTGAGGACAAATTTTTTCATGCGATGTTACTTCGCGCGCGAAAAGAAAAGTGACTTGACGTTGACAGGACAGTGTAAACGTCATGTTCGTTTTTTTTTTAATATCTGAACAGTCGCGATTGATTCGCAAGCGAAGGGAATTACTACTAGTTTAACCAATAAATAATAATTATATTTCATTTCAGTGTGAAATAAAATTGCACTGAATATAAGAGACTTAGGTATAATTTGTTTGTGTTCTATATTGACTTAGGCCCGTATTAATAGACGTCACTCAACTCCGAGACGCTCTCAAGTCTCTTGCTGTCCTTGTCATTCTAAAGGGAAAAAATAAGGACAGCAATAAACTTGAGAGCGTCTCAGAACTGAGTGACGTCTATTAATACGGGCCTTAGATGGCTAATTAGGTATTGAGCACTATATGCACAACTGTTAGCTATATCATACACTAGACTGTTCCACTCCTTTTGGTCATGGCGTGATGTTACTCAGGGATAATGTAGCATTGTAATGGTTAAAGAATTATCGAAATCCGCCTAGTAGGTTTTGGGTTTATTCGTAACAAAAAATACCTACTTACATACAAATCTTTCATATTTATAATATTAGTATAGATATAGGTAATTTGTTTGCAAATAAAAAAAAATACTGTAGCCTGCACGATACACGGAATTTCTCCTATAACGAGGGTAGTTTTACAAATACAAATATTTGTTCCAATACAGCAACCACCGTCTCAGCGACTGCGCTAAATGTGTAATCAAAAATACTAATAATTTTATAACGTTATAAATATTATTCTTCAATGATACAATGGATACAAGACACAGGAACAAAAGTAACAAAAGAAATGCAAAAAAACAATGGAATGTTGAACATTACTTATTCACTACTACAGTTGGAACAACTTTACTTCGACTAGTAGAAAACTGTCTAAACGGCAAAGTAATCAAACAGGGCTATTACTTTGGTGTTTTTTTTTTGGGGAGTTGGAAATCATCAAATGACTTCTCCCGTCTTGGGTGCGGCGGGAGGGCGTGTCAGACTTTTACTGACTAAAACCCACTAATGTTCCTTCGGTTGCCCGGTTCGGTTCGGTTGTTCGGTTCGGTGGTTGGTTGGATGTTCCGGGGTCACGGTAACTATAATAAACATTCCGCAACCCCGGCAGGCGTTGGCCCTATTGGGCCCCTTCTCATTACTTTGGTGATTTTTATTAAATATGGATTGTATTTTCTGCCTTTTGTAAAGATCTATTGGCCGAATACTCAAACTTCACTTTTACTTTTAAGCGATAAAGTAAGGACAGCAACAGATTTGACAGCGTCTTAAGGTTAAGTGACGTTTGAGTAATTATTCGGGCATTATCTAGTATCGTGATGGCCTCGTGGTTAAACGCCCGCTTCTCCTGCACGAATTATGGATTCAAGACCGGGCACGAACCAACCTCAATATTAATTGCTTCCAATTAACGGTTAAACCTTCAACACACGTGATTAAACTGTTCACTTATCGTTCATTGTTCATTTATCGTTCATTCATACATTCACCGTTCAATATGGAGAAGAAAGACCGAGGGAATGAGAATGGGAATGTGGAATCGCACCAATAAAGGGGCAGTTAGTAGCACCCACTTACATTCACCCATTCATCATTCATTGAAGCATTATTATATAAAGTTATCATTATACCTGTCCGTTGCGTGTAGCTAATTCTTTGGTAACAAGAAATTGATGGAATATTTCTATTGTATACTTACTTTTATGTTTCGAGGGTTGGGTTGAGGCGGCGAGGGATAAAGAAATCTGGAAGGATTTGGGGGAGGCCTTTGCTCAGCAGTGGGACAGCACAGGCTACGGATAAAAAAATTTTTTCATCCCACCTATTCGAAAAAGACGACTTTGTTCCTCTTTAAGTACGCCCAAAGTTGGTGTTTTCTATAAGAAACTTTCAGCGGGCAATAATGACGCTCCAAATTCAAAAAGTGCGCCTAAAAGTAACTTTTAATCGCACTTTTTGAATTTGGAGCGTCTTTGCATGTTTTACGCCCTGTTATAAGTGCGCCTAAAAACTCTTTGAATTGGAACGTGCTGCTCACCGCCAAAGAATCGAACGCAAATAATGAATGGCTGGTATGACGGCCAATAGCGGCGGTAAATAGAAATAAAACGCGCAAACTACAGCCCGAGTTCTCGTAAAAATTTTCACGGATTGTTTTGCAACAAATTATTAATGTAGCTGCTATTATTATCAAGCTATGATAATAATAGCAGCTACAATAATAATTTTACAATAAAGTATGAAGCGCCTTTTATTTTCTCATAGGGGGTGATGAAAAGTAGAGTGTATCACTCGGGCGCAAAATATATTTTTGGCTCGGGCGACGTACTTTGAATCCCTCGCTACGTTCGGGATTCTATTTAAGAATCCCTCGCAAAGCTCGGGATTCTACTCTAGAATCCCTCACTTCGCTCTGGATTCAAAAAACGCCCTCGCCGTAAAAATATTACTTTGCGCCCTTGTAATACAATCTACTATTTTTTTTGGTCGCCCCAGCTTTGCACGGGTGTTACAATTATTTAAAATTCTCGGCTCTTCTCTACTTTTAATATGCACGTATTATGCACCTAAACCGTCCCAAGGATCTGCAGATCTGCATGTTTATTGTTTGGAAACGGTATTAAAAACCATTTAGTAGTTTTTAAGGTTATTGACGTATAGGTTTTTGTATGACAATAAAAAAAAAATGTCCGGAAAATTTCAAACTGCTTGTAATTAATGCTCATAAAAAAGAAGAAAAATATAAGAAGCCCTTCCCCTCCAGTGATCATTCATTTACCAAAACCATTTAAATAACTCACAGACCATTCAACCGTGCAATTTTACACCTACAAAACAAAATTCTACTTACATTTCTACCCCACATTATTCATACTGAAGCCTTAGTTTCGCCGACACAAAAGTGATTATTTACCAGTTGCTGAACGCAACAATGTCCGCACCTCGCGGACACAAAGGTCCTTCCTGTCTATCTATCCGTATCGTCATTTATCATCCGTATTGATAGCCTTGATAGCCGGCGTCTATAACAGGGCGGAGCATGAATTTGCCACTTTATTCAACTCTATGTTGCTGCCAGAGACGTATCTAGGTAACGGGACCCTGTATAATGCGTTGCCCTGTACTCACAAAATGTGTAAAAATTGACATTAAAATATCGCATGTTTAGTCAGATCATTCTGTGCTCTGGCGTGCCTAGCATAGATCCGAAAAATCTGGCTAGCTCTCATAAGCTTATAACATGAGCCTGTTAGTAAACAAAGATAGAAAAAAATAAATCAATTTTCAACCGACTTCAAAAAAAGGAGGAGGTTCTCAATTCGACTGTATTTTTTTTTTTTTTTTTTTTTATGTTTGTTACTCGATTTCTCGAAGACGCCTGGACCGATTTCAAAAATTCTTTTTTTAATCGAAAGGGTATGTTTGTCATTTGGTCCCATTGTCATCAGGTCAGGATCTGATGGTGGAAACCCTGAGAAATTGAGGGCATCTCTAGAAAATTGTAGGCGAGCATCGGGTAAAAACTTAATATTAATGTGTATATCTGATGAGACTACAATACCATGGAGGTTTAGGGCAGATCTGATGATGGAGATGACAGAGAATCAAGGGAACTCCTCAACCGTACATCTTAGCTACATCGTCTTTGGGCTCATTTTATTCGTGATGACAAGATCTTTACACCGAGATGGGTTATGACTGCCACTGCAAGCTCCGTGATGCAGGTGCAGTACAGTTTAGGGAACTCCTTAATGGTTGATAGCAGCTACATAGTGTTTGGGCTTATTTTTTTGTATTGATGAGTATTTACACTAAGATTGATTATACTGCAGATTCGATAGTGCAGACAAAATACACTTTAAGGATATCCTAAAAGGTTCGTAGCAGCTACCTCGTGTTCCAGCTGCACTGAAGTGAACTTTAAACTGAAATTGGTTATGATTTGTCGTTTTTAATCGATGATTTATTAAATGGAGCACATTCAGAAGAAGAAGTTTCATTGTATATTGTCTCCGTTGTTAAACGTTTGATGCTTTTTTACGCTTGGATGAAACTATTGGTATGAAACTTGGTATGGACATTGACAGCCTGGATACTTTAGTTAGACATTGGGAATCGACACTAAAAAGTAAAAAATAAAAAACTTATTACAAAAAAATATTAACCGCCTTCAAAACTAAAAACATAAAAATAACTAAAATTTCGGAAGTCGGTGGCAACACAAATTGACTGGCAGAAAAGATAAGCCACCGACTTCCGACATTTTAGTTATTTTTATGTTTTTAGTTTTGAAGGCGGTTAATATTTTTTTGTAAAAAGTTTTTTTTATATATTGTTAAGTTAATAGGTATGGAAGAAGTGTGTCAGCAACTTTTTTCAAAATTGTAAAAATCTGTTAGGCTTGTACAAATTTTTCCCTTAGACACGTTACTGGTTCTGTGTTGGGGGCCCAGGAAGTCCCCCGTGCGCTGCATCGTGCAACCGTTAATGAGTCTTAATATGGAATCAGGGCCCCTGATGTTGCGGCCGTGGGTCCCTAGATACATATAATTGATAAGGTTGCTACGCCCCTGATTGCTGCTGAAATGAAGGTGTAAAAGGTGAAGGTTTTCTATTTAGCAAACTTATTACCTCATTGATGATAAATGATAATGACGTTGTTTTTGTTTATTATTATTGCTTCTTGCCTGGAATTATGACATTCACCTTATCCGCATGAATTTCAATATTCCAAAAATTTGTTATAATTAGAAATAAGAATGGTGGCTGCATTCCCATACTAGACATTTCAGAAAATAGTCAGAATCTACTGCTAAAATTGGCCTCTTCTCTCTTAATGAGAAGCAGGTTTTGTCTTGGGACAGAAATAGGTTGGTTTTATACTAAAGAATAAATAACATAAATATAGAAGTAGTATTACAAATATTCAACCTAAATATATTCATATATTTACTCTGAGTTAACATCCTTGCTTTTCACACTTAAGAAAAATCTAATATCTACGCCAATAAATCTTACATTAAAATTTCACTGCGTTCCGACATTTTACGTGCAAAGTTATTTATTATCGCAGTTAATGTAATGTTTAGTAATATGCAGCGCTTGTCCTACGTATTGTGGTAGAGAGTAATTTATGTTCAATGGGGAGACTTGAGACAGCGCGGTACAGTGTGTGATTGCCCTATTACTTGAGATAGACGATGATGATTAATCTATATATATACTTAACGCCTTACTAATAATCGCTGCATAAAGTTATGACAGGTTTATACGTCAAAAAATGTATGGTTACACAGGCTTTATTCATTGCATAACTTTACACAGTGATTATTAGTAAGGGCATTAATATATAAAATTGTAAACTGACTCACTGTCTGTTGATATATCAACGAACAGCCCAAACGCTGGTCTTCGAGACATGAAACTTGGAGGTGTGTTCTTTGTGAACAGTAGGTAGCCTCAAAGAAAATATTTTTGGAAATTCGACCCCTGATGAGCCATTAGTGGTTGGGAGTTCGACATCCACGCGGGCAAAAGCTAGTCTTATCAATACTAAACTAATATAAAGAAAACATTTGTATTTTTTCATACAGGTATGTGTAACGAAATAACTCCAAAAGCGATTTCAAAATTCTATAACATTAGAATGTAGCATTGTCCCTGAGTAAAATAGGCTAACATTACGCTATGTCCCACGGGAGCGGAGCAGTCACTACTGACTTAACAAATCACGGGTGAAACCGCAAGTGACAGCTAGTTTAATAATATGCAGCGCTTGTCCCTACGTACTGGGGCAGAGAGTAATTTATGTTCAATGGGGAGACTTGAGACACTTGACTGGAGACAACTGGACTTGGAGAGACTTGACTTGGGGTGCGTGATGATTACCCTATACTTGAGATAGGCGATGACAATAAATGTAATACTCATTAATTATACTGTAGTGCCGATGCCCTTGTTGACAAACTAAACAAAAATTAAGTTTAGTGCATATTTTAGTTTAGTCCTGTCAAATTAAGACACTCCATAGATAGTTTAGACAGGGTTAAAAACATGGCCATTAAAAATACGTCGATTTATTTCAGGCGCCTTAAAGAATTTTGAGAAATCGCTTATCCAAAAATTCTATAATGGGGCGACTTCAATTGGCGTAGTTATCTAAGTCTTCGAGGAGATCTTTAAAACTAAGCTTTGCAGAGACCTGAAATACAGGCAATTAACAGAGGGAATTTGTAAAAAAAATTCAAAGTATATAAAAAAGTCCTAGGTTTATATTTTAGGAGATATAAAACTAAAACTCCATGGCCGCGCCATTAAAACGGTGTAAAACACGTTACCTCCAATATTTCGATGAAAAAGCATCGCAGAGGTCGCAAGTTTTTTTTGTAAAACCTAGATTTGAATTTGTAAAAATACTATAGGTTTATGTTTCAGGAGCTGTAAGCTGCAAGACTAAAACCTCGTGGCCGCGCCACTGAAATGATGAAAAAACACTTTATCGCCGAAATCACGTTGAAAAAGCATCGCAAAAGTAGTTTTAATAAAAAAAAGCTAGATTTGAATTTGTCAAATATTGTAAATATGCACAAAAAATCCTTGGTTAATATTTCAGGAGCTGTAGTACCTACGTGTAGAAATAAGTCGTGATTATCTATCGAAAAAAGTAAACTAGTGTAAAACGAATATTTTTGCGAGTAATTTATCGCGGTACAGTGCAAAGTACTAATTAATTTGAACGAGCTAATCTCGATTCGAATTGTTTTTTAATCTAGCTAGCAGGAGAGCAGTAATAAAAAATGAGGGGCTAACTAGAAATAAATAATATGCATACACTAATGATGTAGGTCAGGTGATGTAAGTAGGTTTAAATTATACTGACCAGAACAGAACAAAAAAACTAATCATAGATCATCTTTTTATATATAAAATTCACGTGTAACAGTATTAGTTACCTTACTCCTCCGAAACGGCTTGACCGATTTTTAATAAAGATATGCACATTCAGTAGGTCTCAGAATCGGCTACTATGTATTTTTCATACCTCTAGGTGATAAGGGTTGTTCACCCTTAACATTTTTAACGCGGGCGAAACCGCGGGAAGCAGCTAGTAATAATTTATATTGCCGCAAATCTAGCCCTAGTTATACAGAGAGATAATACCAAAATATAATACACTATTTACTATTATTCTTAATGAAGGTACCGGATATAAACCTTATACAAACCGTACAAAATCAGCCAATATCCGTTGTCCCAAGATATTGCAATTAATTGACAGAATTATAGCAATTTCCCCTATAAATCGGAATTTAGCGACCCACTGGGAATCTTATGTTGGAATGGCATTACAATAAATAATAAAGATATTTTTCTAATACATATTTAATACAGCGCCCTCTATAATAAAGACTAGGTACTAAAGGAAAACCTAACTTATGAAAAACATAATCTAATATTATGTCGAGTAGGTACCAGTAAAAATTTCTAGGTTTCGCAATTTGTATTGATTACAAACTAGTAGCGCCATCTATTCTCTTTAATATATACGTCGTAAGTGGAGCAAGTTGTAATTTTGAATTTGGTACATGGATATTCTCAGAGATGTCGCGCATCGCAGTAATTAACACTTCCAAAAATGACATTAAACAATCTATCTATATCTATACTAATCTATATCTATACTTCTATACTAATATTATAAAGAGGTAAAATTTGTAAGTTTGTAAGTTTGTAGGTTTGTAAGTTTGTATGTAGGGGGTAATCTCTGGAACCTATGATCCAATTCTAAAATTTTTTTCACTGGCAGAAAGCTACATTATTCCTGAGTGCTATAGGCTATAAATTATTTTTATAACATGTATATTAACCGAGCTATTGCAACTTTATCCAGCAAGTCGGAAAAAAATACCTCATAAAACAGAATTATTTGCGTGCGCTGCCTAAACAGTTGCTTAAAATTAAAAACAATGTATGGCAACCTGGTTCGTCTTAATTATTTCTACAAAAAAGTCCGCGGTACCATATCTCTATTTCTTATATTTTATCTTTTATACTTCTTTTATTGCATTAATAAAAGTATTTTTCGACATATTTACGTTTGGTTGATTATTTGAGCAACACAATATTAATTCTTATGACAATAAATTATTTCAGGATCACAAGGACATCATACAGATATGATTTGCCATTTACAGTACTTATGTCAATTGGTCATATATATAGTTTCGTAGATAATATAAAATTACTAAAACGCAAAATGCCCCTAGCATATTTTTTATTGTTCGGACGTAATAATATGATTTCAATAGATATCTTCGGAGATATACACAGTTTTAATATTACTCCGCAGCAATGTAAATCATAGTTTGTACCTACGGGCTGTGACAAGGCTGGCCGATGGCTTATTACAAGATATTCTTAGCTTATACATCAGAATAACGCATAATGTCCCATATAATAATTGATCCTAATCTGAGTAGATAAACGATTTTTCCGTTCACTTGATTTAAGGTTCAGTTGAAAACCAGCGTCAGGCAACGTAGTTGTCTGGCATTATTGCTGAACTGGACCTATTTGGCGCAGCCGCGAGACACGCAGTGTGTTTTTCCTTTTAGTTTTTATTTAATGTTTTACGTGTGGTTTTCTGCACTGTGTGTGTCTATGTGTGCCAAATAAATATTTTTCTTTCTTTCTCTTTCTATACAATGTGTAACTGAATTAATGCACTTTGAGAAAATAGTTTGTTCAGAATTGTTTACTGAAACGATTTTTGTAATTTTTAATATAGGTAATATTTTATCCTAATAATAATTAAAACTAGGTACGTAAACTGCTGTCACACTTCCGATGTACAGTCAAAACAAACTAAAATGGATGAAATACCTACTACGCTAGACCCTTAGGCAAGTGCGACTGTGTGCATGCGTAGATTTGTAATCTTAATATAAATAATTCTGCTGTACGTGTGTATGTCATTGAACTCCTCCTAAACGGCTTGACCGATTTAAATGAATTTTTCTGTATGCGTTTGAGTGGCGCCCTGCCCATGCCCGGCAGATGGCGCTAATTGCTTGAAAAAGCATGTGATCTCGGAAACGACCCTAACGATTTCGCTGAAATTTGATATGTGGGGGTTTTCGGGGACGAGAAATCGATCTAGCTCAGTCTTATGTCTGGGGAAGCGCATGTTTTCGAGTTTTAAGTTAAAATGTTTGGCGCCCAACGAAGTGGGCACGGGCCAGCTAGTTTTATTATAATTCAGTAAAAGTCATTATGATATCAATAACTTAACAACACAGTACTTATATCTTTACAAAAGAGTGGGCCGACTATGATTTTGGCCTACTGAGCCAAAGATAAATCCATACTAATATTATAAATGGGAAAGTGTGTCTGTCTGTCTGTCTGTCTGTCTGTCTGTCTGTCTGTCTGTCTGTTTGTCTTTCTTTCACGGCAAAACGGAGCGACGGATTGACGTGATTTTTTAAGTGGAGATAGTTGAAGGGATGGCGAGTAACATAGGCTACTTTTTGTCTCTTTCTAACGCGAGCGAAGCCGCGGGCAGAAGCTAGTTAAGTATAAACATTTAATTATCTCAGTTTGAGACGTCACCATGAAAATAAACTACTATGCAAACATGTTTTAGCTTCAGTAGTCAAACTCATATAGGTATTTGCTTAAATATGCGATTACTTATACAAAGTTGGTAAGTATATAAAATTATTACTCCAATCACACACTTCGACATAAATTGGCATGCAAATATTAATGACTGGCCCGTGCCCACTTCGTTGGGCGCCAAACATTTTAACTTAAAACTCGAAAACATGCGCATCCCCAGACATAAGACTGAGCTAGATCGATTTCTCGTCCCCGAAAACCCCCACATATCAAATTTCAGCGAAATCGTTAGGGTCGTTTCCGAGATCACATGCTTTTTCAAGCAATTAGCGCCATCTGCCGGGCATGGGCAGGACGCCACTCAAACGCATACAGAAAAATTCATTTAAATCGGTCAAGCCGTTTAGGAGGAGTTCAATGACATACACACGTACAGCAGAATTATTTATATTAAGATTACAAATCTACGCATGCACACAGTCGCACTTGCCTAAGGGTCTAGCGTAGTAGGTATTTCATCCATTTTAGTTTGTTTTGACTGTACATCGGAAGTGTGACAGCAGTTTACGTAGTTTTAATTATTATTAGGATAAAATATTACCTATATTAAAAATTACAAAAATCGTTTCAGTAAACAATTCTGAACAAACTATTTTCTCAAAGTGCATTAATTCAGTTACACATTGTATAGAAAGAGAAAGAAAGAAAAATATTTATTTGGCACACATAGACACACACAGTGCAGAAAACCACACGTAAAACATTAAATAAAAACTAAAAGGAAAAACACACTGCGTGTCTCGCGGCTGCGCCAAATAGGTCCAGTTCAGCAATAATGCCAGACAACTACGTTGCCTGACGCTGGTTTTCAACTGAACCTTAAATCAAGTGAACGGAAAAATCGTTTATCTACTCAGATTAGGATCAATTATTATATGGGACATTATGCGTTATTCTGATGTATAAGCTAAGAATATCTTGTAATAAGCCATCGGCCAGCCTTGTCACAGCCCGTAGGTACAAACTATGATTTACATTGCTGCGGAGTAATATTAAAACTGTGTATATCTCCGAAGATATCTATTGAAATCATATTATTACGTCCGAACAATAAAAATTATGCTAGGGGCATTTTGCGTTTTAGTAATTTTATATTATCTACGAAACTATGTATATGACCAATTGACATAAGTACTGTAAATGGCAAATCATATCTGTATGATGTCCTTGTGATCCTGAAATAGTTTATTGTCATAAGAATTAATATTGTGTTGCTCAAATAATCAACCAAACGTAAATATGTCGAAAAATACTTTTATTAATGCAATAAAAGAAGTATAAAAGATAAAATATAAGAAATAGAGATATGGTACCGCGGACTTTTTTGTAGAAATAATTAAGACGAACCAGGTTGCCATACATTGTTTTTAATTTTAAGCAACTGTTTAGGCAGCGCACGCAAATAATTCTGTTTTATGAGGTATTTTTTTCCGACTTGCTGGATAAAGTTGCAATAGCTCGGTTAATATACATGTTATAAAAATAATTTATAGCCTATAGCACTCAGGAATAATGTAGCTTTCTGCCAGTGAAAAAAATTTTAGAATTGGATCATAGGTTCCAGAGATTACCCCCTACATACAAACTTACAAACCTACAAACTTACAAACTTACAAATTTTACCTCTTTATAATATTAAAGTATATAGTATAGATAACATAAGTTTTTAAAGACATAATATAAAATTAATGCTTACAATTTTCTAAGTAAAAAAAACTAAGTTTCTTTTTTACACAAAGGAAAATATAGTTATAATATTACATAGTTTCAGCGTTGATGACAACCATACGCGTGCCTCTAAAATAAAAATCACTAGCTAACCTCGCGGTTTCACCCGCGTTATGTAAGGTTTTAGGTTACTGCTTTGTCATAGCGTGATGTTATGTATCTAGCCTATGTCTTATTAGTATCCATACTAATGCCCTTACTAATAATCACTGTGTAAAGTTATGCAATGAATAAAGCCTGTGTAACCATAAATTTTTTGACGTATAAACCTGTCATAACTTTATGCAGCGTTTATTAGTAAGGCGCTAATATTATAAATGCGAAAGTAACTCTGTCTGTCTGTCTGTCTGTCTGTCTGTCTGTCTGTCTGTCTGTCTGTCTGTCTGTCTGTTACGCTTTCACGCTTAAAACTACTGAACCGATTTGAATGAAATTTGGTACAGATATAGTCTGGGACCCGAGAAAGGACATAGGATAGTTTTCATCCCGGAAATCCCGCGGGAACGGGAGCTATTCCACGCAGACGAAGCCGCGGGTAAAAGCTAGTAAGCTATGATTTTGTAAAGTTTCATCAAAATCCGTTCAGTAGTTTTTGCGTGAAAGAGAAACAAACATAAATAAATGCAAATCTTTTCTCTTAATAACATTAGCATAGATCATCATCAGCCGAACGACGTCCACTGCTGGACCAAGGTCTCCATGCAAGGTCCTGCGCCACCCGCATCCAACGGGATATCATAATAGGGGTTCCATTTTTAGGGTTCCGTACCCCTAACGCTAAAACAGGACCCTACTACTAACATTTTGCTGTCCGTCTGTCTGTATGTCTGTCTTTCTGTCCGTCTGTCCCGAGGGCGTACCCTACCCTACCTATCTCTTGAACAGTGATAGCTAGACAGTTAAATTTTTCACAGATGATGTACTTCTTCTAAAAATAGAATAAAACAAATCCGTATTAATATTATAAATGCGAAAGTAACTCTGTCTGTCTGTCTGTCTCTTCTTCACGCCTAAACCACTGAGCTGATTTGAATGTTTGGTACAGATGTAGTCTGGGACCCGAAAAAGGACATAGGATAGTTTTCATTCCGGAAATCCCCCGGGAACGGGATCTATTATTCCTTGCGGACGAAGTCGCGGGCAAAAGCTAGTATTTTATACATTATCATCCACAATTACCATTAGGTTGGCTGTAGGTGTCCCAAAATTCATTTCTGCCTAATTATAAATACCATAGTACGGAGACACAAACCTTTGACACTGTATTTTCTTGCAAATATGCTGCAAACACAGGTTGATTTTAAGTGGTCTCTTAATTTGGTTGCGGAATGTTTATAATAGTTACCGTGACCCCGGAATATAAAGGGCAACCGAAGGAACATGAGTGGGTTTGAGTCAGTAAAAGTCTGACACGCCCTCCCGCCGCACCCAGGACGGGGGCAGTCATTTGATAATTTCCCACTCACCAAAAAAAAGGGGTCTCTTAATTTTGAAGCCAGGTTGACTTTGAAATGGTTACAATGATCTTCTATCTGATGACCTTTCGACGACCAAGCGACAGCCGGCTGTCGGGCTGCTATTGTTTTTCTATTGTGTCTTGAATCACGTGTGTTTGAAGGTTTAATATAAATGTGTAATGATCTTCTATGTTTAATCTTTCGACGAGCAAGCGACAGCCGGCTGTCGCGCTGCTATTGTCTTTCAATTGTGTCTCGAATCACCGGAACCACGTGTGTTCGAAAGTTTAATCTATACTTAATATTATAAAGAGGTAACATTTGTAAGTTTGTAGGTTTGTAAGTTTGTATGTCCCCTACATACAAACTTACAAACCTACAAACTTACAAATGTTACCTCTGCGGGGGTAATCTCTGGAACTACTGGTCCGATTTGAAAAATTCTTTCAGTGTTAGATAGTCCATTTATCGAGGAATGCTATAGGCTATATACCATCACGCTACGACCCACGGGAGCGGAGCAGTAACGAAAAATGCGGGTGAAACCGCAGGGGACAGCTAGTGTGCAATATACAATACAAGCTTTTACCCGCAGTTTCACCTGCGTAACACGTAAGTTACACTGGAATCTAACTCTAACATAATTGGGAAAAGGCTAGGAAGATGATGGCATTCAAGAAAGCTAGGCAATATTGCTTAGTAACTAGGTTGTAACCTTTTTACAAATTCTCGGTAATAATGTTAGTTACCATACTCCTCCGAAACGGCTTTACCGATTTTTACTAAATTTTATATGCATATTCAGTAGGTCTGAGAATCGGCTACTATCTATTTTTCATACCCCTAAGTGATAAGGGTTGTTCACCCTTAACATTTTTAACGCGGGTGAAACCGCGGGAGGCAGCTGGTTTTTATACAAAACATGCTTTAGGTCACAACACGACAAATGCGTATCTATACTAATATTATAAAGCGGAAGAGTTTGTTTGTTTGTTTTTTTGTTTGTTTGTTTGTTTAAACGCGCTAATCTCAGGAACTACTGGTCCGATTTGAAAAATTCTTTTTTTGTTAGTTAGTCCATTTATAGAGGAAGGCTTTAGGCTATATAACATAACGCTAAGATACATAGGAGCCGAGCAGTAATGAAAAGAGTGACAAAAACGGGAAAAAATATTTTTTTGAGACATTTCATTGCGTGCGCTGCGTAAATGGTTGAAGTTACGTAAAAAATATGTACTGAAGAATTGTTTCTCTTAAAAAGTTCTAAAAAAAAGTCCTCGACAGCATATGTCTAATATTTATAGTTCACTCAATATAACCATTTTTATGGCCACGAATTTAGTTCTAAAATAATTTATGATTTGCCAGGGTGATTTCATCAATACAGTATTAATCCTTAATAATATAAATACGTTATTCAATACAAGTTCCTAATTTTGTACAAAATTACAGTTTACATAATTTAATTTCAATTAATATCTTCTGAGATATAGCAGTTTTAAAATTACTCCGCACCAATATATGATGCTTCGTACGCGTAGTGACAAGGCTTGCCTTTGCAAGATATTCGTAGCTAATATATCAGAATAACACATAATATTGTGCTGCATAACATTGCACTATGAACCACTAGATCCGGTCATTATTAAAAAACTAACATAACGGGGGTGCGTGGGGCCGTTCGTACGTTTATTCCAAGTTTATAATTTTGTACAAAATTGCCCTTTACATTACATACATCATTTATAATTTCAATGAATATCTTTGGAGATATTCACAGTTCTAAAACTACTCCGCAGCAATATAAATGATAATACATACGGGCCGTAACAAGGCTGGCCGAACGATGAAGCAATTCGTAGCTATACATCAGAATAACACATATTATTTTCCTATATAACATTGCGCCATGAGCAACGGGAGCCGATCAGTAACCAAATATCTAACATAACGCGGGTACGCGGGGATTGTGCTGTCCATGGCCCTCTATGGGGCTGGAGGGGGGGGGGATGGCCATGGATTGAAGCCTTTCGGATGGTGCATGGATATAAAAGATCTCCTGCCTGCCTGATTCTTGTGGCATGGGATTTGGAGGCAACAGCCCTTGCACACATGTACCACGCACAGTGGCGCGTGGAAGTGCAACGCCGCGCGCCGGGGCGAAACTCCGCTCCTATTTAAGGCGCGGCACACAGAGTTCCTGCGGGATCTCATGGCGGAATGGAGACTGCGACTGTCGCAACCCAGTGCTGGGCACCCCTCTTTGAGGTGTGGCTGGAGTGCGCGTCGACGCTCTCATATATCGCCCGTCACAGGTCCTCACCGTACACGGACACTTTGGGAGGTTCCTATGTCGGATTCGGGCGGTAGTGACGCCTGCGGGACACGGTGAAGCATACGGTGGAGGTATGCCCCGCTTGGGTAACCCACCGCCGTGTCCTTGCAGAGGCGATACGCGGGGGTGACCTCTCGCACCCGGCGCTGGTTCAGGCCATGCTTTGGGGCGCGACTGAATAGGAAGCCGTCGCCCCCTTCTGCGAAGCAGACACGCTGGAGACGGAGGCGGCGGGGTGCGTGAGGCAGCGTCAAGCCTCACGCCCCGGACAGAGACCCAGGCGTAGTTGTCGAGAGTCGCAAGACGACTGCCACCGCAGGCGTGGGCCTGTGGACGGCAAGCGGTAGTGTGAGTTCAGTTAGCTTTATATATTTAGGAACATAATAGGATTTTAGTCAGTAAAAGTCTGACATTCCATCCCTCCCCAGGGGCGGGAGAAGTCATAAAAAAAACTATCTAACAGTTTTCGAATCAGTGTGTTAGCGACAACGCCATTGGAACTCTTTCACGCTTAAACAACCCTAATAATCTTTTCGTGTACGCTCCAGATGGTTCCACAGTAATATTATTTAAAAAGAAACACTGGAAAAAATAAATATTTTTTATATCGGTAACCTCCAACAACGCTTAGCACTAAAAATTACATTGTTAGGTTTCGACATCCACGCGAACGAAGTCGCGGGCACAGCTAGTACTTAATAAAACAAACTGGTAACTTGTAAATGCGTTACGAAACTCCCACGACAACGTGACCCTTTCATGTTGCACAACATTTACTTTAACCTTTTAACCCTTGAGGAAAAAGGGGTGATAAATAACAACACGAGGCTGGGACAATCGTCACGTTGGTTTTCCCAAAGGGCACCAACCCCATGCCATAGGTGTTTCAGGCATCACGTGTTTTAAACACGGGTAATTTGAGTGTTTTAATTTTTATTTATTCTTTTTTTATTTTATATTGAGTGTTTTTACTTTGTTTTATTTAAAATTGGATTAATTTTATTTTATCTTATTTCAACTTTGCATGAATTATAAACACTGTATATTTTATTTTTATTTTTTGATTGTAATGTATTTAAATTTCTTTAGTACAGATTTTTCTTTTTTGTTAATATTATTTTATATTAATTGCTCTACGTATATTAACTCGCTGTTACGAAGCTTTAAAATATTGTAATTATGACAGCTATTTTCCCACATGCGTTATTTTATAGACATCTTAAGTCACTATTCCACTCCCGCAAGTCGCAGCGTAACGTAATACAGCCTATGTTACTTGTTGGTATACATAATATATAGCTTTATTTTAGGGAAAAAAAATTAAAATCAGTAACTACAATAGATGATATAACAACAAAATCTCTTACTATTTACAACATAATAACAACGGAACCTATAATTTTATTATAACGACTAGCTATTGCCCGCGACTTCGTCCGCGTGAAATAATGACTGCTGGCATTTGGGTTTTTCACTTAGTTATCAGGTTGACAAACGTTTAAAACATCAAATTGTCTCTCTTTATAATATTACAGTACACAAACAGATTTAGAAAAGGTAAAAAGAACAAAATCACAGGCCTAAATAATTATAAAAATTATACAGGATGTAAACGACACGACGCGACGCTTAGACGGTCCTCTATCGTTGCTGACACCATTTAGCACAGGACTGACTATCGTGGAGATGTCTTTGGGCAGGCCTATGTCCAGCACTGGCTGTTTATTAGCTGACAGATAGATGGAAGAGGTCTTACAGGATTCCTTGTATGCAATATATTTAGTTTTTTAACTATTTTCCAGTATGAAGAGATTAGAGGGAGAGCTGACACGTGAGCAAGCGAGTGAGAAAGCAATCTTCTCTTAAATCAACACCTGTGACTTTGAAAGATTGCCCTTGTGATTTATTTATCACCATCGCAAAGCAAACTTTTAGATTAAATAGAAGGCGCTTAAATTCAAATGGATGATCATTTGGTATTAGAGAAATGCGAACAGACAGTAGCATATTATTAATTATTATCTGATAATATGATTAGTAGCATATTATTAGGATGATGGATCGTGATGGTCCTGTAGATAAGATGCCGAATCCGGGCAAGTACCAATGTAAGTTATATATACTTTCTAAAGTCTATCTTGGACTTCACTGAATTCCCGTGCCTCGGAAAGCACGTAAAGCCGTTGATCCCGGTTGTCGTTCGTGGAACTTTAACAGTCGTTACGTCTGACCAGTCTAACCAAGGAGTATCGTGTCGCCCAGTTACTGGGTTGTGGAGGTCTGATAGGCAGTCGCTCCACGTAAAACACTGATACCCAGCTAAATCCGGTTAGGTTGGAAGCCAACCCCAACATAGTTGGGAATAGGCTAGGGAGATGATGAGAATGATGGGTAACTTGATGTGCTGTCTGAGTTACCTAGGTATTGTTGCTGTAATCTGTGTGTTTGGCAAACAATGATAAATATGTATGTAATGACAGTATGTTTTTTTGTATGGTAGCCCCCTATGTTTTTGTTTTATTCTGTTTTTTAGTATTTGTTGTTATACGCGCCATGGTAGGTTAAGGCCCGCCTCTCCTGGCAAGTACCAATGTGACTTTTTCCGAGTTTTATGTACTTTCTAATAGTATTTTGACACCACTGACAGGCGGTGAAGAAAACATCGTAAGGAAATCTAAATTTCAAATTATAAGTTTGAAATCAGCAATCCGCCTTGAGCAAGCAAGTGATTTTTAATGCTCTTACCTTCTCTACGTGAGAAGAAGCCTTTGCCCAGTAATGGGCACTTATAGGCTAAAGATATTGTTAAAGCGGCAACAGATAACTATCCGACTATCATGGTGCATGAGATAGAGCCTGGTAACAGAAAAAAAATCCAAAAATACTCTCTTAGTGCTCAGTTACATCACTGATGGAACCTAGATACAAAGTTTTAAGTGAATCCATAAAGAAATAAAAAAAAATTTATTTAACCCCTTTTCTTCCCCATGGGGGGGAATTCCAAAAATCCTCTCTCAGTACTCAGCCGCATCACTGGTGGAACCTACATACAAAGTTTTAAGTGAATCCATAAAGAAATAAAAAAATACTATTTTTCCCCCTTTTCTCCTCCGTGGGGGGGAATTTCCAAAAATCCTCTCTTAGTGGGCGCCTACATCCCCCAACAAACACACATGCCAAATTTCAGCTCTCTACGACTTTTTCGGCTGTGCGTTGTCCATCAGTCAGTCAGTCACTCAGTAACGGAAGCGTTTTATATATATAAGAAGATTAATTCATATAGGTAATAAACCATTGATATAATTTTAAAAGAACTAGTTTTTATAAGCATAACATAGTATAATTCATTTATTTGATGAGCAAATTTAGTGTGCAATTCAGTACCTATTTTTGGTGGTAATCTATACTTCTATACTAATATTATAAAGTGGAAGAGTTTGTTTGTTTGTTTGTTTAAACGCGCTAATCTCAGGAACTACTGGTCCGATTCGAAAAAATCTTTTTTTGTTAGTTAGTCCATTTATAGAGGAAGGCTTTAGGCTATATAACATAACGCTAAGACACAAAGGAGCCGAGCAGTAATGAAAAGTGTGACAAAAACGGGAAAAAATATTTCTTTTGAGAGATTCCATTGCGTGCGCTGCGGAAATGGTTGAAGTTACGCAAAAAATATGTACTAAAGAATTGTTCCTCTTAAAAAGTTCTAAAAAGAAATCCGCGACAGCATATGTCTAATATTTATAGTTCACTCAATATAACCATTTTTATGGCCACGAATTTAGTTCTAAAATAATTCATGATTTGCCAGGGTGTTTTTATCAATACAGGTATTAATCCTTATAAATATAAAATAATATAAATACGTTACTCAATACAAGTTTTTAATTTTGTACAAAATAGCAGTTTACATAATTTAATTTCAATAAATATCTTCTGAGATATAGCAGTTTTAAAATTACTCCGCACACCAATATATGATGCCACTCATGCCACGTACGCGTAGTGACAAGGCTTGCCTTTGCAAGATATTTGTGGCTAATATATTAGAATAACACATAATATTGTGCTGCATAACATTGCACCATGAGCCACGAGAGCCGGTCATTATTAAAAAAATAAGATAACGGGGGTGCGTGGGGTCGTTCGTACGTTTATTCTATGTTTTTAATTTTGTACAAAATTGCCGTTTACATTACATACATCATTTATAATTTCAATGAATATTTTTGGAGATATTCACAGTTTTAAAACTACTCCGCAGCAATATAAATGATAATACATACGGGCCGTAACAAGACCGGCCGATCGATGGCTTTGAAAAAATTCGTAGCTTATACATCAGAATAACACATATTATTGTCCTATATAACATTGCGCCATGAGCCACGGGAGTCGGGAGCCAATCAGTATCCAAATATCTAACGCGGGTACGCGGGGATTGTGCGGTCCATGGCCCTCTATGGGGCTGGGGGGGTAGGCTGGGGTGTGGGCGCCCAACCTGGCCTTGGCCCCGGCCCGGCTACTGAGGGCGTCTCAGAAGGTGGATCTCCTGCCTGCCTGATTCTTGCGGCATGGGATTTGGAGGCAACAGTCCTTGCACACATGTACCACGCACAGTGGCGCGTGGAAGTGCAACGCCGGGGCGTAACTCCGCTGCCGCGGCTATTCAAGGCGCGGCACACAGAGTTCCTGCGGGATCTCATGGCGGAATGGAGACTGCGACTGTCGTAACCCAGTGCTGGGCACCCCACTTTGAGGAGTGGCTAGAGTGCGCCTCGACGCTCTCATATATCACCCATCACAGGTCCTCACCGTACACGGATACTTTGGGAGGTTCCTGTGTCGGATTCGGGCGGTAGTGACGCCTGCGTGACACGGTGGCGCATACGGTGGAGGTATGCCCCGCTTGGGTAAACCACCGCCGTGTCCTTGCAGAGGCGATCGGCGGGGGTGACCTCTCGCGCCCGGCGCTGGTTCAGGCCATGCTTTAGGGTGCGACTGAATAGGAAGCCATCGCCCCCTTCTGCGAAGCAGACACGCTGGAGACGGAGGCGGTGGGGTGCGTGAGGCAGCGTCAAGCTTTACGCCCCGGACAGAGACCCAGGCGTAGTTGTCGAGAGTCGCAAGACGACGGCCACCGCAGGCGGCCTGTGGACTTAAAGCGGTAGGTAGCTCGCCACCAGACTAGGACTAGACCCGTGTCGACGGCCATCGCAGGCGTGGGCCTGTGGACGGCAAGCGTTAGGTATCTCGCCACCCGACTAGGACCGGACCCGTGTCGACGGCGTGTCGATGCTTCTAATAGTTACCGCGGCCCCGAAATATATACCTAAGGGTAACCGAAGGGACATTATTGGATTTTAGTCAGTAAAAGTCTGACATTCCATCCCTCCCCAGAAGCGGGAGAATTCATAAAAAAAACTATCTAACAGTTTTCGAATCAGTGTGTTCGCGACAACGCCATTGGAGCTCTTTCAAGCTTAAACAACCCTAATAATCTTTTCGTGTACGCTCCAGATGGTTCCACATAGTTAATAATATTATTTAAAAAAAAAGAATTTTGTTTGTGCAGTATTCTCCAACAGCGCTTAGCACTAAAAATGACATTGTTAGGTTTCGAAATCCACGCGAACGAAGTCGCGGGCACAGCTAGTTACAAATATTTTGATTAAAAAGGGGATTTACAGTTTTTATTTATTTTATTTATTTATTAGGTTCACCCACAATTGTATACACTAGTATTTAACCAAATGAAATAAGCATAAAATCAGAATAGAGTGTAACAATCACTTAAAGGTAAACTCTGCATGCACAAAAACATTGTTGTATGTTGTAACTAACTACCTACATAATATTTAACAAAGTTGCACAAACTAAATTAAATCAAATTTATCAAAAACAATTTACTTATTATTGAATATAGGTTATGTAACCTTAATTCACACTCCCAGCGAGAAAATGCAGAGCTGAGAGACTCAGTGTTCGGGGAGATACTTAAGAAAAGTAGCTTTCAATTTGCTTAAACTATCAAAATGAAGATCGATTTTATCACTGCAATCGTTGACAACCCTGCAATACCTCGCGTAGGGCGAATTTGCACCCAGAACCGTTTTTCTCTGCGGAGGGCAGAGTGGCGTTATAGAACTGCGAGGAATTCTTGAGGGGGCACGGAACTTAAAGTTGTTTAATATTTGCGGACAGTCGATTTTGTGGGCCATAACTTTGCATACAAACATCGCGTCATTCAGACGTCGTCGCTTGTCCAGAGAAGTTATATGAAAGTTGTTACATATACAACCTTGCGTATGCAAAGACCTATCTGTTTTCTTTACTTTTAAATGTATGTCATACTGACTTACTGTCATTCTAATAAAATGATCAAAAACTCTAACTATCTATTTTCTTATGAATCAATGTAAAATACATAAAAGTGGCGACGAGGATGTCGGAAGAACTGGCGCGATTTACTCGCCTTCGCGCAACACTGCGAGGCCAACTTACAAGAATTGAACGTACACTATCTCAACTATCCAACATTTCAGAATTCGAAGTAAGTACACGGCTGTCAAGTATAACAAATTACGAACAAAAATTTGAAAATATACAAAACAACATTGAATTACACACAGATGAGGCAAACTTAGAAGCTGAAATAGAGCAACGACACACGATAGAAGAATTTATAATACAATTAAAGCTAAAGTTGCTTGCCTTACGCCCCACAACACAAATCGCACCGTCGGCGTACGTCACAGCATCACAAAATTCTTTGAGCACTGAAAATACATCAATAGCTGTACCAAGAATTAACTTTCAACCACTACAAGAACGAGAAACTTTCAATAACTTTGTACAAAGATTAAAAACGTATATGAAACTAAATAATTGCAACAATCCACAAACCGAGACTATGACGCTGCTTAGTTTGTTGCCACCAGATCTACATCAGAAAACCTACGACTTGTGTGCTCCAAACAATCCTATTGAACTAGAATTCAACAGCTTGGTTCAAATATTGCAACATTATATAGATCCAAAGCCGAGTATTTGGGCTCGACAACATAAATTTATTTCTCGACTTCAAGGCTCAGACGAGACGGTGATGTCTTATTCTTCTGTCTTGAAACATTTAGCACAAGATTGTGAGTTCACTTGTAATAACTGTAAAAAGTCCGTCTGCGACAACTTCCTTACTTTACAATTTATAAGAGGATTAAAAGACACCGAAATTCGAACCAAAATATTACAGGAAACAGCGGAGACAGATTTCTCTGAATTACTAAATAAAGCAGTTGCCATTGAATTAGCAAAATCTGACAGTAGATATATATCACCAGCACATTCATCAAATCAAGACCTACAAATGAAAATTATTAAAACTAACCCAAAACACAACAGTGAAACTCAAGTACGAAAACATTTAACGGCCAAAGATTTAAAAGGAAAATGCTTTCGCTGTGGAAGTCAGGAGCATCAATCACATAAATGCAGAAGCATCAAGGATACCTGCTACAAGTGCAAAGGAGTGGGTCATCTAGCACGCGTTTGTTTACGATCAACACAGGAAACCAATCAACTACAGCCTGAACATGAGGGGTCACATGATGATGGTGACTCTTCAGATGAAGTCGATGACTCTACACCTTGGAATATGAATCTAATTCGATCTAACAAAACAGACAAATTTATGATAAATGTACAAATCAAAGATTCGAAACTAAAAATGGAAGTTGATACAGGGGCTGCTTTGTCAACTATCTCATTCAAGGATTTCAAAATATTGAACACAGGATACAAAATTTACAAAACAAACATTACAATGAGAACATATACAGGAGAAATCTTTTCACCACTCGGAGTTGCCTACGTTACGTGCAAATACAAAAACCAAATGTTTAAGGAAAAATTATACATTATTGAACAAGACGTTGACGCAATCTTCGGTAGAACATGGATACGAGCAATCAACTTGGACTTGGCAAATATTAATTTTATTTCTGCAAGAGTACATCCTACATTGGATATTATTCTTTCTGAATACTCGAAAGTATTTGATGGTTCTCAAGGGTGTATACCTAATTACAAGGCCCATTTGACACTGAAAGAAGAGGCAACACCAATCTTTGTAAAGCCTAGACGTATACCATATGCACTTAAAAATAAAGTTGACAATGAAATTTTGCGACTATGTGAACAAGGGGTAATTACAAAAGTTGATGCCTCTGAGTGGGGTACACCCGTGGTCCTTATTGTCAAGCCAAATGGCAGCATACGCTTATGCGCGGACTATAAAGTCACTCTAAATAAAGTAATAAGGGATGAACAATACCCCATTCCAATCATAGAGGACATTCTAGTAGAGATGAACGGAGGTCAAATATTTTGTACCCTCGATATCAGTCAAGCTTACCTAAACATGATGATGGATGAGGAGAGCGCTATGATGCAAACATTAAGCACACACAAGGGTTCATTTAAAGTTAACAGACTTATGTTCGGTGTCAAGGTTGCTCCGAACTTATGGCAAAAATTCATGGATAGATTACTTCAAGGAATAGACGGAGTAAAGTGCTTTTTCGACGATATAATAATTCAGGGACATTCAGAAGAACAACTTCTTACAAGGTTACGCCTAGTTTTACAGAAATTGCAAGAAAATAACTTGAAACTTAATAAGGATAAATGCCGGTTTATGCAAGAGAGTATTGAGTACTTAGGCCATACCATCGATAAAAATGGACTTCACAAAAATCAAACTAAAGTAAAAGCTATTTTGGACACTAAACGACCCAACAACGTCAACGAATTGCGAACATTTTTAGGTATGGCAAACTACTATAATAAGTTTATACCAAATTTAGCTTCAATATGTAGTCCCCTAAACAACCTACTCAAGAAAGACATAAAATACGAATGGACATCCAAATGTAATGAAAGTTTCAATAAAATCAAACAGGAAATTCTAAGTGAGAGAGTTTTAATGCATTTTGACCACAAGAAGCCTTTAGTTCTCGCTACAGATGCTTCACCTCTTGGACTTGGAGCAGTCCTATCGCATCGACTAGCGGACGGATCAGATCGACCTATTGCCTTTGCATCACGTTCATTAACAAATAGTGAACAAAAATACAGCCAGATTGACAAGGAAGCGACGTCTCTGTTCTGGGGATTAAAGAAATTCTTTCACTATTGCTACGGAAGAAAATTCATTCTTATTACAGATCACAAACCACTCACTACTATCTTCGACCCACATAAAACCTTACCGGCGATGAGTACAATGAGGCTCTTCCATTATGCGCACTTCCTTTCTGGTTTTGACTATACCATTGAATACAGAACATCAAATGACCACAGCAACGCAGATTATTTATCAAGATTTCCGGTAGAAGTAGTAGCTAATAATAAGATAGACGTACATTGCGCATTTCAAATAAACCAGATGAACACAATTAACATCAACCGTGTAAAAATTGCAGAAAAGACCCAATGCGATGATGAATACCGTCAGATAATAGAAGCGTTGAACATGGGTACTTCAGTAAGAAAATACGGCTACAACGACAACGAATTGACTATTCAAGACGGATGTATACTAAAAGGAACTCGAGTAATGATACCAGCAGTCTTAAGACAACACGTATTAGAAGAATTACACACAGGGCATTTGGGTATAGTAAAAATGAAATTACTAGCAAGATATAGAGGATGTTTATTGGAAAAATATGGATAAAGATATAGAAGACATAGTTAAGGGCTGCAGAGAATGTCGATTAAATCAAAATGAACCACCACGCACGATTCTACATCATTGGGATTTACCATCAGAACCTTGGCAACGGATCCACGTCGATTTTGCTGGGCCGATCCAGGGTTATTTTCTGTTTATAATAGTGGACGCCTTTACAAAATGGGTAGAAATCATAGAAACAAAAACAACAACAAGCTCATGGTGCATACGTCAACTTAAAGAACTTTTTGTGACCTTTGGATTTCCAGTTACATTGGTTTCTGACAACGGTCGTCAATTTGTATCAAATGAATTTGAATCGTACCTCAAAGAGAGCGGGATCATTCACAAAACTTCAGCTCCATATCACCCTGCTACGAACGGACAAGCAGAGCGTTACGTACAAACTATTAAAAAAGCTATACATAGCATCAGCGCCGAGACCGGTTCCCTACACGATAAACTGCTAGGCATCAAGGAGCGATTACGGAGAACGCCGAGCTGCAGTACAAATAAAAGTCCTTATGAGCGAATGTTTGGCAGACAGATTAGGAACACGCTTAGTGTTCATTTCAAGGCAAGGACAACGGAGGAAACTCGAACACTCACTGATGAGGTGATTCCTGCCCGAACATTCACGGTGGGCCAGAGAGTTCAAGTAAGAAGTTACACCAACGACAACATAAAATGGGAGTTTGGAACCGTCGTCAAAATATTAGGACGTCTCCATTATGAGATACAGACAGATTCAGGAGTGGTTTGCAAGAGACATATAGATCAGATCCTGCGAAGTGCGTGCTAAGCCACAGAGGCATTCAGTTAAAATAAAAATACGGCGCTTGCCGATTTGTGACGGAGGTGTGTTACATATACAACCTTGCGTATGCAAAGACCTATCTGTTTTCTTTACTTTTAAATGTATGTCATACTGACTTACTGTCATTCTAATAAAATGATCAAAAACTCTAACTATCTATTTTCTTATGAATCAATGTAAAATACATAAAAAAAGTGTTTGAGCCTATCACTATAGGACCGAATTTTCTTGGACAAACCGCAGGTATAGGACAGGTGCCCCAGAAAACGTTTTTGTACACGTTCAATACGCAATGAATGAGTAGCATAGTGTGGCCGCCAGACCACGCTACAATACTCTAAAATACTACGGATCAAAGAATTATATAGGATCATCTTTGTTCTCCAGTTTCTAAATTGTTTAGTGTTTCTGATGACAAAACCCAGCATTTTAGAAGACTTTTTCACTATGTTGTCTATTTGTGGGATAAAAGTTAATTTTCTGTCAAACATAACACCAAGATCTCTTATTGTGTCCAGCTCCTTTATTTTTTCTCCGTCAATATAATAATCTTGATCAATGAGATGGTGTTTCCGGGTAAATTTTATATGGTAACATTTGCTGGAATTTAGAAGCATCTGGTTTACATGGCACCATATCACTAAATTATCCAAATCGCTTTGTAACACAGAAGCGTCATACTTAGATTTAACAATTTTGACGAATTTTAAGTCATCAGCAAACATGAAAATTTGGCAGTGGCTGAAGCATTTCGGAATATCGTTAATGAAAAAGTTGAATAAAACCGGCCCTAAATGCGATCCTTGTGGTACACCCGAGGATATGTGTCTGACGGTTGATCGAAAGCCATTGACAACCACAAAGAATGTTCTATTCTCAAGATACGAACTCAGCCATGAAAGCAAGGTTCCAGCGATACCATAAGTTCTTAATTTGGTAATGAGAATTTGATGTGAGACTCGATCGAACGCTTTGCTGAAATCTGTATATATGACATTAGCCTGATGACCAGAGTCTATTGCGGTTGTCAATAACTCAGTAAAAAGCGTCAAATTGGTATTTGTGGATCGCGATTCCACGAAGCCATGTTGTCCCTCACTTAAGTAAATTTTAAGATGATTCTGTATGTGAGGGCAGATCATAGACTCAAAGATTTTGCCGAGGATTGATAAAATTGAAATGGGTCTGTAGTTCGAAACTAAGTCCTCACTGTCGGATTTATGAATGGGGACGACCTTTGCTTCTTTCCACTTTGAGGGGAAGACGCCACTAGACAAGGACCTATTAAAAATAAGCAACAAAGGCGGGACAAGCTCATTTGCACACTCGTATACGAATATTGGTGGTATACCATCTGGACCAGCACCTTTGTTACAGTCTAAATTTTTCAACTTTTTGTATAGGGCTTCTCCATCGATAACTGGGTTGTTCAAAGATATGCTACTTTCTTCAATACTATTAATAAGTGTGGTTTTATTAGTACTGCAATCGTTGCCAGCAGGGCTGTATACAGAAGAAAAGTAAGAGGCAAAAAACTCACATATTTCCGTTCCACTTGATGATGTAGCTGTACCATCTGTCATGGACAAAGGATACGAGCTGGATCCACCTCGTTTACTTTTAACATAGGTCCAAAAATATTTAGGGTTTTTGGTTAGAGTGAGTTCAAGATTTTTAAAATAGTTGTTATAGCAGATCGTAGCAAGTACATCACAGCGTCTACTGATTACTTTCAGCTCAATCTTGTCTAACGGGTTATGGTATGTATTGTAACGTTTCCTTATCTTATTTTTTTTGTTTAATGATTTGATTAAAATTTTGTTAAACCACGGAGGGTACTTACTGTTTTTGGGTGTTTTAATAGGAACGAATCTGTGAATAGTGCGGTTGATGACGTCATAAAAGACATGTACCATATCATTCACGTCATGTTGTCCCTCAAATAATTCCTCCCAGTTCTGTTCTTTTAGATGTTTTTTAATTTGTATATAACTTGTCTTACGGAAGTCACGCAACTCATTTGTACTATTGTATGGAAGTTTAGCTTTTTTATCAAGACAGATATTTATGTCTAGGGGTGGATGATACTGATCGATATTACATAAGGAGCCAATACTTTGATTTACTTTACACATCGGATGGTCAGTTAACACAAGATCTAGTATGTTAGAAGAACAGTTAAAGTATTAACACCAATTTTTTATTTGATTTCATTCTAGAAATTGTATTTCTTTGAATTTATTTCCTTTTCTAATTAATAGACTTTGTTTTTCTTTTCTTATTGTATTGTACGAGATCAATAATCTCATTCCTATATAAAAATAACTATATCCCTTTTTCTGTCTCTGAGTTCATTTACTTAATGAAACGGGTATAGATTATAGTGTAGCAAAATGAAGTGTCCCTCTTTAAAAGTATACCCCAAAAAAATGTTGCAGTCGGTTATACTTTGAAATTTTAATACGAGATAATATACAATTTTAATGTATATACGAACTCAACACAATGGAGCGTTGTGTGAAGGTATAAATTCCAGATACGCTTCGACGAATTAGATGTGATGTTTAAAGTCACAAATCGTTGATAGGTTATTACATGATAAGCATACAATAGAAATGGCTCACTGACGCACTCATCATCTCCCTAGCCTTTTCCTAACTACATTAAGCCGTCATTTAGCCTTACCACTTAGATACCAGTGGTTTATGTTAAGCTACAGTCTATCAGACCTCTACAATCCAGTTGCTAGGCAACATGATACCCCAATGTCGTGATGGTCTAGTAATTAAAGCGCCTGCCTCTCATGCTAGAGGCTGTGAGTTCGAATCCGGGCAAGTACAGTCATGTGTATAAACATGTATATACACCACGCTAACTTTGAAATCAATTTTCTCTTGCAATAACTAAAATAATATTTAGTTTTAGGGCACATTGTATAGTAGTATATGATATAATTACTATAAAATAAGTTTTAACTTAAAGTTATGGCTCATTTAAGAGAAAATAGATTCAAATCTTTGCTTAGTGGATACATGTTTATGCTCGTGACTGTACCGATGTGATTTTTTAATTCATAATAATTATGATCTTTCTGAAGTTATATACAACATCCCAGACATCAGTGAAAGAAAAAAATCGTGAGAAAACCTGGAATTGTAGTGAACATAAGTCTGAAATCACCAATCCGCCTTGAGCAAGCGCAGTGATCAGTGCTCATGCTTTCTCAGGACGGCAGGACGGGAGCAGTCATTTGATGATTTCCGACTCCCCAAAAAAAAAAAGGCTTCTCTGTATGAGCTGAGACCTGGGACAGAAATAGGCTGGTACCAAGTAATACTTGATACCGCTTGGTTAAATTGGTAAAAATTTCTGTTTTCTGGGTACCTATAACGACTGTCAAAGTTGTACGAATGACATCGGGACCTTAACCTTAAACCTTCGAACACACGTCATTTGAGACACAATAGAAAGACAATAGCAGCCCGACAGCCGGCTGTCGGTTGGTCGTTTAAAGGTTAACGTCGTTTTCAAGACGTGGGCTCAGTGACGTCAGATCTATACTATCGGGGAACGTCATAGGCCCGTATTAATAAACGTTACTCAGATCAAAACTCGTACTTGATGCCCAGCTTATAAGATCTTGTTCGTATTAACGAGATTGATTATGAGCTCAAGTGTACGTCATCAGCTGAGTGTAGTCTGATTAATAAACGAAACTTGACACTTAAGTATTGTACTCATGTGACGTATTCATTCACATGAAGTATAGCTGATCTTGGTAACTGAGATGCGTTTATTAATTAGCGACGATCTTGGTCTCCTGTCATCGCAATAATCCGGTATCAAATGATATCGCATTTGAGATCGTATTTGAGTATCGTCTATTAATACGGGCCATAGAGTCGTACGTGATTCTAGGCATAAGTGCGCCTACGTGTCATCATAGACATACTTACTTCGAATTTTTGACGTGTGATTATAAAGTGTCGGACACAGTCTATGGCGGCCCGTACACATTCAATCTCGATCTATCAGTCAATACAGTCGCTAAATATTCATGACAATTTATACAACTCAGCGATAATTGGAAAGGAAGCTAGTATGCCAATTTTATTTTATACCGGCTGACCCCAACAGACCTTGACTTAAGTATCGTCTTAATTTCACTCAAAACTGAAAAACCTCAGAAAAAGACTACTATTTCTAATTCTCTTCGAAAAAACTTTCCTTTTAAAATAATTACCCAAAAGAGACCTTCTTTTCTAGTGTCTACTACATATTAAGGGATAATTATTATTTAAGTACATACATTAAATGAAATAAAAGATAAATAATTCATCATTTTCCACACCAAAGGGTCCGTACTAACGTTACATTAACCACCTACGCACCTGTTCGTTCCTGTAATTAAAAGAGTAGGTACTCCCTCTTTCATTTTACATCGATCTTCACGAAAAAGCCACCCTCGGTAAATTTAATTAAAACGAATTTGAGCCGTGTTGTTATCCTACTAGAGCCATTATGTTTATGAATTAGACTCCTTTAAACCTTCAAACTCATGTGATTCGAGACACAATAGTAAGGCAATAGCAGCGCGACAGCCGGCTGTCGTTTGGTTGTCTCAATGTTAAAAAGGTCTGATCCTACAAAGAGAATTGGAAAGAGAGGGAGGCCTTTGCCCAAAAGGGGACATATTTGGGCTTGTACGAGTATTGTACCATATAAATAATATTATCACACTTAACGCGAAGTTTAACCTCTAACTCACCTCATCAATGTTTTGTTTACAGAAAAGCTCTACCTATCGGTATAAACAAATTGATAAAGCATTATTTCCAGCCCTTGTTTACGCAACAATGTCATGAAAAGGATATTGTCGTGACCTTTAAAATTTTCCTAAATCCGATCACGTGTTGAAAACTTAACGCAACATCTGACAACAAAACGTTTTTGTTAACCGCGAAAGATGTGAAAGAGAAAGCATGTATGGGAAAATTTTATTATTTAAGTTCATGAAGGTGATAATTAGGTTTAGTTTCCTATCGTTGAGTTGCCTTCGGAAAGCTGTTGGGAAATCTCTAAACCTCCGCTGTGTGCTTAGTACAATCATATTTAAAACTAGCTTGCACCCGCGGTTTCACCCGCGTGCGGGTCCAATTTCCATCCACTATTTTACCTCTTTAGTGTTTTTTTTTTTTGGGGAGTGGGAAATCAAATGACTGCTTCCGTCCTGGGTGCGGCGGGAGGGCGTGTCAGACTTTTACTGACTAAAACCCAGTCATGTTTCTTTGATTGCCCTTTATGTTTCAGGGTCACGGTAATTACATATTATAAGCATTCCCCAACCCTGGCGTGGCCCTGTTGGGCCCCTTCCAGTGCTGACTTCTTTTCTTTGAAGCGCGCGTGGAACACTTAGTGCCCGGCCACACGGTGCGGCAACGCGCCGCACCGCATTACTCCGCACCGCACTGGCGGCCACACGAGCAGTGCGGCGCCGTACGGTGCCGCACTACGCCGTACGGCGCCGCTGCGGCGCCGCTGCGGCACCGCAACAAGCTCAGTACTGCCATCCCCATGAACTGAGCGGCGCCGCTGCGGCGCCGCACTGCTTGCACCCCTCCCCGCCTCGTCTGCCTCGCGCCGTAGTCCGGTGAGCCTGCGGTGCGGCGCCGCAGCGGCGCCGGACGCACCGTGTGGCATACCATCCAATTTTATATGTAGGAAACCGTTGCGGCGCCGCTCAGGCGCCGCGCCGGAGCCGCAACGCACCGTGTGGCCTGGCGCTAACGCGCCGTCGACGCGGTCCTACCTCTTTAGTGTTGGAATTTTAAAAAATCCTTTTGTCAATGGTTACCTACTCTTCACAAAGAACACTCTCTCCAAGTTTCATGTCTCCAGCGGTTTGAGCTGTGCGTTGATATAATATACCTAGAGTCAGTCATCCAGTCACTCAGTTTCCCATCTACTATATAAAAATAAGTCGGGTTTTCCTTCCTGACGCTATAGCTCCAGAACGCACGAACCGATTTCCACGGTTTTGCATTTGTTGGAAAGGTCTCGGGATCCGAGAGGTTTATAGCAAAGAAAATTCAGGAAAAATTTCAACATCCACGCGGGCGGAGCCGCGGGCGACCGCTAGTTTTATATACATAGATTACCTGCGTAGTAGTTCGCAGGGCGCGTGCGCGGAGTGATCGACCCATTCCTCCATCGGCTTGCTTTCATTCGCCCGGTATCTACCAAATCGGTGAGTACGCCAAATATTTCCCCGTGTTCGGACTATGTGATCGAATTCCATTAAAAAGACGCTTAAAAAGGTGTGCATGTATCTTGCGGTGGCGCTAATCATAATAATAGCAAGTTTGGTCAGATTACATGTAAGTCATTTTTGAATATTAACCTGAGGCCTGATCTTTTGCTTACACTTTCCCTGATGTACTTTCACTGAAGTTCAAGGCACGCATTAATCTTCTTACTTCCAGGTACCTTTGGTACTGTTATTGATTTTGTTTATCATTTTTGCACAAACTGATCGCGAGTGTCAAGCCACGTTATCGCAATTCTTAAATTGAATACGTCACTATGTGTGTCATTGAAAGATAAACTTGACAATACTTTTCAGAAGCTTAGTACTACAATATCCAAATCTTTTCACAACCTTGATCTTTGAATTCCAAAGATTATCAATCGTGGCACCCAAGTAAAAAAAAAACACAGGTTTTGACAGAATTTGAAGTATACTAAGTTACAAACTAAATATTATTCCATTGTACACGTTTATGTGAATAGATAAGCCACATGTTGCATGCCACCCCACCGTTTGCCACGTTATCGTGACGTAACTTGCGCTCTACGTTCTATTATATTTAAGGTGCATTTTGCACTGACTATACACAAACTAAGAACTTTTTAATGTACACAATGTTTCAAATACTATACATTTATATCTTGATAAAGGTGAAATGATAGTTCATACGGCTTATTCTACAAATCACAGTTGGAAAATGTAGAATTTCAACCAATAATTGTCCATTAATTTTTTTATTGATTTTTGTTGCTGCAAAATACCCATGAGGTGGATATTTAAAGTAATTTGTCAATTTCTGAATACATTATATTAATGTTTTCTGCTTACTTCCATAAACCATGACAAAATAGTTTTATCTCCCACTATATTTCCCCGCGACATCGTACGTGTGAAAACAATGTGCTGTTCGACGATGAAGAGGGTTCCTGGGGAATCTTCTAACTCCATGAACAGTTGACCATGACTCAGTAAAAAAGCAGCAATTAATCTTTGATGTTTAGTGTAAGAACCAAATCGGTTCGTTATTGAACAGTTCTTTTCTGTCTCCGGAGGGTCTACTACAGTAGGTACTTCAGATCTTTACAGAATGTGTATGGGAACACCTCGGAAGTACACCATTATAATCAAAGAAAGCATTTTTATAAGGTTCTTAATTAACAGTAACATCGGCGAACATACAATAGAAAATACTGACAGATAAACAAACAAAGACCCTCCTCCTTTTAGTACTAGGCACTGCCCTAAAAGCTTTGTTTCTTAAGGGGTAAGGTTAATTATCAATTTACTAACAAAGAACATAAACAACTCAATAACTGCTCGCCCTATACCCTTAACTTTTGGAAAACACCTCAAGGTCACGCCTGCGCAATGCACACAGGCTTCTAACAGTGTCACATTGAAATATATGCTCTATTTTATTAACCATTTAGCTCAATGTTGGACTTGAAAATAATGAACTGAAAAGTTTTGGTTCCTAGATGTTAATTATTATTATTATTTTATTTACTTTTATAGTAAATTATTAGAAAAAATAATTAATTCATAATCGCCAAATCGCACGGCTAACAAAGAAACATTAAAAAAATTGGGAACGCCTAGAGCTTTGCTGGACTTTCACTGGCATTGGTTAATATGATGGGGAGTGACATAGGCAACTTTTTTTTAGGAAAAAAACAATAATTTAAAAGCAACTATAAATGTAGTTTTTCAGTTGAAAATTAAGTTTGACATCTATTGCCAAATATTGCCCTTTAATTGCTTGGAGGTCTATAAGCAGTTACTCTATGTATTCAGCAGCATACTAACTGTAGGGGCACGATAAATTATTTCTATTATTTTTCATGACAAAATAAATACTGTAAGACGAAAATAAAATCATTACTGAAATCCATTATTACCGTTCTCATTTTCGTAGCAACTTGCGTAGTCAACGTAGCGCTACGCCAAATAACAACGTGCTACGTCAAATTTTTTAGTCGCTTCGTAGTTTGGTTTCATCTAAATGCACTTTTAAAAGTTTTAACATTTTTGTTGTATTTAAACGATTACACAGTTTTACAACCTTAGTAAAATATTATTACTTTTGTAAGTGTAAAAATTATGTTTATTTATTCATGCTGAGCGTACTACCTATTCTACACATAAAATAGCTATTCTATAAATATAGCTATTCTATTAATTAAATCCGTTTTCATTATGTTTTGATAATAGGGATGACGACAACATTATAAAAATTGCATTCTGTTTAGTCCGTCTGATAGATCGGCCAAAAATACGGGGCACGTATTTTTTGCTTGATCAAATTAATAATAAAAAAATACAAAGATAAAGAGCAACAAAGTTCCGAAGTGGGGGCTTTTGACGTCACCGTCATGCAAAATATGTATCTGATCGTGACGTCACGCGCAACTTTAACGCACTATATCTTCGTCATTCTTCGTTTACGAGAAAAAAGCAAAAATACGTGTCCAAAATTTTTTGATAATCTATCTGACGGAATTATTACTATTTTTTTGCCGTCTCGCCTATTGGTCCTATAATATTTTTAGGATTCTTCGTGTGTTTTCAAAATATATTTTTTATATGATGACGAAACTTAAGTCTGGCTTGCTTAACATAACAAGATTCTATCAGTAAACAAATATTAAAAATGTAAATTAGGGTGTTTATTGTTGTGGTGGCTAAGTGACTTGCTAGTTTTTGTCTTAAAATACAGAGGGCTTAATTAAGACCAACTGTATTTTTAAATAAATGATATTAATTTTATAAACGGTAAAAAAAATTACACTTTTACACAACAATATTTTTTGTTTTAATTTTAAGCGAACGAAGGGTGTGTCGTTTGTTTTAAGCTTCGGTGCCGGTGTTTCGTAGCTAACTACTCTGAGAAGAAACAACCGAAACAAACTCAGAGGTCAAAGGCTGTTTTAAAGGTGAAATCAAGGATCATTTAGGTTAATGACCAAGGTGATCTCTTGATGAGAAAAGCACACAATTTGAATGGACCTGTCCAAGCTGT
Organism: Athetis lepigone; assembly: GCA_033675125.1. Lineage (NCBI taxonomy): Eukaryota > Metazoa > Arthropoda > Insecta > Lepidoptera > Noctuidae > Athetis > Athetis lepigone. The sequence continues at coordinate 16,726,225 of CM066217.1, forward strand.
GCACGTATTAATTGTCAGCTAATAAACTGCGAATTAATGGATACTCCTCCTAAAATAACATTTTCGCAGTAACTATACCCCCATCCCACCAATCACGCACCTGCGCTCTTTGCACAAGCCTCTAACACATTAGCAAACAACACTGAATTTTATGTGGACGCGATACGGCTCAATATGGTTTGTAGTTGCCAAATGCAGCGCCATTTTCATCCCCTTGCAATGAACCGGCCAGATCGTGCAACAGTTACGCGCGTTCCTTCGTCTCGTACGGACCCACCCCGTAATTAAAAAAAGACCTTAGCTCTGTTATATAAAGCTCATATTAGTTCGCATTAAATGAAGCGTCGAACTGGCTTTAGACTCTGGATCCGTATAATATTAAGAACATTTGTCTTGACAGTAACTATTTTCGCATTCACTTATTTAAATTTAATCCTTTTTATTTTAAGAAAATTAAAAGGGCTTTTCACTCCGTATTTGATTGGATTTTAATTGTTAAATAAACATTATAACTCTGGATGCACTGTTAATTTTTTGGAAATGTGTATTCATTATCTAAAATCGCGTATTTCGATTGATTCTGCAAACAACAAAGCTAGGCCAAACAGGTGCGTATTATAACTTAAATATTATTTTAAATATTTGTTATTGTAAGCTTTTCTGTTTTCCAAAGGAGCCTAACAGCGGTGCTCGTACAATATCGAACTTAATGGGCCCTAGACAGAGCTCTATTTTGGGAATCAACGCGATTGATTGCGCACCTGCGCGCTTGTGTCAATCTAAACTGTCATTCAAATACATATGGCAAAAGTATATCAGTAATATTTTCACTTTGTTAGTTACTAGCTGTCCCCTGCGGGGTCACCCGCATTTTTCGTTACTGCTCCGCTCCCGTGGGTCGTAGCGTGATGGTATATAGCCTATAGCTTTTCTCGATAAATGAGCTATCGATCACTGAAGGAATTTTTCAAATCGGACCAGTAGTTCCAGAGATGACCCCCTACATACAAATTTACAAACCCACTAACTTAGAAATTTTACCTCTTTATAATATTAGTATAGAAGTATAGATTTATTATGACAATCTCGACAATCATTGTCGATTCTTCTACTTTTTTGGCCCTTTAAGTTTGGAATTTCCAAAAATTATTTCTTAGTGGTTATGTACTTACTCTTTAGAAAGAATACAATCTGCAAGTTTCATCACTCTACTACCAGTGGCTTGAGCTCGTGGTTTGGGCTGTGCGTTGATATATCAGCAGTCAGTCAATCAGTCAGCCAGTTTACCATTTCATGTATGGATAAAGGTATAGATAAAGTAATGCCTTTCTTTATATTACATACCTAACATAAAGGTATACCCACTATGGATAATAAGCTTCTTTTATATGTATTTATGGTGATAATTATGGCTTAGTAGGTGTTTTGACCGCTATTCGAACGGTACAGGAATTTCATTCATGCATACTTAATATTATAAATGGGAAAGTGTGTCTGTCTGTCTGTCTGTATGTTTGTCTTTCTTTCACGGCAAAACGGAGCGACGAAATGACGTGATTTTTTAAGTGGAGATAGTTGAAGGGATGGAGAGTAACATAGGCTATTTTTGTCTCTTTTTAACGCGAGCGAAGCCGCAGGCAGGCAAAAGCTAGTTATTAATATTTTTGAAAGGAGTTTCGAACGATATTTTGTATCCTTATTTTGTATACTGAAAATGAAATGGTTTTTCATTCTGACCGTACAAAATTATACGAGATTGAAAAGGTTATTCACCGAATGACACCACCAACAAAATGTAGGACATTTTCTGAATTTAACACAAATTGCATAAATAAATTCTTATAACTTTATAAAAAAAATGGAAATGGTTTATTTAAATCAGCCTTTAGCTGAAAACAAATTGAAAAGTCATTCCATTTCATGATTTGCAACGTAATTCCGAGTTCCTATGACCACGATATGATCTGCTGGTATGGTTGCCGTCGAACGAATAAACTACTTACTTCAGAAACTAAATATCCGCATCACCTCCACGACGACGGTAGCGAAACGGCAAAGCCATAGATTTTTACTGATATGTAGAATTTGTGAAGTTAAGGTCGGTAGATTTAGGCCGAGATTCAGAAGCTTGGCTCTACATGAGATCTGATATATTTTTTACACAGCAAACCTAATGTAGTTGTCTTGGCAACATTTAACATGAAATGTTTTTTGTGGGATAATATTTGTCTAGTCTAGATGAATGTATTTACTGTTTTTTACGCTTACCAACCCATCATATATGTATTTTCATTGATTTATTATTTATTTTATTATTTACAATGATTTCTAAGATTATTTTTGATAACTGCAAAGAAAACATAATATTTCAACATTAATAACTACCCTGCCCAAACCCCCAGAGCTATAATTAGGGATCAACAGTAGGTACTGTCCTTCGCGCCTGCGCGCTGCACAAAAGCATCTTACATGCTAGCACTCAATACTGGACTTTATGCTATACAATTTAAAGTTCATACTAGAACGACAGCTTGTTATTCCGTTGTGTTTCAGGCTTTTAAAACAAGCCTTGTGCACTGAAAGCAACAGTTCCGCGTCGGCGTCCGGTTGATACACCACACCGTGCCCGACGCGGAACTGTAGTAAAATAAACAATAATAGACTTTAACGCCGAGTTATTAAAAGCTTTTATTGATTACACCATTAGTCGCTTACTTTATCCTAGTCGTAACATTAAAGATTTTGTTTCGCTAAGTCAATTTTCTGGAATAAAAACTCAAATTTTGTCATATCGCTCTCAAACAAATCTATGTATCCCTTTGTCTCATCATAATCATCAGGATCAGGATAAATGTAAGTAGTACAATAATTGTATTCTCATTTTAAATAAATGGCAATATTATTGCCACTTTTTACACGCGCTGTTATCATGCGGTCAAGAAAGAGCTTTATCTTGAAGCAATAAAGCTCAAAACAAACCACATCTGGAGTGTTACCGCGCTTCACTCTTTCAGAAGAAGCCTGTTGCTTTTCGATATTACGTAGTAACTTGTGTTATGTATGTTTTTCTTAGCCGAGGCGTACACTGTCTTAGTTTGTCCTTAGGTACTCAGTGAGGGAAAGTAATAATATTTTTACGGCATAAGGCCGGTTACAGTGCTCCACCGATCGTCAGTACGTACGGTCCGTCCTGACGATACGCTTGAACCGACCGTTAGTTTCTATCATCCAGTGCTCTCCTGACCAACAAACTGACCGGACTGGTACAGTCGCACGCAATGATACGCACATCCGTGCGGTCGGTCCACCGGTCGGTACAGCACTGAACGCGTTCATATGTCTCCATAGCGCGTCGGTCGACCGACGGCACGCATGCGGACGCGCTCGACCGACGGTCCTCGTACGCAGTGCGTAGCAATATACGCGTGCGTACGGTCGGTCGAGCACTGTGACGACTTGTGAATTTTCATACAAATGAGAAGCGCGACCGATGTACGCACCGACGGTCGGTCGAGCACTAAAACCGGCCTAAATGATTCAATAAATCCGTATTATTTGTATTATTGTATTCTTTTTCCAAGAACTAATATAAATAATAATAAAAATAATTAAAAATCCCTAATAATTATATTTAAAAAATACTAGCATAATACTACTACTTATTACTTTAGGCTAATGTATTTTGTCATACAGAGAGAGCACAAGCATTAGTCACCACTCTTGCTCAAGGAGGATTGGCGTTTTCTATCTTATTTTCATTAAAAAAATTCTCATAAAATTTTCTTTGACCGATCTTTACGATGTCCAAGATAAGAACAGAACTCCTACATGAGTGGTGAAAGACCTTAAAGTTTCGACGACCAAGGGACAGCCGGCTGTCGCGCTGCTATTGTGTTTCTAATCACGTGTGTTCGAAGGTTTAATTAAAAAACAAAAAGCTCACCAACTTTTGAAAACTATATTGAAATTTTCAATACATACAACCTCCATCCGGTGGCCAATAAATCAATATTGCCCCCAGGTACCTGTCAAAAACCCAGACAGAGCTGTATATTATTTATTAATAGAGTGCAGCACGCCTGCGCGTTGCACAGAAGCCTTTATCATGGTAGCACAGAATTCTCGACTCTACGTAGGCGTCCTAAGTTTCAATATACAACGCGGATAATAAATGCGTTTTCAAGCGCGTACAAGGATCGTTCTGATATCAAACATTATGACCTTTATGTGACATTTTATAGCTTTAAGGAGACTGTTTTCTGAGTAGACTAAACTCATTGGGTCAAGTATTGTTTGAGCGGTTTAAGTTTGTGTTGTTGTTACAAAATATTTAGATATTACTGAAAAACTTAAGACCTACAGTTGTCACGACGTAGTGGGAAAGGTTTTTTAATTAATATGTAATTTCTAAGTTCATCTTAGACCTCACTGACATTGGTGAAGGAAGAGTATATAATTGTTATTCGTTAAGCAAACGTGTTGACCAATGCTTTATTTTTACAAAATGTGTGTCCCCTGAAGTGGGATAGTAATTAGTGCGAAAGCCTATGACGTTTAGACAGCAACACAACAGTCTAGACTCAACTTTCAGAATGCCCAATTGGATTCAGTAGAACTTAGTGAACCCAGTTAGACATAATAGATAAAGCTTTCCTTACTTTTTTACGAATATATTTTAATCTTCATAATATTTCAATTTTCTTTTTATGTAAATAAAAAAAAACTACTTAATTTATTTTAATTAAACCGCAAGAAAGAGTCAAAAGAGTCTTATGAGTGTCATTATATTAAAAAAAAGACGGGTTGCACTCCGGGAGTACCGGCAGAAGTGAAAACTTGATTATTAACAGCGTGCCACGCGCATCCATGGATGGTGACAGCTGTCTACTATCCATCCGTCCTACGCTTTTTCGATCAGGTCACGTGTCCTGACGCGAGTTTAAGATTTTATACCCATTACAGAAAAGTGCTCAACGCCGCTAAAGAAGTTTTCACTTCAAAAATTGCATTGGGTCCAGTTGCCCTTTCCAAAATATAATTTTGTTTTTAGAAAAATGAGTAAGATACTGTACAAAAGGCTGAATCCATATACTCCACAAACTTAATTAAACGGTGAAATGGTTTCCTTTTATTTTTCTGTTTTCATTCCCTAAATGTCAATCTAAAGAGTAAACAAACCGTTTTCATTTAGGGGGAGCCTACCCCGTCACGGTCTCACGTTCCTTACAATTTACTTTCAACTTCCGGCTCTATTGTGGAAGCCTTAAAGTTTATAATAATGTTGGAAGCGTTTCTGGACGCTTGTTGTGTACAGATGAGAGTTTTTGATGTCAAGTAAATGATTGTATGAGATAAAAATCTAATTACTGAACTAATTATACGGAATAACTTACATATTTTCGTTAGGCAGTATGCATAATCCAAGTAAATAATAATGTAGGGGTAAGGATTGCACAGAAAGTACGTATGAAAATATTACGCACGCTAAAAATGGTTTAAATCAATAATCTGTCTACCAGTTAAAACTATCACTTGCCCAGATAGAGCTAAGTATTTATAGGCATCAATCAATTGCACTCCTTTACGCATGCGCGTTGCACAAAGGCTTCTAACAACGCTCTAAAGAACACCCGACTCTATACACTAGCGTTAAGGTTCAGTTTCAAATACGTGCGCACGGTTGAGGCTTGTGCAAAACTACGTTTTTAAAGACACGTAATGCACAGTAGTTTCACGGCCATCACCTCATGAAGTTGTTGCATTTCGTGCAAGCAATAATAAAGCTTAATCCTTTCCGGTTATAGTTTACTTTCATTTGCGAGTAGTGGCGTGTTTTTAGTCACCCAAGAAATATTTTCGTAAATAGTTGAGCCATTTTTGATTTCATGTTTCCGTTATGTGGAAATGTTAATGTTAGTGTCGCGATCATATTGTATTGTTCTATTTGCGTAGTTCTTTTACTGTTGAGCATCCTGATCAAGTCACATGTAAGTATTTTATTATAGAAAGATCGGGTTATTCGATTCATATGTAGTAATTTTTTTATAAAATTAAAAATTTTATCATTGCTATTTATTTCGTAATTAATGTTCAGTAACCGAACTCAATAAATTAGTTAATTCATACATTCATACTTATAGGCTTTAGATTTTTTATAAAAATAGATAAAGAAATAATTGTCACCATGTTTCATGACATAATTAATATTATAAATTGATAAACTAAACCGAACTGGAACCATACACAGCTTAAAATTTAAACTTTTGGAAAAATCATATTTCCAAAACATACAAAAATAACAGAATAGCATTTTCTGAACATCATTTATTAAGATCTAGATAACTTATCCTGAAAATTTCTATCTGATTTTTATTTTTTCTTCATACGAAAACTATAAAATATCACCGTAATCAAAAGATTCTCACGACAAAAAAAAATGACGCTTAAATGATGCTTCGTGGAGCTTTCATGAATAGCTTTGATAATTAGCTTCACTTTTCTTTTCTGACTAACCGACCGACTCTTTGACAATTCATAAGTACCTGTAAATGGTCTAAGTGAAATAAATGCTTTGAATTTTGAAATAAAAATAAAATAAATTACCACAAAAATGCATTTTATTACTTATGGGTCGAAATAATTTACAACCCATAACAAAGCTTTCAATCAAGGTACCTTACAGCTATCAATCAATACTTTCACGATATCCTAGGTCCCTGGGCAGAGCTGAAAATAGGCATCACAGCAATGCAGCAGCGCTACGCCTGCGCATTGCACACGAGCTTCTATCTAGAAAGCACACGATACAGAGCTTTACAGCGAAACAAATAAAGCTCAATATCCCATGCGATTGTTAATTGCGTTTCACAACTCCTGTAATAAGGCTGTACGCTGCGCGCGACGTCATTCTGTGCAACAGTTCCGCGTTGGTCTTCGGTTCGTAACGTTCTTGCAAAGGATAAGGGACTTTATCTTACAGCGATAGGGATTAAATTAGCTGGAATTAATTTGTTAAAGAGCCGGCGACAGCGAAGTTGCAGATAGTGCTTCATTTTTGGATAGTTTTTGATCCACCGTTTTGACTTCTCGCTCCATGCGTTAGATATTTTCCGGTTTATTTTTTTACTTAAAATTTATTAAAAAACGCGTTCATGTATTTCGCACTGTGCTTGATCGTAATTATAGCCAGTTTGTTGAAGATACGCGTAAGTATATTATATTGTTAAGCTTTTCTTAAGTATTTTTTCCTGTACAATTTTTTTTTATGTCTTTAATTTTAATATATTATCATTATTAAGCCACAGATTAATTAAACTTTTTTCAAGTCTTCAAGACTTTTTATCCGATAACAACTCAAAACCCTTTGTTGTCACGTAACAAAAACATTATATATTATCTATCGATTTGTCCCTACCCCATTGCCTTATGACCTAAACGTCCTAGATATACCTATAAATTAGCCATCAATCGAATGCAGCTTCCTTCACGCTTGCGCGCTGCCCTAAAGCCTTTATCACGGCGTTACGCAATACGCAACTCTATTTAACAGTTATTAAGCTCAATATTGACTGTTGTATTTGGACGCCATCCTTTGTCCCTGACACAAGGATTGCACGGTGCCTCCCGTGCAGCATTTAATAGTCCCGGGTTTGTCTGAAGCTAGTCTGATTCGTAAACGGGATTTTGCTTATTGTTTAATACGTGCTGTGTGATATACTCGTAATAAAGTATAATTTTAAATAATGTATTGTATTTCCGGACATTTTAAAATATAACGTGATTTAATAATGTACCTAACAGTAACCATCTTCATAGTTGTAGCAAGCTTGTTCAGAATACGCGTGAACTACCCCACAAAAGTAATGATCACAATATTTTTGATACTATTTTTAATTCATTATTGCATTGACACAAAAATACTTCGTACTTATTACACGAAATTGAGAGAAATAAAAGTACCTTCCTAAGATAGTAAAAAAACTTAATTTAACATCTGTTTGTGACATATTTTTGCTAATAAGAAAGCTGCAAAGATATCATGAACGATAATAGACATGATTACGTCTCAATAGCCCTTTAGATCTCGAATCATCTCGAAAAGTCACGCGCCTGCGCGATGCACAGAGGCTTCTAACACGACAGCAAACGATATACCACTCTATCACGTAGCAACAAAGTTCAATATAGCACGCGATCAATAGCTGGAAAAGCTCTGAAACGGCGAAAGAGCCTGAAGGAAACGCGACGTCGGTAAAGCAACAAGTCTTATCGAGAGATATTTGACTGTGATTAATTATTGTGTCAACGATTAGTATAGTGTAGTATAACTGAACATAATTTAAACCTAAAGTATACCAAACAAAGGACAATTAACCGAGGTATGTTAATTCACCTTATATCTATTCACTTAATAGAGCCATTATGAATTCAATATTTGATTTATATGATCGCCACGTCAAATGGTACATGAAATAGGCTTTATTCTTGAATAATAAATAATATACGCACTTCACAGTGTATATAAAGTGCTTTTTATCAGGTATCGTTCAAACAGCTTAGCTTAATTACGGCAATTTCGTAATTTTAACAAAGTACCTTGCAAACATAGTAGTTCTAATTGCTTAATCGTCAGGAGAATAATGTCAATTCTATGTGCCAATTATGATGGAACAACCTATCATTACGGTTATCTACTTAGGTATCACTAGCTGTTCCTCGCGGTTTTATCCGCGTTATAATAATATTTGTTTACTACTTTTCCCACGTGGGTCATAGTGAAATGTTAGCCAATATTTATATTCAAGCTATCAAACTTTTTCAAATCTGACTTAAGTTCTATCCACTCATGGAAACGAACAAAAATCTTGTAAGCTTTATTATATTAGTGCAAATATTATCTAGGCATATCTATTCGCTATTATAAAGGTTAGTACCTAGATTTTATTGATTCAGGCTAGACTTGCGCAGTTCCGGCTTTATTATTGATGTGCGCAGATGGAAATAGAGCTTTCACGGAGTTCCTAGGCTTTGTCCCCTCACCCTCCGCCCGCCCCGCACTTCACCCCCGCTGCTACCCTTTGGCGCCTACAGAGCAGCCTGATGGGTGGGTCGATAATGTCCAATTAGTTTGTTATGTTTTTTTTTTATTGTTTTTCTCTTTGATGAGCTTTTAAATCACACAAACAAAATTTATTAGTATTAGTAAACTTAGGAAACTGGCAAACTTTCATTTTTCTCAAATTATAGAGAATCGGAATTTATTCTGTGCATTTCTTGTGTTTTCATTGTTTTTTTTTTTCTATTTGTGGTCACCAATTGGATTTGATCTTAGGAACTGTAATCTTATACTAAACTACACTAAATTTGGTGGAGTTAGAAGTGAAGATATATTATGGACATTTAACTGAACTTTCAATTTATTTGCAACTAGCTTTCTCGTGAATTTCGATACTTTCCATCCTCTATTTTATCCCTTTCTTAATGGTTACTAGCTCGTTACAAAGAACACATTCTGCAAGTTTTATGTCTCTAGGACCAGCGGTTTGGGATGTGCGTTGATATATCAACAGTGACTCATCAGTCAGTCAGTTTACCATTTTATACATATTTCAAATGCAATTTTATATAATAACTTTATTTCAAATGCAACTTTATACATTCAAACGTAAATCTTTAGGTGGTCATTTCTCAGTACCCTTTATTAAAGGAATCTGCCTCACTTATACTTCCATCTCCAAATCCAGTCCAACAAGCTTCTTTAAGTTTTCAAATGTCTTCAAATTCTGCGGAAGGGGTTCAAGGTTGAATGGGAAAAGTTAGTCTGTACCACTTTTGACTTCAACTTGACTGATAAGGTCTCATATCTTGACTGCACATAGTGAAGGGGCTAAGGACGGTTTAATATCAGTGGGGAGCGCGGATCATATGTCAAGCGAATGCCGTACTCCCGACGTATGGTAGCAGAAGGAACCGTGACGTTTTACGAGTGGTCAGTATAAGTCCGACATAACCCTCCGCTTTTTTTTGAGGTTGGGAAATCATCAAATGACTTCTCCCGCCTGGAGCGGGGCGAGAGGAAGTGTCAAACTTTTACTGACTAAAATCCACCCTAGTTACTTCGGATGCCCTTTATGTTCAAAGGCCGCGGTAACTATTAGAACTATTCCGCAACCTAGGAAGGAAAATCCTTCGCTTGCCACGGGCGTAGGGCATCCATGACGATTTCAAAAATAAAAAGATATCATACCTAATTATCTCAGCATGTCCAAAGGTAACTATTAGAACTATTCCGCAACCCCTGAAGGATAACCCTCCGCTTGCCCCGGGCAGAGGACATCCAGGACGATATCAAAAATAAAAAGATGTCATATTTTCATAAACAAACCTCAATCACAATATATCTCGTGCACATTCCTCGTCTGATCTGTGACTTTGATGACATTAATTAGTGCCTCTTAGAAATAGTACAATGGACTGCGAAGTGTTTATAAATCTCAATCAAGTGACTCGAGATTGTCCCTCCCTTTAATTTTCATGCAACGGTTACAAAACCATTTGTGTCACAACTAATTAGCGTTTAAGACGTAACGGCTATAAATATTTAATACGGTTTGCGTTAATTTGTATTTTTTTATTGCAACAAATATTAGTTAGAATGTTTAATAATTTGGTTACTTATTTCTCCTTGTTTTCTTCTTTGGTCCATGACTGTCCCGAAGGACACTTGCCGGAAAGTGTGGTCCATCGTTCGATTCTCGTGTAGCCGAGTGTTGTTGGGAAATTTCTTTAAGAGTCTCAGTTTAAGCCCAGAGTTTGAAAAGTTTTCATATTTTTAACCTATTCTTTTGTCTATATGCATTATTATACTTCAGGCTTCGTCCTCGGGATTAGCAAATAACACTTGTAGTGCCGCCTAGTGGTTCGCCAGTCTCACACAGTTGAGGGTAGAAAATAAAATTAAAAAATAAATTCACGTCAACAAGACAGTTGACCGACCCGCTTGCTTCATTATTACAGCTGATCATTTTAAAAAATGACAGTATTAAAATTAATAACAAAAATAGATTTAAAAGATGCTTACTATTTTATAAGTATTCATTATAATTCAAGAAAATATTTAAGATTTAAAGTTCAACAACTGTAGGAATTTAACGTTCTACTATTTTGCTTAAGCACTGCCCCATATATATTCACTAAAATAATGAAACCTATTGTCCGGTTACTACGTTTAGCAGGCCTAATATCTATTAATTACTTAGATGAGTCATACGACAAATGTTTGTACAATACTGTACAATCTAAGAAATTAATTACATCTCTCGGATTTTTAATTAATGAGGATAAAAGTTTAATGATACCTAGTCAAGTATGTACATTTCTATGTTTTGTTTTAGACTCTGAAAACTTCCAGATCACGTTACCTTCGGGAAAAATAGTTCGCGTCAAATCAGAAATTAAAAATATGCAAGATACGTGAATTTGAACAAATGGTCGGATTACCAGTTTCAGTTTTTCCAGCTGTAGAATACAGCTTGCTATGTACTAAACTATTTGAACGCGTAAAACATTTAAACTTAAAACCTGATGATAACTATGATAAATTTATGAATATATCTAGTGCGTTACTACCTGATCTAAGATGGTGGTATGATGCAATACATATACCGTTTTGTAGCACGATACGCATGATCTGAAAATTTTCTCAGATGCCTCAAATACGGGGTGGGGGGCTGCCTGTAGCAAAGAGAGGGCTAGCGGGTTGTGGAGCAATCAAGAGAAGACACAACATATATAACTACTTGCGGCCTTCCTTGGTTTAAAAGTATTTGCTAAAGATTTAAATAACTGTTAAATTTTACTCCTCATCGACAACACTACAGCCGTCTCTTACATTAATAGGATGGAAGGTATTTCGTTCCCCCACCTCACTGACATCACTAATCAGCTATGGCAGTGGTGTGAATGTCGCAAATTGTACGTCATAGCTCATTACATTAGCTCATTAGACAATAACACGGCAGATGCCGAGTCAAGGCGGACTGGGCATACCAGGAAATTGTCTCAACGTATGGGGTACCTCAAATAGACTTATTTGCCAGTCGAATAAATACTAAATACTCTGCTTAGATCTCCTGGCACAGAGACCCCAATGCAATGGCAGTTAATGCATTTTCAATTTCCTGGGCCAATATTTATTTCTATGCTTTCCCACCTTTCTCTGTCGTTTTAAAGACACTGAGAAAGATAATTACAGATAAGGCTAGGGGCGTACTAGTCGTACCACATTGGCCAACAGCTACCCAATTTTTAAAAAAGCCTTTTATTGTCTGATCCAGTTGTGTTTAAGGCAAATGCAAATCCAATTTTATGTTCCAGTTCTAGCGATCGCGACATATACACCAAACTTAATTAAACCCCGGTGGCAGGGAACTTATGCGGACGGCGTGGGTAAGAACAAGCGTATCTCCGTCAGCAGTTAATGTGATGTTGGCGTCTATTTCTGAAAACTCCTATAAACAATATGATGTTTACTTACGGCTCTGGTATGGTGATTTGTATAATGCTTCGATTCCACAAATAATTAATTTCCTAAACATTCTCTATGAAGAGGGATATCAATACGGGACGCTTAATTCTTGTAGATCCGCGTTTGCCCTACTCATGGGAAATAATTTAGGAGAAGATGATAGGATCAAAAGGTATTTTAAAGGTATATTTCGGATACGTCCTCCTTTACCCAAGTATGAAATAACATGGGATACTACAATAGTAATAAATTATCTCAGCCAGTTTTATCCCAACGAAACGTTATCCCTTGAAAACCTTTCGAAAAAACTTATCACTCTCATTGCTCTTTTGACTGCGCACAGAGTACAGACCTTGTCAAAGATTAATTTTAAAAACTTGAATTGTCCTCTTCTAAAGTAACTATCAAAATACCTGACCTCTTAAAAACAACACGCTAAGGATGTTTGCAGCCATTGTTAGTGTTACCGTTTTTGAGGAACGACCCGAAATAATATGTCCTGTCTTGACTTTACTTACCTAACTCGAAAAATCAAGCCCGTTGCGAAAGAATATTGACTCCCTCTTCATAAGCTTTAGAAAGCCTTACAATGCTGTCGGTTCTCAAACCTTGAGTAGGTGGATAAAAGACACCCTGCGCAATAGCGGTATCGATGTGAACATGTCCACCGCGCACAGCACAAGGCACGCCGCTACATCCGCGGCTCTTCAGCTATGCGTCAGCCTAGATCGAATAAGAAAAACCGCTGGATGGAGCGGCTCGTCAAGCACATTTTGGTTCTATAATAGAACCATAGGTAATGTCAATAACAATGGAAATGATTGTTTTGCCAGAACAATTGTAAACAATAACTCAAATGAAGCTTAAGATAAGCTGATTTATAATTATTTTCTTATATCTGTTTGTAAAATTGAGGAATAAACAAAATATTTCACACTACTATCTCTAAAAGTCTACAAGTGTTATTTGCTAATCCCGAGGACGAAGCCTGAAGTATAATTAATGATTAAACGAATTTACCTAGTGAAGTTCTATCATAATTATGCGAAGGCTTCGTCCGAAGGGATTAGCAACCCTCCCTCCCATTTGTTAACCCTTTATTGTGTGTGAAATATTCAAGATGCGGCTACTCTCTAAACTAAATGAAGCAAGCGGGTCGGTCAACTGTCTTGTTGACGTGAATTTATTTTTTAATTTTATTTTCTACCCTCAACTATAGTGTGAGACTGGCGAACCACTAGGCGGTACTACAAGTGTTATTTGCTAATCCCTTCGGACGAAGCCTTCGCATAATTATGATAGAACTTCACTAGGTAAGTTCGTTTAATCATTAATTATTAAGCCAAAGTAATGCAAAATTAATTATAAATAAAGTTCTTTCTATTTTCAATTTGAAAAACAGTTGAAACAAAGCCTTTAACCAATTTCAAAGAAAGAGAAGCTCTAATAACAAACAAGATTCAATTCGTAGTATTCCCAATTAATTATTCACCTTACAGCTTGTTTTATACCGGAGATAACATTCGGTACTTGTTGTTTGTAATCGATAAGTTTTCTCATCACTATTCCGGTCTCGTAGGTTTCGTACAAACACTACTCCGGGATCCGGGACCAATTGTTTAACTTAAGTTTGTCATTTCTATTTTTATTCCAATGATGTGTAGTTGTAACTGGCTGGTTTGATCCGCTTTGGTTATTTGGTGCCGATTCTCTTGTGCACAAACTAACGTAAATTTAAACTAAGTGCATCTTTCTCTTTCCTTTTAATTAAGAAAAGGACAGAAGATCAAATATTAGTTAAGTCCTGTCAAATTTAGACACTCCATAGATAATTTAGACGCAATTTAAAAACATGGCGTCTAAATATACGTCAATTTTCATCAGGCGCTGTCTAATTTGACAGGATTAAACTAAAATGTATCTTCTGTCCTTTTCTTTAAGAAATTGAAAGAGAAAGATGCACTTAACTTAAATTTACGTTAGTTTGTACACAAGAGAATCGGCACCATTATGATACTAGCTTTTGCCTCAGCTTCACCCGCGTGGCTGTCAAACTTCTATCAGCTATTTTACCCCTTAAGGGTTGGAATTTATAAAAATCCTTTCTTAATGGATACTTACTCTTCATAAACAATATACGCTCCAAGTTTCATGTCTCTAGGACCAGCAGTTTGGGCTGTGCGTTGATATATCAACAGTTTGTCATCAGTCAGTCAGTTTACTATATATTATTTATAGATAACAACATTGGGTACTGAGTCAAGAAGAATGAGTTTCTCGTCAACTGGAATCCCCAGAAATTTACTCGAGGGATCACTCAACGCAAACTCACTCATTTTGAACAAGACGACTGGACCTGGTGATTTAGTACTATTTCCACTAGTTTAATAACACCCAGTTTCAATACTAGTCACGGAGTAAACGAATCTTTAAGTTGGCGAAATAAAGACAAAGAGTAGCAAAATTTTAACCTCTGAGTTTGTTTCGGTTGTTTCTTCTCAGAGTAGTTAGTCCAGCTAGGAAACACCGGCCCCATCGTTTGTCTAAAACAAAATAGGTTTCTTTTATCACATAAATCAAAGTACGTTTTAAGTGGATCTGGTACACTTGCGCGAAAGACATTTGCGCGAAAGACACTTGCGCGCGGCCGTTTGGGCGAATGGACACATGCGCGAATGGACGTTTGCGCCCATAGACATTTCCGCGAATGGACACTTGCGCGACTAGACGTTTCCGCGCCAAACCACTTGCGCGAAGCCCTTTGCGCGCCAGACACTTGCGCGCCAGACAGTTTCGCGAGAGACGTTTGCGCCCAAACACTTCCGCGACTAGACACTTGCGCGAACTTTTTTCCAAAGGACATTGGGCAAATTTAAAAATATTATTAAGGGGTACCAATATTTTTTTATTTACTTAGTTTTTATTATATGGCGTCCACATACCTACCGAGGGTGGTAAGTCGTTTTCAAAAGCAAGATGGCGGCCATGATATTTTTCACAAAATACGTAATGGGTGTCAATTTCAAGGTTTTTTAGGGTGCTAAGGTCGAAAATGAGGTCCATTTGAGAATCCAAGATGGCGGTCGTGACCTTTTACACAAAACACACAATATGCATCATGGGTGTCGTTTTTATGGTTTTTTGGGGTGCTAAGGTCGAGAATGAGGTCGATTTGAGAATCCAAGATGGCGGCCGTGACCTTTCTCACAATATGCATCATGGGTGTCGTTTTCATGGTTTTTTGGGGTGCTAAGGTCGAAAATGAGGTCGATTTGAGAATCCAAGATGGCGGCCGTGACCTTTCTCACAATATGCATCATGGGTGTCGTTTTCATGGTTTTTTGGGGTGCTAAGGTCGAAAATGAGGTCGATTTGAGAATCCAAGATGGCGGTCGTGACCTTTTACACAATATGCATCATGGGTGTCGTTTTCATGGTTTTTTGGGGTGCTAAGGTCGAAAATGAGGTCGATTTGAGAATCCAAGATGGCGGCCGTGACCTTTCTCACAATATGCATCATGGGTGTCGTTTTCATGGTTTTTTGGGGTGCTAAGGTTGAAAATTATGTTGATTTGAGAATCCAAGATGGCGGCCGTGACCTTCCTCACAATATGCATCATGGGTGTCGTTTTCATGGTTTTTTGGGGTGCTAAGGTCGAAAATGAGGTCGATTTGAAAATCCAAGATGGCGGTCGTGACCTTTTCACAATATGCATCATGGGTGTCGTTTTCATGGTTTTTTGGGGTGCTAAGGTCGAAAATGAGGTCGATTTGAGAATCCAAGATGGCGGCCGAGTTCTCACAATATGCATCATGGGTGTCGTTTTCATGGTTTTTTGGGGTGCTAAGGTTGAAAATTATGTTGATTTGAGAATCCAAGATGGCGGCCGTGACCTTCCTCACAATATGCATCATGGGTGTCGTTTTCATGGTTTTTTGGGGTGCTAAGGTCGAAAATGAGGTCGATTTGAAAATCCAAGATGGCGGTCGTGACCTTTTCACAATATGCATCATGGGTGTCGTTTTCATGGTTTTTTGGGGTGCTAAGGTCGAGAATGAGGTCGATTTGAGAATCCAAGATGGCGGCCGTGACCTTTCTCACAATATGCATCATGGGTGTCGTTTTCATGGTTTTTTGGGGTGCTAAGGTTGAAAATTATGTTGATTTGAGAATCCAAGATGGCGGCCGTGACCTTCCTCACAATATGCATCATGGGTGTCGTTTTCATGGTTTTTTGGGGTGCTAAGGTCGAAAATGAGGTCGATTTGAAAATCCAAGATGGCGGTCGTGACCTTTTCACAATATGCATCATGGGTGTCGTTTTCATGGTTTTTTGGGGTGCTAAGGTCGAAAATGAGGTCGATTTGAGAATCCAAGATGGCGGCCGAGTTCTCACAATATGCATCATGGGTGTCGTTTTCATGGTTTTTTGGGGTGCTAAGGTTGAAAATTATGTTGATTTGAGAATCCAAGATGGCGGCCGTGACCTTCCTCACAATATGCATCATGGGTGTCGTTTTCATGGTTTTTTGGGGTGCTAAGGTCGAAAATGAGGTCGATTTGAAAATCCAAGATGGCGGTCGTGACCTTTTCACAATATGCATCATGGGTGTCGTTTTCATGGTTTTTTGGGGTGCTAAGGTCGAAAATGAGGTCGATTTGAGAATCCAAGATGGCGGCCGAGTTCTCACAATATGCGTCATGGGTGTCGTTTTCATGGTTTTTTGGGGTGCTAAGGTCGAAAATGAGGTCGATTTGAGAATCCAAGATGGCGGCCGTGACCTTTCTCACAATATGCATCATGGGTGTCGTTTTCATGGTTTTTTGGGGTGCTAAGGTCGAAAATGAGGTCGATTTGAGAATCCAAGATGGCGGCCGTGACCTTTCTCACAATATGCATCATGGGTGTCGTTTTCATGGTTTTTTGGGGTGCTAAGGTCGAAAATGAGGTCGATTTGAGAATCCAAGATGGCGGCCGTGACCTTTCTCACAATATGCATCATGGGTGTCGTTTTCATGGTTTTTTGGGGTTCTAAGGTCGAAAATGATGTCGATTTGAGAATCCAAGATGGCGGCCGTGACCTTTCTCACAAT
This sequence comes from Athetis lepigone, assembly GCA_033675125.1. Classification (NCBI taxonomy): domain Eukaryota; kingdom Metazoa; phylum Arthropoda; class Insecta; order Lepidoptera; family Noctuidae; genus Athetis; species Athetis lepigone. Next base: position 16,743,846 of record CM066217.1, read on the forward strand.
ATGCATCATGGGTGTCGTTTTCATGGTTTTTTGGAGTGCTAAGGTCGAAAATGAGGTCGATTTGAGAATCCAAGATGGCGGCCGTGAACTTTCTCACAATATGCGTCATGGGTGTCGTTTTCATGGTTTTTTGGGATGCTAAGGTCGAAAATGAGGTCGATTTGAGAATCCAAGATGGCGGCCGTGACCTTTCTCACAATATGCATCATGGGTGTCGTTTTCATGGTTTTTTGGGGTGCTAAGATCGAAAATGAGGTCGATTTGAAAATTCAAGATGGCGGTCGTGACCTTTTACACAATATGCATCATTGGTGTCGTTTTCATGGTTTTTTCGGGTGCTAAGGTCGAGAATGAGGTTGGGATGCATATTGTGAGAAAGGTCACCGCCGCCATCTTGGATTCTCAAATTGACTTTGTTATTGACCTTAGCACCCCAAAAAACCATGAAAATGACACCCATGACGCATATTGTGTAAAAGGTCACGACCGTCATCTTGGATTCTCAAATCGACCTCATTTTCGACCTTAGCACCCCAAAAAACCATGAAAACGACACCCATGATGCATATTGTGTAAAAGGTCACGACCGCCATCTTGGATTCTCAAATCGACCTCATTTTCGACCTTAGCACCCCAAAAAACCATGAAAACGACACCCATGATGCATATTGTGAGAAAGGTCACGGCCGCCATCTTGGATTCTCAAATCGACCTCATTTTCGACCTTAGCACCCCAAAAAACCATGAAAACGACACCCATGATGCATATTGTGAGAAAGGTCACGGCCGCCATCTTGAATTCTCAAACTGACCCCATTTTTGACCTTAGCACCCCAAAAAACCATGAAAACGACACCTATGACGCATATTGTGAGAAAGGTCACCGCCGCCATCTTGGATTGTCAAATCGACCCCATTTTTGACCTTAGCACCCCAAAAAACCATGAAAACGACACCCATGACGCATATTATGAGAAAGGTCACGACCGCCATCTTGATTGTTAAATCGACTTCATTATTGACCTTAGCACCCCAAAAAACCATGAAAACGACACCCATGACGCATATTGTGCGAAAGGTCACGGCCGCCATCTTGGATTGTCAAATTGACCCCATTTTTGACCTTAGCACCCCAAAAAACCATGAAAACGACACCCATGACGCATATTATGATAAAGGTCACGGCCGCCATCTTGGATTCTCAAAGCGACCTCATTATTGACCTTAGCACCCCAAAAAACCATGAAAACGACACCCATGACGTATTTTGTGAAAAATATTATGGCCGCCATCTTGCTTTTGTAAACGACTTACCACCTTCGGTAGATATGTGGACGCCATGTAAACCAAAAGTAAATAAAAAAATATTGGTACCCCTTACATAAAATTTTTAAATTTGCCCAATGTCCTTTGAATAAAAAGTTCGCGCAAGTGTCTAGTCGCGGAAGTGTTTGGGCGCAAACGTCTGTCGCGGAACTGTCTGGCGCGCAAGTGTCCGTCGCGCAAAGGGCTTCGCGCAAGTGGTTTGGCGCGGAAACGTCTAGTCGCGCAAGTGTCCATTCGCGGAAATGTCTATGGGCGCAAACGTCCATTCGCGCATGTGTCCATTCGCCCAAATGGCCGCGCGCAAGTGTCTTTCGCGCAAATGTCTTTCGCGCATGTGTCCTGATACCGTTTTAAGTTACCGCCTTAAATTTTATTCGACCTAGTAGAACTATAGATTTACTTGTGTTATTATCGTTTTATGAAAAAACATGCATTCAAGAAGCACTTTAACCACTTGGCGCTGACAACATATACATCGACTGGAATTACTTTGTCACATAAAGCCGGTTTTAGCCAATCTCTATTATAATACAACTTACTAAACCTACAGCACTTAGGCCCGTATTAATAGACGTCACTCAACTCCGAGACGCTCTCAAGTCTCTTGCTATCCTTGTCATTCTAAAGGGAAAAAATAAGGACAGCAATAAACTTGAGAGCGTCTCAGAATTGAGTGACGTCTATTAATACGGGCCTTAGAAACAGTTGATGGAACTCAACCTTACCCTGTAGGAGCTCATTAAAAGTTCAACTAAAAGTTTTAATCGTCTCATTATACGGAGAACGTGGCGCCAACATACTTCGAGAAAGTTATTATGAAGTGTAGCAACACGTTCTATCTAAATATACATATTTTATGTTCCTATCATATCGTTCAATTAGGCTGCTTACAGACCAGCGGAACTTTTCTGTCGAGTGAGTCAACTACAACATAACATCAGGAATATGAACATGTTTTGACATTGACATTGAATAGCAATAATTGATGATAGCGTACTGTTTCATCGACAACACTGTCCAGTGACAGTATTTGTGACATTGGTTCACGCTCACCACACAAGGTTTGTCCTGGGTAGGAATTAAACCCACGACATCCGGTTCAGCAGTGACAAGGCAAGAGACAAGACACTTTTTTTTGGTTCCGGGGTGTAAAATCCTCATGGACCGTGTGTGAGTTGTCCCAAGATATTTATATTTATGGATGTCCTCCGCCCTGGGGGAGGGGGGGGGGGGCGAAGGGGTCTGTCAGACTCTTACAGACTAAAAACTGTCCCGGTGTTCTTTCTCCCACCTACGCTGAAGATGGCGGGAACTGATGCAACTTCCGCGATCCCCAGCTAAAAAGACAAGACACTAGACCAACATACCTGTCTATAAAATGTGCCTCTCGTGACTCGTCTGTACAAAGCTTTACAAGCACCACATAAAAACCTACACGGTTTACGTCAGCGCATGAGTACTTCATACATTGTTGCATTGCATGTGCGTATTGCTATCTCTAAATCGATCGCAAAATGGAAGCTTCAATCGATTAATCGATTTGACATAGTTTGTCGAGTTTATTGAACTGCTTTTCAACACTGAACAGTTTGTGAAACTTGTATTTAGAACATTATTTCATGGCTATGTTTTTTTTTTTAATTAGAAGGTAGTGTCAATATCATTACATATTTATTATATCTAAACTAGTAGTGGTATTCTGTGAAATTGTGAAAAAGCTAGAATTTTACAGAATAACACAGCGTCTTCTTCTTCTGTCTTCTTCTTCTCTTCTGTTTCTTCTTAATCTTTTGTTTAATATAATTGAAATGAGCTTTAATCATAAGCAACAGTTGAGTTGAGAGTTCACTTCAAGCTTGTCATGCGTTTCCGACGAATCGAAACGAAAAACTTAATCTAAACGAAATCTTGCAGAATACACCAGGACTTAAAAATAATTCGAATAATCTCACTCCATGTACGTTGAGTTTTTATATTAAAACTAAATTTCATTGGTTTTTTAATCCATAAAATACCCCTTATAGGATCCCCCACATTATCAGATAAACAAAAAAGTATCGACACTAAAATAATGCAGTAACATTTTTATTGTTTTTACACTTATTTTCAAAATCATAAAATGCTATAACCTATTAGTCTTCTCCCACGCGAATAACTTGAAATCTGTTTGCACGATAGCAAAAAATACTTTAATAAGGATTTGTAATTAAACAAATATTGTCATTGAGAACTTTAAACAGTTTTTATACGATTTTTATTAACGCCTAATTGGTCAACGATTCTGATTGTCATCTTTATAGGATTCAAATGCAGGAAGAAATAGACCGAACGCAATTAATATTGTTCAATAAAAGGTAGTTTAATCGGAATAATACTGGCTGTATTATTATCTCACAGCAAGGCAACAACCACGTCTCCAGGGCTGTATCTACCGCCGTATCTACAGGGGCTCCATAGATCAGCCCAGGGCCACACCTAGGCACGGATTGGTTGGCTCCGGGCCCTCCTGGACTATGAGCAATCTAAACAAATACGCTTTTTTTTGTGTAAGCAGTGGGTCTGCGTCTGCGTTTTGCAGCGGGGCTCCTGTTTACTGGAGAAGATACTTGCATTGACATCCACGCTTGCTCAGCCAGCTTAAGCGATTTTAGACTAATATTAGTTATTAGCTGTCCCCCGTGGTTTAATTTAGTTTTTGGACACTGCTCCGCTTTTGTAGTTCGTATAGTGATGTTGCATAGCTTTTAACCTTCCTCGATGAATAGGCTACACAACAAATACATATTTTTTCAAACCAAATCAGTTGTTCCTGAGATTAGCGCGTTCAACTGAACAAACTCTTCGTTTTTAAAATGTTAATGTAACAAAAGCCAGGTTTTGTCAGCGACATAAAAAAGTTAGCAATTCCTTCGTCTAAAATGTTCAAAAATCCATTTGATACTTTTCTATTGACCACGAATCACGATAAGAGAATTCATTCGTCCGTTCGTGTTAGTGAATGTAAAACAAAATGCAAGTATACGTTGACAATGATAAAGGTGTAAGTATGAAACAGAGACATTCAGAAGGTCTACATCTGACAGTCACTGATTTACGCCAATTATTCTAAAAGTTCAGAGCTTCGTAGACAATTTAAATTAAGGCGTAAGGACATCACCTTGGAGCAAACATTGCCCATTAGTCATATATCATCTCATTGACTTTTTTGATTTTTGACATATTCCTACAATTGTTGCTCCATCAGCGAGTATAAATAAATAAATAAAAAGTTATTTAGATAGCGACTGCAGCTAACAAAAGATTTGAAAACTTGGAAATTGCTGAACCATCTTACCAAGGGGGTATCGTCTCGCCCAGTAAGTTGGATGTGTAGGTCTGATTAGGCAGTCCCTTTATGGAAAACTCTGATATCCAAGTAAACCCGGTTAACCTGGAAGCTGATCCCAACATAGTTTTTGCCGTCGCCTCCTTCTGCGAAGCAGTTATGCTAGTGAAGGAAGCGCAGGCGCGCGAGAGGCAACCACGAGCCTCTCGCCCCGGACTAAGACCCAGGCGAAGACGTCGAGAGTCGCAAGACGACTACCGGCCACCGTAGGCGCGGTTCTGCGGATGGCGAGCGATTGGTAGCTCGCCGCCCGGCTAGGACCAGGACCGCGTCGACGGCGCGTTAGTGTTCCACGCGCGCCTCAAAGAGATGAAGTCAGCACAGGAAGGGGCCCAACAGGGCCAACGCCTGCCGGGGTTGCGGAATGTTTATAATAGTTACCGTGACCCTGGAACATAAAGGGCAACCGGAGGAACATGAGTGGGTTATAGTCAGTAAAAGTCTGACACGCCCTCCCGCCGCTCCCAGGACGGGAGCAGTCATTTGATGATTTCCCACTCACCAAAAAAAATCCCAACATAGTTAAGAAATGACTAGGGAGAAGATATTTTACCCTTCTCCGCAGCTTACAATTCCTTCCTCGATTTTAGAGCTTTAATCAAGCTTTCTTTTTGGGACAATCCCACCACACTATTCTCAACCACTGCAACTCCTGAAAGCCAGAATCAACAGTGGAGTTCGCAAGAAAAGCACCGAGTAATGAAGGTCGAGCTTCAGTTGATTCTGGCTGAGTCTCGACAAAACGATTGAACTATCTTGGATCTCGCAACGAAATTATTCCATACTAATATTATAGATGCGAAAGTAACTGTACGTCTGTCTTTCTGCCTGTCTGTCTGTCTCTTCTTCACGTCTATACCATTAAACCGATTTGAATGAGATTTCGTACAGATATAGTCTAGGACCTGAGAAAGGACATAGGATAGTTTTCATTTTGGAAATCTCCCGGAAACAGGAACTATTCCACGCGGACGAAGTCGCGGACGAAAGCTAGTTAGATATAAAAAGCGGTGGAATAAAAAAAATATGTTTTCCGTTTTATTTTAACAAGCTTTACTGATACTTCTGAGTTGTATTGCATATTGTAGTGTTGGTCTACGGGCGGGGGCAGCGTGGACGCGCCGACAGATCGTCCGCCCACGAGCGGCGCCCGCGCAGGTGCGCCCCGCCCCCCTACACCCGCGCCGGCCATAGATTAAACAATAGAGTAATTAGGGGTTTGATATCTGTGTTTATTAAGTGAGGGAGTGAATGTATTGGACATTTGAAAAGAAATGAATAAGGTGGTTTTATAATTTTGGTCATCAGTAAAATTTTACTTAGTTCATAAGCATTGGACTCCCAGAGGTCATGGAGCAAGAGATTTTAATTTTTACCGTTGACTGAATATGACTATGACCGCAGCAGTTTTGAGTCTTGTATGAGAGTAGAAGGAATGTAGCTAAGATTTTATGAACATCAAACTTTCTATTTGTACAAAATCACGACCACCACGACTCATCTGATGTTAAGTGGTAAGTGGTGACCGTCCCATTACAGACATCTGCGTTACCCCAGATACAAATAATCAAAGATTATATGCCTCATGAGCCTGTTATTACCGGCACCCATACTCTTCAAACAAGAACACAACAACGCTGCTTACCGACAGGATTAGCTATGGTGGAACAGTATGTCACTACAATTATCTTACCTCCTCTAAAAATGGTATATTCTAGTGAGGGTCAGTGGGTAATTGTGGCCAGATCATTTACTTTTTTAGCCGATGCGCTCTTTACAAAGACCTCTACAAATACAATAAAATATCGACGCGTCTGTCGTCCTCCTCTCTTACTCTTTGGCAGTAGAAAGCTTGAATGAACACTAGTGAATGGACGTCGTGTATAGCCCTGATTCCAGCCTAGGCTATGTCTGGGCCTTGTTCAACCGAGTCGACTCAGACCGGTACTCTATCTACACAAGCCATATGCATTGAAATTATATTAGCTTTCTTGCATATTGACGCAATTTTCATATTACCATTTTGTATGATCATTGCTTGACATTTTCTATTTGCATTTCCGATGTCGGTGTCATTTGTTGTGATGTAATCAATGAATATACATTAAGAAAGTTGAGAATAAAACGATTCTTCAGTAAATAATTTTAATTTAAGTAGAGAGAACTGAATTTTGGTGGTAATCAAAGCATAGTTGAACGTAAAGAAAAAACAGGAAGCAACTTTGGATATCCAACCCCTAACGAGCAGGCTAAACCTTATTTTTCGGACTTAATAACAAAAGCAACATCATCCTAAGTAATAACTTAATAGATAAATGGAAACATAAAATTAATGAAGCGCTCTTCCTCCCTCTACCTATATAAAACTTGCTGTGCCCAACAGGGTCCATAATTGTTACTATATGTTGCGAAATGTTTATAATAGTTACCGTGACCCTGGAACCTAAAGGGCAATCGAAGGAACATGAGTGGGTCTTAGTCAGTAAGAGTCTGACACGCCCTCCCGCCGCACCCAGGACGGGAGCAGCAGTCATTGGATGATTTCCCACTCACCAAAAAAAAAATGTTACTATATTATATTGTTCTATTTACCACCTATAAGTGTACTTTATGGATTGCAATAAACGATTTGATTCATAGAATATTAATTATACACAAATAATAAATTGATTTAAATAAATCAGCCAGACAGTTGGCAAACAAAACCTGAATGATAAGCGAGTCAGCAGGTCTTAAGGTTTAAGCGGACACACGACAGGTCAATATATTTAGCATTTTATACGTCAACATCTTAAGAGCGCTACTATCAAGGTTTGCATACTAAATATGCAAAAGGACACTTTTTACCGACTTCACAAAAAGGAGGAGGTACTATGTTCGGCTGTTTGTATGTTTTTTTTGTATGTTTGTTCATCGATTACTCCGTCAATTGTCAACGGATTTTCAAAATTCTTTGTTCGAAAGCAGATAGTTCTGAGGTGGTCCCATTGTCACCAAGTTAGGATCTGATGATGGGATCTTAGAGAAATCGAAAGCAACCCTCAAATTTTATAGGCTCACTTATTGTTTTTCGCATATTTTATTAAGTATCTTGTGTATTTGCGTATGGTTGTCACCATCTCAGTTAGCTGAGCTGATGATGGAAGGTACAACTCCTTAACAGTAAGAAGTTACTCGAACAGGCAAGGACTGTTTTAGTAAATTGTTTTGATGTTTGATAGGGCATTTGCCACATTTGGGCTCATGATCATCAAGTCATGACCTGATGCTGCAGTCAGGATAGTCTGCAGAGTACCTAACTCCTCGACAAATAACAGCAGATATATCGTGTTTAAGCTCATTGAAAAGGGCTCGATGTGTGGATAAACGTACTGTTAATGAGGAACACCGAGGTACATAGAGACCTGATGCTGAAGCCAGGAGCATCAGAAAACGTACAAACCTTGAAATTACAGCACAGTAGTCGTGTTTGGGCTCATTTTAAACAGGACTAACATTAACTCGACACTAAAAAGTAAAAAATAAAAAACTTTTTACAAAAAAAAAATAACCGACTTCAAAAAGTAAAAACTTAAAAATAACTTAAATTTCGGAAGTCGGTGGCAACACAAATTGACTGGCAGAAGAAAAGACACCGACTTCCGAAATTTAAGTTACTTTTTGAAGTCGGTTATTTTTTTTTGTAAAAAGTTTTTTATTTTATTTACACGTGGTAAATCAATCAGAAATTGACTGCTTTGTTGGGTATCAGAAGCGATATCCAAGTATGTGATCAGATTTTTCTGTAACACCTTAAAGTTTGAAAATTGGAGGTATTTGATGAACACACTACTAACAAGAAAACACTATTAACAAGATTTACCAAGCCGAATCATGTTAAGCAGTCACTGCTATTCAGCTAAAGCTGACAGGACACGGAGTCGACCACATCATAGATGGGAAAAGGTTGGGCAGATGATAGAATAGATAAAAAAAAATCTAAAATTTTCCTGGAAAAAGGTCTACCTAGAAATAACTTTCAAACCAAATTTCTTAGTAGCCAGTCTCGGACTCAGGAGGAGGAGGAGACGCAGTACTCAGGAGTCAATAAAGTGCACAATTGTTTGTACAAATACGGATACCCTTATCCAATAATTGGACACGACCCCAGAACTCAAGCGCAGGGCCCACGGCTTGGAAGCTGTTTGGGGGAACTCTAAATCTTGCTGCTAATGAGAAATTCCGAATGGAAAACCCAATAACGCTTTGCCGACTTGAAAATAGCACTTAGAACTTCATGTTCAACAGTCGCACTTACAAACACGAGTCTACAGCAAAATCATATTCTATAAAACAATCTCACTAAATGTTGAGCACCCCTGAAATATTTTAATAACGCACCTCAAAATAATTTTTCGTTGATTTATGTTATTTTACCCCTGCATTTTAGCAATTTGTTATTGATAGGTGCCTTAATACACCATATTTAAGATTATACAGGTAGATACAGAAATCTAATTAAAAAACCTTTAAATCAATTATATACTTGACGCTAAGCGGATCAAAAGACGCCGGTATAAACATTTTGATAGCATCTTAATCTCCCCGCCCACGCCACCTCACACAATGGCCCAGGCTCGTTTTTTACCAACAAAATCATCAGACAATGATGTTATGTCATGTATAGTTTGATTGATATGAATTGTACTTCACCGATGAAGATTAACAAAAACCTTCATAATTTGCATTATTGTGATGACTAATTGCTGAACATTGATGAATTAAAGAACGTTTTTATACGATTTTTTAAATATTTAAAAGTCATGTCAGATGTTATGTTGCAGGTGATTAATTTTGTTAGGTTTTTACTGGATTTTTTCTTTCTTTTCAGATTCGGAATGGGCCGGCAAGAAGTCTTAATTATGGCGATGGGCATCGTCGGGGCCATGGGCTTTATCCCCCATGGTTCTATTGGGGAAAAGGTTTGCAAACTATAGTTATTGTTTTTTTACTACCTAGTTTCTCCGTGCGACTCTGCTCAATAGAAGTCAAGTATATAAAAAAATATATAAGTACTTTGAGATTCGGTAACTGTAACTTATTTATATATTGAAAGGTGATTTTACAAATAATAATCACTTTCATCACACGATGACATGGTGAGTAGGACGCTCAGAGCTAGAAGCTAGGTACAGCGGCCATATTCGCACGATGGTAAGTGGCAGCAGGATAAGAGCTGCCGAAATTAATTAATATTAGCCTTTAAAATCATACTCATTTATTTATCTGTATGTCTTCTTCACATGACAAGCTATAGACGACCCTTCTAACACTACTATTACTCTACCACCTTCGTTTAATAGCCTTCTAATCCCCAAATTTCCACCAGGATCATATGCTAACGGAGGCTTTGCTTCGTGAAGTTGTCGAGCGTATGGGCAAGGAGTTCAACGACGCAGCGTCCAGTTACCTCGAGTACCCAGCGAGCGAGCGGCACCTCGCGCTGATGGCTCGCGCAGACAAGGAACTGGAGAACGAGCAATTGGACTACGACTCGCTCATCGACGGCAACCCCAACCCCAGCCTGCGCGACCAAGAGTACCTGCAGCACAGGTACGTAATGGTGGTACTAGTTCTACTACTTATACTGGTACTACTGCTATCAGTACCACTACTGGTACTAGTACTACTACTACTGATACTGGTGCTGATCTTACTGCTGGTACTAGTACTACTACTATCGGTGCAAGCAACAACTTGTCAAAACCAGCTGCGGTAATAGTAGAGGCTATTACTGGAAAACGAACAGTTGGACTACGACTCGCTCATCGACGGCAACCCCAACCCCAGTCTACGCCACCAAGAGTACCTGCAGCACAGGTACGTAATGGTGTTACTAGTTCTACTACTTGTACTGGTACTATTACTATCAGTACCACTACTGGCACTGATTCTAATACTACTACTGATCTTACCAACAGGCACTAATAAATTAGTTAAAAATAACGTTTTTACACGTCATAATTGTTGTTCTTATTTTCATCGAACGATGGAGCCGGTATTTCTTAGCTGACTACTCTGAGAAAAAACGACCAAAACAAACCCAGAGCTCAAAGTCTTTTTTAAAGTCTATACAATTAATTCATCTATTAATCTATGCGAGGACCATGAAGGTTAATGGTGACTACTATTGGTACCACTACTATTATTGCATCTGGTATAGATAACTTTCACTACTGTTGGTACTGATTTCTACCACTACTGGTACTAGAAACTTCTTCTATAGGTAACTTCTTTTGCTGGTAAGTACTCGTACTTGTAACAGCTGCTACTATAAATACTGGTAACTTCGACTATTTCTATTACTGACTGCTGCGACAGACAGTTGAAAGTTGAAAGAAGTTAGGAATTTTAATTATAAGGAACTTATAATTCAGAACCCTAACAACAGCTGACTAGATCAACGAAGGACATTTTGGGGCCACAACAAAGTCGTCTTATTAATCCGATTCAACCACCATCAAGAACAATTGAAAACTAACAAACAATTAATGTGTAAACACTCAATAACAATAGAACTGGTCCATTGTTTAAAGTCGTCCTAATTTAAAAAGACAAATCAAGTCTAGACGAAAAATTGGAACGAATTAACAACATTAAGATTGACAGATAACACGATTAGACGTGCGATTGAGAAGCTCTGCCACACCGCAAGCTACGCTATTTATAGCGACGAGTATCTTCTTGTATTCCCAGGGACGTAGGGAACTCCGTAAATGTATCCGAAATTTTCGGATCTCCGAAATAAACTATAATTAGCCGTAACCGAATCCGATATAAAAATGTAGGATAATTTCGGATACGGAAAAAATCGGATAATTTAGAGTGGGTATATTGAATTGCTACGTCATTTTTTTGTTTTTGAAGCTAGCTCTAGCCACGCCCTTGCATTGTTTCTTATCTTTTGTTGCTTGGTCATTATCCAAAATACTCAACCTTAAAAATGCAATAACCGTAACTGAAGCTTTCCGAAACTGACGGATAATCCGAAGAAACTTCATATTCGTATCTGAAACCGATATATTATTCGTCCTATATCCATATCCGTATTCAGATCCAAAATTTTAGATCCTTAAACATCCCTGATTTTCATTGGCAGTGGGTTCATCATACACATTAGACTTTATCGCGCATAAAGCGAGATACTACCAAGAAAGAGGTCGACGAAGAGTGTTTAAAATCTCTACGGATGATTAATTTTAAAATGGTCCGTCAACATTATCGCTTGGCTGAAGATAACGATAGTAACCCAGACTAATGTTATAAATCTGTCTGTCTGTTACGCATTTACAGCACAAATGAATCGCTAAACAAAGTTTATCAATTTTTTTTTACTCTGCGTCGTATTTGGAATGAACTTTTTACTGAATTGAATATTTTTTAAATGTCAACTAATAAACTTAAATAAACTTTCGGTCTTATCGTACATTCGAGTACATAATTAATAATTAGTTATTGTTATAATAAAGTTGTACAAAATACACTTAATCATTGTTAACTAGATTCTTTTTTTTCTTAATAGATAACGGTGTGAGTATTGGAAATAATACAAATATGCAACTAACACAGTTATATTCTTATTTATAGTCATTATTATTATTATTTATAGTCATTATCCGTTATAGTTTTTATGATAGTATCTATACAAGATCTAATGTGTAACTATTTATTAATTCTAAATAATTGAATAAGTCCTAAATCACTATCTGAAATAAAGACGGATTGCCTTAAACAAGCGTCGTGATTGATACTCGTACCTTCTCTGTATAAAAAGAGATTTTACCTTACAATGAGATAACAATGGCTAGTTTTATTATTATAGTAGCATACTGGAATGGTGTCTTTATGATTTCGTTCACACAAATAGTTTAATCGTGCCAGGACCCTATTAAATCCTAATTTAATAAACCCAATTCTTCTGTGTTGTTTCATTTTATTCTAGAGGCAAGCAATGTGAAAAATATTTCCTCCATTTTTAAGTATACGTTTTTTTAATTTAACATTTATTTTTATTAACGTGTTGGATTTTTGTAAAGCTTAGCTTTACCTGTTTGATATCTAATAAATAAATAATCAAACTTCATTACACCGATGTAACGGGTGCATAATTTTATATCACAAGTACATTAAAATAAAATCATGCATACCCGTGACATTGGTGACGGCAAGCGGCAAGAAACCTGGACTTATAAATCATTTGAGTTTGCAATCGCCAATCCGCCATAAGCAATTTGGTGGCAAATGCTCTTGCCTTGTCTGAGAAGATGCTTTTGGCCCTGCATTGGGGCAGTAATGGACTGGTATATAGTTCCAAGGGACTAAAAGTTCCAACATAACTAATTATCCTCTCTATAACCTTTCAACGTCAAAGCGACAGCCGGCTGTCGAGCCGCTATTGTTTTTCGAATCACGTGTGTTCGAAGGTCTAAACGAAAGACAAAATTACATAAAAACAGTCTCTATACTCGCCATTTATTGGACTCTTGTCTTTGGCAGTTCGCTATGGGGGCATCAGTACGTAACCGGTGGTGCTGGCGAGGGTGAGCAGCGTCTGCCGTCAGGAGTGGGAGCTAACCGGCAGCTGGAGAAGACGGATGCCGTGCTGCCGGCCTACTGCAACCCTCCCAACCCTTGCCCCGTTGGATATACAGGTACTGTGTACTGATCTGCTTTCAGAACCTTCGTTTTTGTGTCTCGTTCTTTAAAGGTATAAAATTCAATAAAAGTATAAATTGATAAAAATATATTCAAACAAAATGTATCGAAAAAGTGTAGTTAGTCCAGTCTGAGTTGGTCCCATAGAATTTTTTAATCAGTCAGGAACAGGGCGACTTAGCATTGAACGTTGCTTTTGTGAAAAATTTGCATTTTTTAGCCACACGTATATTTTTGAGAAAATCTGTGAACGTGGATCAAAATCATTCAAAAGTTATTTATCGATAGTTTTCTACTACGACTACTTTCGTGTATCTACAAAGTTTAAGCTAGTTAGTCTTACTGTTCCGCTGAAAGTCTTCATCCTGCATAAACTTTCACAATGCTTTTTTGGCTTTTGATTTATAACTGCTTCAAATCAAAACCATTTGTGTGCCTTACGGCATCTAATCTGCGACCTTCACCAGAGGAACAAGGCTGCATCAGCGAGTTCGAGAACACAGCAGCCTTCAGCCGGGAGTACCAGCTTGCCCAGCGCTGTATGTGCGACGGAGAACACATGTTCAGCTGCCCTCCAGATTCCTCATCAGGCCTCAATCTTCGCTTCCCCGAGCACCACAAGAAACTCGTCGCAAAGAAGTATAAACCAGCTGTTAGTATGCATGGTTTAATCCTATAATTCACTCGGAAAATCTTACACAAAATATTTTTAGAATTTTTATCGTAATAGAAGATCATTTCACCATCTTCTAACCTTTGGAAGCGTTTACTGAACTGGCGTTATTGAACAAAGAAACTTACTTTAATGATACTAAAACAAAAATTTCCGTTTCCAGGTAGAAAATCCTTATTTGACGGGCGAACGCTTACCGATCGCAGCTAAAAAAGGTTTTGATGTAAACGTGTACTAAGTCAATAGTCTTAAATAGACGTATACTATATTAGTTAGTGTCTATCTTGTCGGAAGTGGGCATAGTATCATCTTCTAGCCCAAATGTTTTTGGCATAATTATTATCTTTATAATATAATAGTCTGTAGTTCTGTTACAACCTCGTTTAGGGTTATTGTGTGCCACAAATATTTACGACAACCTCTTTTGGTAGCACTTCATTTGGCGTATTTGCCAAAATACTAGGTGTATTTTTGGTCTTGCTCAACCCGCTAGGAGATGATTCTACGCATGAAAACAAACAACTCCCCAACCATAATGTATGAAACAGCTGATATTTTTTTCGAGATTTCATAGTCGGTTCCATAATAAAAGTTGTTTGTTTTCATGAGTAGAATCATCTTCTAGAGGGTTGTGCAAGACCAGAAATACACCTAGTATATACATCTTTGATGCAATTAACATGAACTTTGTTTTAATAAATCTAGGGTATAATTTTCCCAAGAAACCTGAATATTTTTGCAAAAATTCCAAGTAAAATGCCACCATTAAGTAAGGTTGTGGGCATGAAGTAAGCGGGCGCGGCAGAGGCGGCAGTAGCGGCAAGCTGTGCGTTTCAATGCACTGATTTTTATTAAACTGGCCTCAAAGGCGGGTGGCGCGTGGAGCGACATACGAAAGTCTAGCCTCCGCTATGCTATTATATTTACATCTCCGCCGATACGCCGCGCCCGCTTTTTTTGTGTCCTCAACCTTATAATAGAGAAAAAACCACATAATTAACTATTTGTGACACGCAAACTGGTGGAAATGCGTTTGAAAAGGAAATAACGAAAATTTTATAGAAAATTGAAGTAAAAAGTAAAATAATATATTTTTGTAATCCCATTAAAATACTATCTCCTCGATTTCTATATTCTCTCTTCTAAATTTAAAAGTTGCGCCGTTAACGGGTCACCCGTTTCAACAATTTACCTAAGCCTAGTAAACGTAACATCAGTGAAAATAATTAAATTAAAATACTTGTAATTTGTGAGATGCGTTATTATAATTAATTGAAAACGTTGAAGCTGTGAATTTCGTTAGTTGTAAAATAATAAGTCTTTTACTGTTTAAGTATGCTATATTGTAATATTAGTTCCGCGCCTGTTTTTTTTTAATAATAAGTTATTAAATTACTATAAAAACATTATGTGTTCCATATTATATATATATATATTATATTTCTATCTATTTAATTTTATTTAGTAAATATATATATGAATTATATATTTTATAAAAATCAACTATAATAATTTAATTAAAATGTCAGTATGAACACAGTGTTCCAAAATATTTAAGAATTAAGTAATTCCAAAGAAATGTAAATATATTATTAAAAAAAAAGACGGGTCAAGATCTGTAAAACTAGTTTAGGAAAAGCTGATGATGTAAATATAAAAGCTTAGAGTGGCGGAAATGTGCACATTCGTATAATATAGTCAAACTGTAATTAAGGTCGCCTATTCTACCAATTTAATTACATTATTTGAAGAATCCCTTATTTTAAATTACGGTTCATTTCGGTCTGGCGTGCAATATTCGGTTCGTTATATTAACTTCGTTATTTTCTTTGGTTTACATATCGCGAGTTCAGGCTGTGAGATTTGAATTCTAAAGTACTTTTACAATAATTAAAAAGCATAAAGGTTTAAGTAAATTAGAAACAAAACAAGTATATATGGTTTTTATTTCAAAAATAAATTTGGTCATTTTTTGCCGTCAGATAGGTTTTAGTTAATGTTTAGCAAGAAAAACAAAAAATAACTCCTAACAATTTTTCTCTTTTTTCCAACTATTTGAAAACTGCGTTTTAATATTTTCCACAATATTTAGGGATAAAATTTATCATGGATTACTTTCGTAACTGTAAAAATAAAATAAATAACATAGGTATTATTCCAATAAACGTCTTCCTTAGTATTTATAAAATAATAATAATACCAACATATTATTTGATAAATTATTTGAAGTAAAATAATTTACTAGTTCAAGTCAACTCATTTCTTAAATAGAATTAATAAATTAATAAAATTTAATTTAAATTTGTCTTCGCATTCTCTGCGACTAACATTGGCACTAGTACTTATTCTAATAATTAGGAAATATTTGCGTATATTATATTTTATAAGTATAAATAAGATTAATAAATAATTATCGATGGCTATTCGAAAGCAATCTATTTTGAACTACTACCAACTTCTTATCTAAATAAGTTATAAATGTAAGTGGATTTAGTAAAAATTTAATTAGTTTTATTCGTGTAAAATCGTCTATAAATTTGAAATATTTTTTTCAAAAGAAATACTTGTGTACATCACAGGTACAGAAACATTCCAATTTTGATTACTCTTTTACACAAGTACAGTTACTATTGTTATAATTATATCACCTGAAGCCATCGGTGAATAGAGTAATAAACAGTCAGTTGCCATATATAGTACTTCTAGACATTATAAATTTATAAGTAAGTATAATGTATATACATTTTGAAGAAGTTACATTTTTATGAACGCGGACGTAAAAACGTAGTAGTTATAGAAAATAGGTAATATTATAATTTAATGCACAATCGGCTTCAAATTTATTTAAAAATTAGGCTTTTTAGAATACCACGTTAATATAAATATTTGTTCTAGAATACCAAGTTATTATAAATCAACTAAGCATTGCTGTGTTCTAGTTTAAATAGTATGTGTACCAGTGAAAAATACAATAAGATTTGTCTTCTTATGACACGCTTGAAATCTTCACATCTGGAGTACTACACATCATAAAGAATTCACATATTAGGCACTTCAGCTAATTTCAACAAATGTCACATTATCTGACTACATCTTTGAATAAAAAATAGAACCACTCTTTAAATTCATATTTGATTTTTCAAAAATATAAAGAGGTTGCTTACAAAACAAAAGCCATCAACTGCCAGAATTTGTAGTCCAACAGTCTAGGAACTTCGAATCAGTCAGTCAGGACACGTAAATACATAACTATGTAAGAGTAAATAATATCATGTGACTTTTTATAGGAACAAGCAATGCATTTTTGACATTTTAATGAAAAAATCTTTACCTTTATTTAAAACTTAAAAAATTTGAAATTATTAAAAATAAATTCATTTTATAAAATAATGTCAAAACTCAGTTCATGTAATATCAAAATTCGAACAATGTCCCACAAAATTTAAAAAAAAAATGGGGTAAAACTATAATATTCCCTTTTGATTCATCTCCTTTCTCGATACTGCAACGCACATAATATATTTCGTAAAATAACATAATATACTAAAATTAAGTATAGGATTTTAATATTACAATGACCGTTTACCATACAAGCGGAAATAGAATTAAAAATGAAATATACATGCCGTGAGATAGCGCAGTGAAATTATTCACACGATAACTGTAATATTAAAATTTAGCATAATAGTCAAAATTCGATAATACCTATGTAAAAAAAAATGTTTTCATTCAGTCTGTTGAGTTCAGTTTCCAAAAATTTTGGTGAATTTCCCCTTAACAAATACCCTCACTTAAATTTATTTTTATAATTTAGTTTATTCAATACTAAACAACAAATTCGTACTTGAACTCTAATATATATTAAGTAAACTATAATTAATAAGTATGTACATTAAATTATCCAGTTCTAGATCTGAAAAAATATAGCGCTAATTAGTTTTAAAATGAGAGAGCCAAATGGCCAATAATGCGAGTATATCTAGTCAAACAGTAGCGAATATTGTAATTTTAATATAAATATAGGGATGAGAACGACATACCTTACATAGTTTAGTTAAACACTTTTCTATGAGAATAATACTGAAAAGACCTGAAAAGATTGAATTCCAATAGAGTCTCATCGGCTACTCTTGAAATTTAAATATTTTCAAAGCTTCACATATTATTCTTATAAAACAAATAATGCTAAGTGGACGAGAATATATTTTTGTATAAAACCCTAAAAAAAAACATAAACACAAGAAATAATTATATTTTTTTACAAATAGATATATTTTTCCATGTCTTTGAACTTCATGATGCGGTTTGACTTCCATCTTTTATATTAGGTAATGAAGTGTAAATATAGAAAAAATGGCA
Source organism: Athetis lepigone (assembly GCA_033675125.1). NCBI lineage: Eukaryota > Metazoa > Arthropoda > Insecta > Lepidoptera > Noctuidae > Athetis > Athetis lepigone. Next base: position 16,762,283 of record CM066217.1, read on the forward strand.
GAAATGCATAATCTCAGAGTCACCCTCTTCAGATCTCCAGTAGTATATCGAGAACCTAAAAAGGCAACTGAAAGTTTTTGAATAACATCTCTAGTCAACAATATAAAAATATAAGTCGAAGGTATAAATTATAATAAATTATAAGTCGAAAGTTGAAGGTATAAGTCATGATAAAGTAGATATAAACATTAAAGTCTTAACGTATTCTGTCTATACAAGTAATAATTTTTCGTACTTATTATAAATCTTACTTACATTTTAATCATTTTAATAATATAATTGCAATAATTAAAACATTAAGAGGCTTAATTTTTTTTATATTAGTAATTTGTTAATTAAAATAAAAATTATGCTTAATCAGTTTGCAATAATACGTGTTTACTGTTTAGTCTAAATTTAATTGTGTATGTACACCGTGTTTTTAACTAGTGATAAAAAAAAATTGAGTCATGGATGCAGTTCAACAGACATCATTGAAGTATATAATACAGATTATTAGTGATACAAAGAAGGCACAAGCATTAATCACCGGGCTTGCTCATACTGGACTTGGGACTTATATTCATAATAAGCCCAGGTTTTCTTCACCAATGTTTGTGATGTCCAAAACAAAATTTATAATAAATACTATATTTATGAACTGAAAAAGTTTAACACACAACCTCTTCAATAAGTGGGTTTAACAAATTCTATAATAACTGATTGAACAGAATAATGATTATTTCATTTAACTAAAAGTATAGAAATGCGGTGTACACATGAATGTCGTGGTCCTTTAACTTACTAAACTCAAATACTACCTCAAAAACTCAACGCAAGTAATAATACTTGTAGTAAATACTTTTCCAGAAACATAGGATAAAATAATTTAATTAAAATCAATACATTAATGGCGTGTAAGTTTTCTCTGGAAAAGAGACAATATAAACTTTTCACTATAGCAGTTAAAATAATACCATTACGGTCTATATAATCAAGTATTGATAGAACCACGATACCTCTCAAACCATTTTTAAATGTAGAATTGTTAATTATAATTGCTAATTTTCTAATTATAATTTTTCATCGATTTAATTAATTAATTATAATACTTATATTTTTAGTACACTATAATATCATTAAAGTCGTAATTTTAATTATTTCTTTATTCCAATAATTGTTTCCAATTATTACTTATTTTTATAGTGTTCATTTAGGTAGTCAACCTTACCTATGTGAATTGCTAACTTAATTTTAATGTATATTTATTGTATTTTAAATACATACTTTTACAAACCCAAGTTTATAATAGAAATACTCGGTAAGATTTTAGGACGACGGTTTTTTTCTCAATCGACGATTCAATTCGAACCTTTAAAAATCAATGAAATCATAAATTCTATTTTTTTATTAATAATATAATTTTATAATTGCATGATCTCTACAAGTTTATAAGCAAGCAACCTCCAACTTACCTCTTAAGATAGGATATTTAAAAAAAACTAAAAATAAAAAAAAACATAAAATATATAAAAAAAACATATATTTCCTTTAGAGGCAAATAAGTGAACAAAAAATATTAGAAATTGTAAGGTTAGTTTTTAAACAACGTTCGCTATAATATTATAAGTAATCTAATTTAAGATAACAATGAGTAGTTTAACTTGAAGATGCTGGACGAAGATCTAATATAATACTAATTACCATATAAGTAATATAATAAACTAATAATCCTAACACATAAGTTGTACTTCATGTACGTGAATGCCATAATTACTATTAAGATGGTCATATGTAAATATATGTGAAAAGAGCGACGAAGCGACACGATTAGGATTATTTAGGTATTTAAGGGAAAAGACAGTGGTTATATTTATGTAAACTACAAAATATACACATGAACCTTTACTTTCTACGTTCGTTGATATAATAATACTTCATAGAATTTTAAACTGATTTCGAACCCAGGCAATTCTTGGAAATCTTGAACGTATCCCTAACGTTTTTAAAGATTTAAAAGAATCCAATACGTACATTCGTGTTCATGGCAATTTGATATTTAAAATGCCCATAGGTGTTGACACCATTACCGTCACTTGTTAGAACCAAATTCTGAAACGTAAAGTCAATCATAAAATCACAGAAAGTCTGTACTGACTTCGAATATATTGAGGCACATCATGTCTCTGTATACATTTTCATACTTGCAAAGTAGAACAAGAAAAATTAAAATCTTGAATAAAAGACCTGATAGTAGTAGTAGAACTCCTTGTGAAGAGTTCGACCGGGGCAGTACTACCACCATGCCTATTTCTATCGCAAACCAGCATCGCTGTGTTTCGGTACGAAGGGTATGGGTGCCGATCTATAGTTACTGGCACATGAGACATATCAGCTTTGTCTCTCGGATGGTATCACGTTTGCGATGCCTCTGGTATTGCAAATGTGTAAGCGGCGGTGATTACTTAACATCAGGTGGACCGCCGACTTTCTAGCCATCCAAAATTAAAAAAAAAATGACTGCGGGCGTATTTAATCTTATCAACATTCTTTAGGCTCGGAGAGGAGTGAAGTGGCGACATACACATTAACCCAATAGCCATTTTAGCCTTTATTTTCAATAGACAAATTAGCAACCGAGTTCCTATATCTCTACATGGTTTCACTCATCAAAATTACCCCAGCTTCACTGCCAGCACAGTTACAGTTCCACTTGCATGCTATACCATCTCTTTTACCGTCTGACATTCAAGATATTTAGCTAACCAGTTAAACAAAACTGCTGCAATTTAAGCTTACTGGAAGTCGCTGATCTACCCACAAAAGTAGTAGTAGAGTTCATTGTGAAAGAACTCATCGGGGAAGTACTACCACCATGCCTATTACTATCGCAGAACAGCATTACTATGCTCCGATATGTAGGGTATGGGTGCCGATGTCCCATTACAGGCACATGAGACATATGATCTTTGTCTCTGGGATGGTAACGCGTCTGCGATGCCTCTGATTACGCCCATACATGGCGGTGATCTCTTCACGTCGGGGGATCGTATGGCAGCGCCATCCCATAGCAGTCGTTTGGATGGAATTCACTGGATTTGGTTGGAAGGTCGCCCTCTTGTGATTGAGGAGCACCATATTCGTCCGCCAAACACGCTTGTAGGCTACAGACTTTATATTGCCATGCAATTGAATATAGCAGAGTAGGAGGTCTTGGCTGTTGTAGCTACAAGTGTTTATGATGACCACTAGATGACTGCGAGATGCACTCCGACCACAATCTTGAATGCGATGCAAATTACTAGCTGGCAGATAAGACAAAAGAGCATCAATACAGATAGACAAGTAAGGATCAAAGAACTGAAAAAAAATAACAACTTTACATGAGCATAACCCCAACCAACAGCTAAAAAGCATCTGCTTATGCTAGCAAAAATAATTAACACCCAAACTAACAACAAAACCGCAAAATAAATTAATATTTTGAACTAAGGGAATTTGTTGGAACAATAGTCTTTACTTTCTGGCGTATAAAGAACTTAAGAACACTTAATATAAAAATCTAACCCACCTATAGTTATCTAAAGAAGTCTATATCATTAGTACTGTAAAACCAGCGCTATTGCCTCTCAAATATTTTGTCTGGAAACTGTATTGGTGAGTTTACCTCTCTCTACGAATGATTACAGGTGTAAAGATACTAGCAGACTCTTTTCATGATAATCTACCAAAGACAATACATAGACTACAATAATTTTAGACTTGTAATTATCAAAGAGTGGGAAGTACTCCGTTTTGATTTATATCTATCGCCAATCATGCAATGAAGGACAGTCGCAATTGTGGGCTATTAGCAGAAATTACAAGCACTTTGCCCGGTTTAATAACGCAACGAGGAACATAAATGCAATTTTCTAATTTACGGAATCAATCAGCTTCGCGATTTATACAAACTAAGGTCTTAAATAAAATTTGTATCTCGATATTTCTTTGTAGTTCTCCAATCACGACGCAAGTGTCCGTAAACATAAAAAAATACATATATCCCATAAGAACTACTTTATATAAAGTTTATCCAAACAGACAATAAGGCTTTATTGACAAATAAACATAAAAAATCACAAAAAAAAACAACCAAACTTTTTTTTTTTTTTGGTGAGTGGGAAATCATCCAATGACTGCTCCCGTCCTGGGTGCGACGGGAGGGCGTGTCAGACTCTTACTGACTAAAACCCACTCATGTTCCTTCGATTGCCCTTTATGTTCCAGGGTCACGGTAACCACTATAAACATTCCGCAACCCCATAAACATTCCGCAACCCCATAAACATTCCGCAACCCCATTCACCTCTAACACTCAAATTTACATAAATATAACAACACTGTCCAAATTAATGAACATTAACACGTATGATCCAAAAATAGATAAGAATAACGAGGCGAATAAGCTCTTGTATATATGCCGCCGGAACGTACCCAGAAAGTCGTTAAAATAGGAAAAATATTTCATAGAAGGTCCATAAAAGGCGCCCAATACTTCGTACTAGAATTAATTAACTTCTAATATAAATTAACTAAATAAGTAAATAATAAACTTCACCGCGCCGAAATTTCGAAGGATCTGTTATTGACGTAGACTAGATAGTCTCAAAGACATTAGACTAAGTTAGACTAAAAAAACGCCCAATCGGCAAATGAAGCAGTCAACCAAAGATTTATTATTTGCGAGGGTTGAACGAACGAAAGTATGTCTCTTATGATAACAGCCGATAGTATCGGCTCGTGTTAAAAAGTTACATTGTTTTTACCATGTTTGCCTCAAATACCTGGTTGGATGAAGAAATAACGGAGTCAGTTTTCATTTAAAATAAAACTAACAAACAAAACGTATCATACAAAAACAATTAGAAGTTCGTATCAATGTCCAATACGTTTAGTTAATCGGATGGGTGTCAGTGGGCGCTAATGGCCCGGATTTTTTCCTAATGCTTGTAAAACAATTGATTGCACGATCACTACTGAGCTGCAATACAACAAATAGACTTATCAGTGACGATTAAAAACACTTGGTTGATGTCCACTTAAACGTAGATTATTAGGTTATTTATAATGTATATAATTTCAAGGATCGTGGGACGAAAGTGTTGCAATAATATTATCACGGAATGCGTGTATTTCCTTGAATCAAAATCTGGGAAAATTATTTTTGTATTTTCTCAAGTAGCCTTGGAGAAAATATGGATTTTATGCTCTATCCTGATTCCTGTCTATTGTTATTCTTCTATTTATTTCTTGGTCTTCTCTCTCCTGTTATTGTGATTTCTGTATGATTCATAAAGAAAGATGAAGGATGGCAATTTATTCTTGAATAAAAGGTACTGAGATCAAAATAAAAATATGCCGCATATCAACAGCTAAATAAATTTCCGCGGATATCAAATTCACAACTACGTACAGGCAGGATTTTGAAATACTTGACCAGAATTCATCGAATGTCATCCCAATGTATTTATAAAAAAAAACCGTACCAGAGGAATCATTTCAGTCTTAGTAAACATATTTTCCAATGAGATCATGAAGGGAGGATTGTCCTCCAAATATGTAGAATTAAATTCAGAGAACATACCGCTGGACAAGAAATGTCTACTAGACTCTTTCGATTCTCTGGGTTCTTAAAAAAATATACTAGGTAAATTTTTAGTCCCGTACCACCCGCTAGGAGATGATTCTACCCATGAAAACAAACAACTTTTATTATGGAACCAACTCTGAAATCGCGAAAAAAATATCAGCTGTTCCTAACAAAAGTTCAATGCCCTCCAACCGTAATATATGAAACAGCTGATATTTTTTCGAGATTTCAGAGTTCGTTTCATAATAAAAGTTGTTTGTTTTCATGGGTAGAATCATCTCCTAGCCAATTCACCTAGTATAGACCTTAAAGCTTAAAAATAATGGGAAAATCATTTCAACCTAAATTCTTGAAGCATTTATAAACTGAATGCTAGGTCAATATTAAAACTTGAAAAGATCTCAGTACCAATAAAATCTATTTATTTATTTTCTTTAGTTGGGTAAGAATGAAAGGATATTTATTCACATTTTTAATTTTTGAGGAATCTTAACATAGCTTAATTATTTTATGAATCTAACATTTTTTATCTGCATAAATTCACAAAATAAAATCTGTTCTTTTTTAATAAAATTACGCAATAGTAAAATCTTATAAACTTTCCAAATATTCATGAATAATACTTCAAATCTCTCAACAGTCTCTATAAAAGTTTAGGCGTTTGTGAATACATATTTAAAATTGCGTAGTGGAAACTTATTACATTTGTAGTTATAAAAAGGCTTTTACGCTTTATAATTACGTCCTGTAACTATTTTATTTATGTAACCTAATTCGTTATGTACCTATTTAATAATCCCTAATCATAATTTTAGAGGTTTCGCAAAAACGAAAGGGGATAAGCGGGTGCCTAGGGCATGAAGTAAATTATGTTGTTGTGTTTATTTATTGTGTTCTTCATATATGTGTTTTAACAGTATGTAACGTGTGGCCGTGAGTTCGTAAATAATTTGTATTAAAAATTAAATAAGGGCTGTACTTTTTGTAAAGTATATCTTTCACCCCTCGTTGTAATTAATTAATTTTGTGTTTAGTGTGTTAGTGTAGTTGTAATAAGGGATTCAATGACGATCTAATTATAGTTACTTAGCATATTGATGTTTAGATGTTAAGTAAAGCAACAGCTGTGAGCAATGTGTCATAATTAAATTGTAGTTCTGTTTGTCGGTAGTCAAAGATTTAAAAATTTTGTTGGCAAAAACGAATTGTTTCTTTTTAAAACGCATTTAAACATATTTCTAGTCAGAGTTGCTTTAATTATTATACTAAAATAATACAGAATATCTCTATACCGAAGATAAAAAAACGCAAAATTTAACTTAAATGCTCAACAGCATTACTCGACATATAGAGCAATAAAACCAACCCACAATTCACAACTTTTTTAATAGACAACTAAATTAATAAGTGTAAATGTCAAATGTGCAATATTACTATCTAACAATAACATTCCATACTTAAAAAAGATTTAAATTTAAACATTCAAATCCAAAATCATTCGAATTACTTAAAAAAATGGCGGCAAAAATAATGGAGAAATTGATTTCAGTAGTAGTAGAGATCTTTGTGAACGGTTTCGTCCGGGGAAGTACTACCACCAGGCCTATTTCTGCCGTAAAGCAGCTATGCTGTGTTTCGGCTTGAAGGGCATGGGTGCCGGTGAAGTTACAGGCACATGAGACATATGATCTCTGTCTCTGGGATGGTAACGCCTCTGCGATGCCTCTGGGCCCTAGTCTGCTATTGCAATCGTGTCTCAATGATCGATTTTTGACCCGTAAAGTCAAACTTTTGTCACATTTCCGATACAAAAACTGTCAAAGTAGTCAAATATCCGGCTGACTGGTCATTAAGACACGATTGTAATAGCAGACTAGGGCCCCTGGTATTGCAGCTGTCGACAGCGGTGACCACTTAACATCACGTGGCCGCTTTTCTACCATCCGACAAAAAAAAAAGTTTGACGTAGTTTGGTTTATTTTGTCTAAACGGAACACAATTATTATACTTTATTAATTTGTAATCAATGACCGACAGTACCTTAATATATTGTAAATTTTTAAAACTAAAACACACGTGCCAGTTTTCTTAGAAATAATAAACCGTATCTCATAAATGCATAAGGTAGTCCTTACGTAAGTTATGGGCTCAAAAGGTATCGTATAATGTAATTAAATCATGAAGAATCACCTGTAGATAATCAACCTGTATAAAATCATAGAAAAAATGCTTTAACATCAATCTATAGCAAACAAAATCCTGCCAAAACAACGACATAATAGAATACAAGTTCCAGACAATGCTAGCCCGAAAAAGTACGGCGGCTAATTCTAAATAAAGACTAACCAACTAAAGACACAGTGCGAAAGCGAGTGCTAGAACACAATTGTGCACATGTGTTTACACCCGCTTTCGCCTGTCCTTTAGTGCCAAAAAACTAACTTCTGACACTCAGAACCATTCCAAATTTAGTTAGTCAAAAACGCATTCTCACTACCAAGAAAAGAGTTCAAAATCAAACAGCAACAACCAACATGAATAAAAAAATTAAAATAATGCGGAAAGTTATATAAAATTCGAAAAGACCATGGAAACTGCGGTTATCGATGACTAGTTGAAATGACCATGAATATTAGTTGTAACTGGACTCCACCTTCCAACTCGTGACCGCAATGGTAATTATAGAAGATAGAAAATCAGAAGGGGAAAGAGCTTGCAAAACCGTAGAGGAAAATTCTTCTTTGACGATCTCGTGTAAACAGACAAATATTCCAGCAAGTAAAGTATTATTACCTATGTACGATATGTTTTGAGCTACGTATTCATAAGTTGTAAATTTTTGTCAGGACGGAGTCAGCAAAAGAGCCCAAAAAAGACCTCTATATGAACCTATAATATTAGATTAAATTTTGTCTATATCTGGCTTAAAAAGTCACATTCCACCAGTGAGCATTTACTGCGTTAAACGTAGTTGGTAGTTTAGTTTATAGTATAAATATATAATTATACTTATGTATGTATCTATGTATTTATTATATTTAGTAATATTGTAAATATGATGAACTCCATGACGCGATGATCTCACAGCTAATAAATGTAGATGTAAATACTAAGAATTTAATAATTTAGCCAAGTCACAATACTTTTGCTGAAAGAAAGTCATAATGATCTAGTCATCATCTCATATAGAGAAGCATACAATGTGATCTCAGGAGTACTTTAACCTATTTATTAAGATCTAAATCTAAAGAAGCCCTGAAATATCTCTAATGAACTTAGTTATAATTTGCAATCTTTTTAACACCTAGTATTACTAACAAGTTAGAAAACAAGATACGGTATTGGTAAGCGGTAAAGAAAGAAAGACATAAACAAGGTTGTAACAGAACATTCGATTGGTGTCCTATTAACAAGCGATGCATGGTAATTAATGATTTGTAAGTTAATTTATGGAAGAAATTTAATATTTAAAACCTGAACATGTAATTCCACATATTATAAATGTTGTGTTGATAATGTAAAACAACGTCTGTAAACACAGCTTCGCAACATTAAAAAAAATACTATTGTTAAAATCAATGTTTGCAAAAACGACAAAATTTTCAGTAACGCTACCCAATATGTGTTAACACTTCTAATACTACAGATTCTATAGACAGAAAATCTTAATATCATGTCAAAATAGATTGCAGCTACATATAACAACTAAATGTATTTAACTCTTTACATATCTATCAAAACACACATGGGGTATGAAGTTTCTGAAGCACATAATTTGACTGATTTGAAACCGTTCGTCCTTTGGCAAGTCACTATTCAGCTGCTATAACATTTTGTGCACTGTGTATCAATCAATTCAGCTGCTTTTTGTATGCTTAGGGTATCTCAATATTAGAATTTGACCTTTCTGTGTAAGAAATCATCCAGGGAAGTATTATCACCATACCAATTTCTGCCATAAAGCAGCCTTGTTCGGCGGTGACCGCTCAACATCATGTGGATCGCCAGCTTTTTAGCCAACCAAAAAATGATGTTGCTTCTGTAATTTTCTTAAATATTTGTACTGACTAACAACACTAAAATGACTAAGACCAGATATTTGTGAGAACATCCTAAAAGTGTAATAGTAATCTCTTGGTTTATTTTTAACATGTCCATTTGATCTTTGAATATTTACAATCTAATCCTGGAAGGTACCATTAGATCGATCTGACCTTTCAAGACAAACTAATAAAAGCGTATTAAAAGACCAGTCTATGCGGCTTGCCTTAACTGGCCGGCCGGTAAGGATTAAATAAAGACCTCCAGGCGTAACTAATATTCTAAATTGTGCCTTGTCTATCTTATCGTGGATTGTCTGTTGGCATTTGTCATAAGTATGCATTTTTAGGATAAATTCTCCACTAAAAAAAAACTGTAATTGCTTATAATAACGAGCTGCTGGACCAACAAATCAAATACAGCATAAAATCCAGGATAACGAACTACCAAAAATTGATTACAGATGCCCGTGTGGTATCCGGCAAAGAATAGACCACCCCCTGTCATCCCATGGGTGTCGTAAGAGGCGACTAAAGGATCATGTAAAGAGGTTAACACCATCCCTCTATACGCTTAACAACTTACTGTGATAACCACTGCTTAAAATGCTTAACTGGGATTACGAAGAGATCGAACTACAACTGACGAAACCTACATCGCAATATCACAATTCTCCTCGACAATAGAGAATCTCAAAAATGACTGTTGTCCTAGTAACACACGCACAAAACCTGTCTGTTTGGAAGATCATCCACATCAGATAAAGAACATTCTACCCTGTTCTCATGTCATTAAAGGGCTAAGCTTAACCCCTGAAAATCCGATTAATACACGCAGGATATTACAAGCTTTGGACTGAGAGTGCACAATAATATGCTTTAGCTACCACTCCCATTCAAAAATCCCAACAACATACAACAACTAGAGCCATCTTCTCCTACCCGTGGTACGCGGCTTTCGAACACCCACAAACAAACAATGCCCAGCGCCAAGCAATGTGGTGGAGTATGAATTAATCCTTTTATAATGGAAAGTCTTTCAACAAGATCAAATGCAACACTTTAAAAAATGATTCCATACATAGTGAAAGTGTACAACGGCAACAGCAGCGCCCAAAATACATAATAAACCCAAAAGATTCTAAGACAATAAAAATACAAAAAATAATGAGCATACAGTCCATGAAGAAAAAGTCACCACCAATATCAATACACTCACTCAGGTTGTCAGAACTGTTGTTTGAGAGAAAAAATATTTATTGGACTTTCGTTCCCAATAGATCTTTAAGGAGCAATTTGACCTTTTTGACTAAATGATAGATTATACTGGACATCGGCTTATAACAGGCTGACTTGAATATTAAAATTAAAAGAAATAACATTTCTCAGACCACCCAAAGGCAATGACAAACATCATCAATACGACGATTCAGCAGCATTTCCACTATGTTAGAGCAAATATCTCCCTAGGGGCTCATCTACTCGTGTTAAACCCTACTTACGCCCAACGAGGATCTCAAGGTCCGCCAACACCCAATGAACCATCGCGGTGGAGTATAAACTAAACCCTCTGGGATGGAAAGCCTTACAACGAGGTCAACAACACTCCAATAAAATTGCTTCCATGTGTACCGTAGTGGTCATGGCACCCAGAAAACAGAAAATCATCAAGCGTAAAGTCCAGGAACAAAAAGTCACTACCAACATCAATACACTCAGGCTATTATTAACTGTTGCCTGGAAGATAAACCATTTATTGGACTTTAGCTCCCACTTAGGTCTTTGAGGAGTGATTCGTTCTTACTGACAAAATGATTCATAATCCTAGGCATCGGTTTATAATAGGCTGACTTGAACATTAAAGTACAACATTCCATGACGCCAGCTTCACCCAATAACAACCTGCACTGTTCCATTTTTGGTCTCCAAGGAGGCTCCTAATGATAACTTTGAAACTCAAATCAACTATCTACTCGTGGCACACACTCTAAACGCCCTACAATGAAAATCAACAGCAAAATTAAGAGCAATACATAATAATAATACCAACTTACTACCACCCCACTGTTGGAAAAGGCTTCTACCGGTACCAAGAACTCACGACCATTGACTACCATGCTTGCTTAAAGCGGATTGGCTATTTGAAAACTAATAAAATTAAACGTATGGTATTTAGACGACGGAACGCTAGGGGGTGATGTAGACACCGTTTTGAATGACTTTCTTTTTATAAAGCAGAAGTTCAGTTCAATTGGTCTAGACCTTAACTTTTCTAAGTGCGAAATTTTCCTTCCTGACTCCACCGACAGACAGACAACTTTAGATAAATTTTATGCAATAGCCCCACAAATCAAAATTCTTGACAAAAGTTCATTACACCTCCTAGGTTCCCCAATTTTGGAAGACAGTTTTACCTCCTTTGTTGAAGAAAAAATCAAACATTTCAATGATATTTCGGATCGACTTTCAAAAATTAATTTACATTCGGCTTTCACACTTATTAAATACTGTTGTTTTGGCCCAAATTTTATGTATAATCTGCGTTGTTCTCCTTTGTGGACACAGCCGGATCTCTTGGACAAAATTGACCAAATTATTAAAAATACTCTCACATAAATTCTTAACGTGGCCCTGGACGACCGAGCATGGCTACAAGCCACTCTACCGATTCGTTTCGGTGGTCTCGGCGTCCGCAAAATTTCCAGTGTAAGCTTACCGGCGTTTCTGTCCTCTGTCCACAGCACTGATAGTTTGACCAGCAAAATCTTATCGTCTTCGCTGGTTAACTTTAAGGTGCCGTGCTTGACCGAAGCTGTAAACGCCTGGAAAATGGCTTGCCCGGGGACAGATGAGCCCGTGAAACCGTCTTCCCAGAGACAGTGGGATGAGCCGCTTTGCAGATTGGTACGGAATAATCTTTTTAATACGTCCACCAATTCTGCGGAGCGTGCCCGCCTACTGGCTGTGGATAAGTGGGAGTCGGGCCTCTGGCTTCAGGCACTACCTTCACCCAACATAGGTACCATGATGGGTGATACCACCTTCCGGCTCGCTACTTGCCTTCGCCTGGGCGCTCCTTGTGGAGCTCCGCATCGCTGTCAATGCGGTGAAGCGGTCGACTGCCTCGGACACCATGGCCTTTCTTGCAGTAAAAGCGCCGGCCGGATAGCATGGCACGCAAGTATTAATGACATTATCCGTCGTGCTTTTGTCTCCGCCGGAGTACCAGCTGTTTTAGAACCTAATGGTCTGGCACGCGACGATGGGAAAAGACCAGATGGGATGACCATAATGCCTTGGAAGTTGGGTAGGCCTTTGGTGTGGGATGCAACTTGTGTTGATACCCTTGCGCCATCTCATCTTCCTAGGTCTGCGTGTTGTGCTGGGGCAGCTGCTGCGAGTGCAGAAAACCTCAAACGGCGCAAATATAATAACCTCATTGGGAATTATATATTTGAGCCGTTTGGGGTTGAAACACTGGGGCCATGGGGTCCGAGTGCTCATCTTGTTTTTCAAGATATCGCCAAGCGGCTGGTTGACTCTTCACGTGACCAGAGGGCTGGCCTTTTCTTGGGTCAAAGAATTAGCATTGCCATACAACGTGGCAATGCTGCCAGCCTTTTGGGCACCTGTCCTGTTGACAGTGATGTGGAGGAGTTTTTTGATGCTCTGTGAGCCCTTTTTGTTATAACTTGTTTATATTTATTTTAGTATTATTTATAGGTTTTATAAATTAATTAAAAAATAATAAAATTATATTCATCCAATATTATGTCTTCAATACAATTGTCTCCATACATGGTCACAAACTGACAAGAAATTATGTGCATGTAATCCATCCGCAAGCAACTGCAACCAACATCTCAAATAGCTACATAATGAGCTTGATACTGAAAGTACTTTACTCCTGAATATTCCACAAAAATTTAATTCACTACATCGTGAAGCAATACAAAACAAAACTATTAACGATAAAGAACACAAGCACACCATCAAGTAAAATGATGCGGCAATTAAAACAGCAGGTTACAAGATGAGTTTAAGGATAACAATGGAAAAGTTTAGAAAATTGCAGAGATGACCACAAAGGAATGGAAAAACATCATGTTCTAGGTAAAGGAAAAGGTATATCCGCTGTGTTTTTTTGCCGTATTCATTACCGTTTTGCAGTTAATTAGAATATTAACAGCTTGAGTCACTGAGACGAAGCAGTACTAAAAAAATCTCCACCCTAGCATTATTTAAGTCTTAGGCAACGGAAATCTTCTCTATATAACATCAACTACAGACTCATTCTAAGAACAACAACAACTACAAAACGGACTCATGAAGAGTTAAGTAGTAGAAGACCAGCTTGAATTACCTCTCACTAAGGGAAGAACTAAAAACTATCACCATATCTATTTCTGCTGCTTAGCCAAGTATTCCGAATTGAATCGAAGAGTATAGTCGCCAGTCAAGCACTGAGACTGCTCATCTTTGTCTCACTACTCATCGATCGTTCTTTGATTTTACTTTTATCTGTAGTGACTCTATCGCCTGTGCCATTGCTAATAACATCTGATCAATGTTTCTGAAAATGATAAAAACTAACATAACATACCACGAAACTGTTACCAATAGCATACTGATCACCCACCATCAAAAGCTTTCCCCACAGAAAACATACATAACAAGGCAAATTCCCTGTGTAAACCGAAAAATGATTCTTCTCCATCAAGAACAATAACACCATCTATTTCATCAAGAGGAGTACAACGCACTACAGAAAGTGACACATTTCCTTCCTTAGCCAATGTTTGACAGACAATCACGGTTAGCACAAAATTCAACAGTTTGTTTATTAGCTGAGACAACAGCATGACAGCTCATTACAGCCTGACCACAAAATCAATAAAGATCAATGCCATATAAAATTTGTTTCCTAGCGTTACTTTGGCCTGTTGCTAGGACTTGTCTTTCATTTTTTCAGTATCCGGTCAAGCGTCTTTACAAAGTCTCGTGCTATGATTTTGAAAAGGCGCTCTACACCTTTACCATCAAAACAGAAGTAATATTCAAGGAAATTTAACATCGTTACGTCACATGCATACATTTAAACCAACTGTGGTATTGATTAGAGAGGCAACACAATCTAGCGATATTTTAATGAAAATAATACCATTCACTAACAGAGGGTTTTAACTTTTGACGTGTAACATCTGAAATAGCAACTTTATACCATAATTTAACATTAAAATAATGTGGTATTATACCTGAGCTCAAGGCAAATTTTGTTTGGAACCAACACGGTTTTGGGACATTCGCTCGTACATCGATCTAGAACGAATTAGCTATGACAAAACGATTGAGCCAAATATTAGTTGCCTTAGGCTCGGCTTGTACTAAGTTGTTTAATTTACTATAAAGGCGGTGTCTAAAGTTATTGTGGTTGTAGCTTTACACACCCCTTAATACTGCATATGATCTAATTTAAGTGTCTAAAGTTATTGTGGTTGTAGCTATACACACCCCTTAATACTGCATAAGATCTGATTTGAGTGTCTAAAGTTATTGTGGTTGTAGCTTTAAACACCCCTTAATACTGCATAAGATCTGATTTACGTGTCTAAAGTTATTGTGGTTGTAGCTTTACACACCCCTTAATACTGCATAAGATCTGATTTTAAAAAAAACTGGAAAAGTATAACATTCTACTTAGCTTTTGCCCGCGGCTTCACCCGCGCAAAAAACGAACTTCCACCTCATTTTTAACCCCTTCTGGAGTGGAACTCGCAAAAACCCTTTCTTAGTGGATATGTACTCTTCACAAAGAACACACGCTCCAAGTTACATGTCTATAGGATGAGCGGTTTGAGCTGTGCGTTGATATATCACCCAAACAATCAGTCGACCAGTTTATCATTTTATATAATTATATCGATGGAAGTTGTATCATTGGTTATCGTGCATCGTTTAAGTAATCATAAGCTTCGGTTTGAATAAACAATATTATCTGTGTATTTGTGTTGTTTTATTTTATCACCTTTCTTATAAGATATATCAGAGGTAATAGTCTTTAGGGGCATAATTCAAGAGACGGAATCATAGGCGCCATGGCCTCGCCATTGTCTAGGTCAAACACAGTAAAATTTATGATAGAACTGCCTTGTTTTACGTGGCGTGACTGCCTATCAGATGTCCACAACCTAGTTCTGAATGTCAGACTTTCTGACTCTATCTGAGTAGCCGTAACGCCGGTCAAAGATCTACGAATGGCAACCTATACGATCGGCGTGCGTGCTTGTGCAATTAATTAATGGACCTGCGCAGACGAGGAGGAACGGTATACAAAATGTGCACGGTGCGCTCTTATTTGTACTACAATAAGGTTGTACTTTTTCCGAGCAATACCTCTTGTCACCTGGCAGCTGTAAACGGACAGAAAGCAACCTAATGACAGTAATAACAAGAGCGCACGGTGAACATTTTGACCGCCATTAGGCTCTAAAACTTGTTTTGACCAAATCACATTAATAGTTTCCCAGTTTCTCACAATATGTTGCCATAATTATCTGACAAACACTAAAAATTAGTTTGTTTTAGTGTAGGTCAGGTAAATGTGACAATATACTGTACCTCATGCTTTAGTGACAGGTGTATTAACCACAGGGCCGTCACGACAGTATTCAATATAAAATCAATAGGGAGCCAATCAGAAGATATAAAAAAGTCATTATCGTTAATAGCTGAACATAAAACTCTTGTACTGCTGTTTGTAATCTGAGGACGAAAAAGGACAAAATAATTTGTCTGTGTTTTTTAGTCAGCAAGAATCTGACTAAAAACATATTTTTCGTTAGATTCAGTAAGTACCTGAGAAAGTGTGAAAGAGTAACAAACATCCAATTCATAAAAGAAAGGTAGGATAGCTTTTTTGGGTACAAAAACAACAAACACTTTTCAAACGGACTACTGTTTTTATTTCTGAAAAAAAAAATTGGACGTACATTTTGACAATTTGAAACATCGACTTCATCTTCCTATTATGTTTTAAATAATAAAAATAAGTCAATTAACAGATATGAATTTACAGCCGCATAAAACAGTCACAATATGGCAATAAGATGTTCCTGCAATCATAAGCTCTACACACATGTGATAGAGTAGATAATTGCTAGAACTATTTCTTTAAACAATCTCAATTGTTGCATATGTACTTATCAAATGGAAAAACAGGTTTTATTTAATCAAGCCATGGAATCTGTTGAAGACTCGTGATTATTGTAAATGTCATAAGAAACGAGTGGCCTGCATATAATAATAATATAATATAATAATATAAATATAATAATACACAAGTGCCATTTAGATGAAAAGATAATTCAGTTAAACAATAAAAATAATTAGTTATATAAGATCAGCCGTGGAAAAGAAAAAAAAGTAAAATGAAAAAGAAAAATAGGTGGTTTCTGCAACTTAATAAGTAAGTAGGTAGATATCATACCTACCATGACAATATTTTGACAACTTTAAAGTCTGCTTTATAATATATAAGCAAATCTAAGTAAGTAAAAAAGTAAACAGTAATAATACATCAAAAGAGATAAATAAGTTACTGTATAATAGACAATTACTCTAAAACTGCTCGATGTTTTTAAATAAAATTTCAAGGAATTTATGAAGTCAGTACGAGCTTCTTTATGAGAACATGTCTAAATATCAAGTGACTTATTTATTTTGTTGGCTGAACATACAGCTCAAGAAACAAAAAGACCAACATAAATTCAAAACAGAATGAATTACAGATTAAATTATAAATACAATTGTTAAGACATTGGTGCCGATTCCCTTGGTCACAAACTATTCTAATTTTAAGTTAAATGCATCTTTCTCTTTTCATTTCTTAAAAAAAAGGACAGAAGATACAATTTAGTTTAATCCTGTCAAATTAGACAGCGCCGGAAGAAAATTGACGTATATTTAGACGCCATGTTTTCAAAACGCGTCTAAATTATCTATGGAGTGTCTAAATTTGACAGGACTTAACTAATATTTTATCTTCTGTCCTTTTCTTAATTAAATGGAAAGAGAAAGATGCACTAACTTAAATTTACTTTAGTTTGTGAACAAGAGAATCGGCACCATTTTCAACTGGTTAAAGTGCGGGCAGAAATTATATATACCACCTCTTTAGTTAATGGTAAATACCTATCACACACTCAATTTGAAAATTAAAAACCACAGTCTTCATAAAGAATTGAAATTAATTAAAATTCACGGCATTGTAACTAATCTTGGTACCGTATGACACTATTGCTATTTCGCTACTGACATTATACACATTCCACATTATCATTAATTGTGTATACGGACAGACAATCAATTACTGAAACATCCATGTACTAACATGCTCAAAAACATTTTTAAACAAAACGTTAAGAGCAAAAAATGCATTGGCAAGAATTTTTACAACCTACTATTATCTACTTTCGATCTATACAGTACTACAAAAAAAATCTTAAAGTTTTCTTCAGCGAATTTAATGATACTATATTTCTACTATAAGTACTTCGTGTTAGCTATAAACAATTAGATAATTTAGACCTCTACATATATGTTACAACATCTAAAATAGTAATAAGTACTTTATATCCTGCACAAAATGGGTACACATTTCCCTATATCAAATCTTGTAAATCGATATATAATGTTAACAGATATACATATAAAACAAATGCATACTTCTTGAGAGCAAACAGAGATCATAATTTTGTTTCGAATTATCATAAAACCTAACGTTACTTCATACTGCATTGAAATATATTTAAATTCATATCGTATACCACTACCTACTCATGTTTATTGAGAGATAACAAGATGAAACTACGATCAACATTAAATTACCAACTTAGTAATAAGCGTATTCTGTTTTAGCTATAATATCTTTATAACGATACAAAATAAATAAATAATACGTGTTGTGAGTGTAGTCGCTCGCTACGTCTAAATCTCGTTTAAATTTCGTGACTCACCAATACGCGTAAAGAAACAAAATTAACTGTCAAACTAAAAACTAGTATCACACATTATTCTGCTGACGCTAGAACACAACTTTACTCTCAGAATAATCACATTTCGATAAACGGACATAATTCACATGTTTTGTACGAAAACAAATTCTTAATCGATTGGAAGGCCACCGCTATCCTAACACACTAGCTAATTAGTTTCGCTACGAACAATTAAAGCTTTTGCTCGACGACTTGCAGTCGAAGCCGCTCTATTACAATGTAACTCTAAATAGGCATCTAATCTATGCATCACGTTACGTCATTCGCATTGACGTATGAGAGCACGGCATCTCAATTTATTTGACCAGTTCATACACAGTCTATACACTGGGTCGTGGTCGCAAACAATCAGTAACGATGTGCAGCCCCGAGCCCGTCGGCGCTGACTCCTGCAACCTGTCTGTCACCTGTCGCCCTGGGGAGCCGGGTCCCGTGCGCTGCGTCGCAAGCCTCAGCGGTCGCACCGCCTGATACTGCAGGGTCCGTCACACTATCAACGTCAATTCACTCCCACCGGTAAACACTTGCACTGTTTGACCTTCTGTAACCGCTTGCGTCTGAACGGGGGGTTCTGTCCGGGACAACGCAGAGTCACTGTCACCCAGGTGAACTTCTTAGGCCTACAAAACGAACATGACTTGAACGCAGGCTGCGGCCGCTCCGGGTTGTTGTCGCGTCGCCGCGGGCCCTTCGGTATGTAAAACGAGTTGCACTGGCCGTAACAGAATTTGTTTATCACTGTTGTGGGCAGGCAGCCCGGTTCTCGGATTTTCTGAACCAAAGGCTCCGTTTTACACCAATCCTCCTTGAGATAGTCCTTTTTAGTCACGACCAAAGCATTTTTCGAGGATTTCAATATTTTTCTGAATTCGATTCCGGGGGGTATTTCTGTAGCGTCTTCTTGCTCTGGCACAGAAACCACCATGCCTGTTTCAGAGCTGCCATCTCCGAGTTCGTTTCTTTGCACAAAAGATGTCGATGAGGAAGCGGTGGCCTGTTCCGCGCGCTGTCTCTCCGCGAGGAACCTCTGCACTTGTTCAGTGTCGATGATGTCCAGGATAGAGTCGGTCGGGGTGAACGGCTTCCTGTTGCCGACGCCGGCGCCGGCGCACACCCCGCACGCTGCCAGGAGGGCTGCAGCGGCGAGCCAAATGTGCGATTTCGATAAGTTCTCCATCTGCAACAATAAATTTGGTCATAAATAAAAATATTTAATTCGCAGCAATTAAATGCCGCCGTTCAAATAAGGCGTCGTTAATTGAAGTCCGTAGGCTTCGGAGCGGATGTCGTAGGCTAAACTCACGTCGTATCTAGAGATGGGAGCCAACATGTCGTAGGCAGTGCGTCGGTGTAGTGGGTCCGCGAGCGCGCGCTGTGTGCGTGTGCGCAGGGCCGGCCGGCGGAGCGGTAATGAGCGCAAGCGCGGCTCAATGGGCCGCCGCTCAATGAACGAGAGATGAGTCACGCACCGCGCCTCCGCCACAGAACCGTTACTACCAGCCGCCGCGCGCAGACGCGACACCTCGCTACATGTGTTTCGGATTACGACAACCACAATAGAAACGATCCTTTTACAATCCGCTTTCTTTAGCTTATACAGCCATCTGTTTGCAAACAATTGTAAAACCTGCCTTCTCAGTAATCACTAAGGTTGCCGATGGACGTGAACTATTTAAGCCGATTAAATTGTTAAGAAATAACAGCTGCATTAAACTTTAATTTTTTATCTTTTTACTTTTTATATTTTAAACACAATAGAAATTCGATACATTTTGTTATGGACTTCAATAGAAAAGAATGTTGCTCCTTTCCAAATGCACTAGGAAATCCACTGGTATAGTAGGAGCGTTTAACTGCACTTACATACAAACATAAGCTACCTTCTATCGTATGTTACACAGGGATTTTAAGAGAAGTGCTATCCCTTAGTACAGAAGAATGTCTCGGATGGTACTACCACCACACCTATTTCTGCCGAAGAGCAGCCTTGCTGTGTTTCGGTTTGAAGGTCATGGATGACGGTGTTATTTTAGGTGTCTTATGTGTTTGTAACACATAAGACATATTATCGTTATCTCTAGAATGTCAGCGAGCAGCGTACCTTAGGTTCAAGATTACTAGAAGCCTAACAGATTTGTATCATTTAGAGAAAAACTCCAGCAAGTCACCGACACATTTTTTTTATTTTCTGATAGATTCAAAACTAAGGGCATAAGTTTGCGATGCCTTTATTTTTACAGATATCTATAGGTAGCGGTGATTTAACTTTAGGTGTGCCGCTTATGTCATCCATAGGCAAAAAAAAACATTCCCCCTCAGAAGCACGCAACATTTAGGCAGAATACCTGCCGTCACGTTTAGCCAGGTACGATCGGAGAGATTTCCTCACGTACTGCTCTGCGGCGCCCGGCTCAGGCGCCGGCGACTGTAGCCCATCTCGAATCAACGCGCTTCCGCCCATTTGTGCGTCCCACAATGCCCATACAAACTTAAACGTATGGAACCATCCGCAGCCTTCTGCGAACCGTAGGCGCGGTGTGGGTGCCAATATTCAATCACTTGAACAATATATTTTTGAAAACCGATTTTACCGACAGCATTCTTTTCTTAAAGCAGGAAGTATGGTAAATGCATTAGGTGACGGTTTTTACGCTGCCGATGTAAAGGAATGTCATGTTTTCAGTTGATGTAATATGTGTGTGAATTTCTTTATTGCGCCATAACTTCTAAACGCCTAAACGGATTCAGATTAGGTGTCATTAAAGTCCTTGCGCATCGTCCAGAGTAATTTAGGCTGAAAATCAATTAAAAAGTCTTTTACCGCCGTTTTTCTGTCCCAATGTATGCTTTGTTAGATCTTTAAAACGCAACGGATATAGATGCGTTTTTTTTTAATAAATAGAGTCTTTTAAGAAGAAGATTTGTTTTTTAATAAATAGAGTCATTCAAGAAGATGGTTTATATGTGAAATACATGCACAATATAGAAGAGAAAAGCCGGGTTTTTAAAGATTTTTACCACCAGTGTGAGCTGGGACGGGTCGCTAGTAATTTATAATTGTATTAATTTCTTGTTTAATTAACTGCATAAGGTAACTATTAATGATATTCAAAACCGAACAAACAAACATCAGATCTAGAGATACGCTAAACAAATAATTTAATAACACCCTTCGATGAAGTAATTGAAAGAAAATATAGGTATAATATAAGCTACCTACACTTTATTAGTTTCTGTGAAGGTATAATTAGAGGTTTGATTTATAATCAAGGCAATCAATCCATTATATTTACATATAACTTGTGCAAATTGTTCGAGTCATTCTAACATGAATGTGTTATGTGAGATGCCCGATGTAAATTGCACTACTAGCTGTCTAGCCCTCAGCCATTACGCAATAAACAAAATGGCGGCGGAAATTTCACAACTACCCTAAAAAGAAAAACGTACGAGCACCCGTACTAATATTATAAATGCGAAAGTAATTCTGTCTGTCTGTCTGTCTCTTTATCACGCCTTAGCCACTGAACCGATTTGAATGAAATTTGGTACAGGTATAGTCTGCGACCCGAGAAAGGACATAGGGTAGTTTTCATCCCGGAAATCTCTCGGGAACGGGAACTATTATTCCACGCGGACGAAATCGCGGGCAAAAGCTAGTAGATTACAAAATTTTATTTTTTTTAAATTGTAGGTATCCATGAACGTAAATAACCAAACTTGTTCATACAAAAGTAGTCTGTAAATAATAAAAATAAGCACTATATTGAAATGGGATACCCCGACAGCCGGCTGTCGGTTAGGTGTCTAGGGGCAGCACTGTTTCACTCACGACCCTAATTACTGCTCCGGTCCTGTAGATTAAAGCGTAATGTTGTGTATATTAAATTGCTCTTAAATCTTGCTATCATTTATTGCATTTGTTTCCAATCGGAGCGTTAGAGCGTTTTAACAAGCAAAAGAACAATTTATAATACCAGCCTATTACAGTAATAGGCTGGTATTATAAATTGTTCTTTGCCCACTGCAGGGCAAAGGCCTCTTCTCATACAGAGAAGGCACGAGCATTAAACACCACGCTTGCTCAAGGCGGATTGGCGATTTCGGACTTATATTCAACTACAAGTCCAGGTTTCCTCACGATGTTTGCTTTGACCGATGTCTGTGATGTCTAAGATAATCTTTAAAAATTGCATATGAATTGTAAAAGTCACATTGGTACTTGTCCGGATTCGAACCCACAACCTCTTGCATGAGAGGCTGGCGCCTTAACCACTAGGCCATCACGACGGTCGAGTAAGTAAATATTTCCTCAGCCCACATGTGGGCTGTGGCTCATCTTAGCGCAAGGAAAATAAGTATGGAATAATACAAAACTGCTCATCACTCAGCAAATAGCATGAACCTAGCCTAAGACCAGACCAGCCAGGAGGAAATATTTATGCAAAATTTAATTATAATCTGTTCATTAAGATTTACGTGATGCAACATCACATAAATTCGTAATGATTTTATGATATACGTTTATTTAAATTAAAGGAGCAGGTACAATATATTTCCAAGAGTTAGTTGAATCCATACTAATATTATAAATGGGAAAGTGTGTCTGTCTGTCTGTCTGTTTGTCTTTCTTTCACGGCAAAACGGAGCGACGGATTGACGTGATTTTTTAAGTGGAGATAGTTGAAGGGATGGAGAGTAACATAGGCTACTTTTTGTCTCTTCCTAACGCGAGCGAAGCCGCGGGCAAAAGCTAGTATTATAATAAATAACAGTAGAGCAATTAACTCTAAAGAATTTCACATTCTTTGGCGCAAATGAAAAATTTTACGACAATAGGAAGTCCCTTTTAAAATTGTTAGTTTTTTTTTTACTACGGCGCTTAACATACTTCGGCGAAGGAATTTCATTCACTTATTCATTCATGAACGTTTTGTTCGCGTAGGGTTGTCAAAAAAATGAGAGCATAATAGCCGTTAAGACGACCCTTAGCGACAGGCTGTCTACAACGCCCACGCTTATACAGCGGGTTATGCTTTTATTTATGTGTTTATCGATGTGTTTGAGTTTTTATTTTTTAATTTAAAATAGTTTAAAACTTTGACATAAATAAAAGCATGCACATTTTTTATAAAAAAATAGCATTAATGTTTTTTAGTAATCGAGCTTTACGTTACCTATTATAGTTGGAAGTAAATAAATACTGAGTAAATAAGAAATAAGAGGTTATTTAACCTTTTCAACCAAAACATTTTTTTCATTTGAAATTAAGTTACTTTCACTTTGCGAAAAATTCAAATGTGTTTTCTTTCTAAGCCAATATTTTGTGTGGGTTTAAGAAATCCGCATTTACGGCTCTATGCTCCTAATTTTAAGTCAAAATATTATTTACAAGTTCATTTAACGTAATAGTTATATTATATTAATTGAATAACCCAAGTTGAGCCCACGAAGCAATTAGCACAAAGATACATTATTTATTTAAACGAGTTAAAATTACGTGTTAATGTCAACAAATATTATGACAAGTTCTAAATATTTTTATTATTCATCTTTACTTAGCTTTACGACTAATGATTACAGGCTTTTATGCAGATGAACACTATTATAACAAATAACTATAGTAATAAATAAAGTCTACACTATTATTGACAAATGATAAACACAATTACCTACGATTCTCAACTGATTGAGTATTCATACCAATTATTTGTCTTACCATAAATTTTAATAGTGGGATGCAAAAGCAATGTGTTAGTTCCATTGAAACTCAGATGCTTTGATATTGACAAAAAACCTACGTTACATTAAGAACACATAAATAAAACATCTAAGATTTTTGTATTTCTTAAAATGCGGTAAACGATTGATCGATAAACATTTTAGCATCGATACAATGATGCAACAGGCAACAGCCTGTACATATCGTAGTCCTGTGATGGACGATACACCTTTACATATTTGTGAGGCCCAATTCTGAGAAGAATCTCAGGAATTACAGTGTTTTAGTGTTCCAAATGATGTCATAGATCAATATTATTCAATCGTAATGTTTCATATTTTATGGAGCTTCCCGGATGTTATTGTAAACTGTAGGTGTCAATTAATTATTTTATTAATAAGTATGACTGTAGGTAAACACCGAATAGGTAATATTTTCATAATTATTCAGTCATAACTCATTAACTCCTCTATAAACTGAATATGAGTTTACGGCTCTTTTTTCAACTATTTATGTATCTCATTATTTTAAGATGGAACACTCCAAACATGCACAATTTCGGCGTTCTTTGTCACAGACAAATTACATTTTGAATTGTCTAAAGTTGTTAACTGCACTCATTAATTAATCTCATTCAGTCATCGGTTACATCACCCGTATACCTAGTTTCGTTAGTATTCCGACAAAAATACACAAAGTTCGCGTCACAGTCAAATACCATTGTTACGTCTGGTTGGATGCACAACAAGAATGACACATTACAAGAAAAAAAAAAGAAATGATGCATTACAAGAAAACCATTCAGTCAGTGTAGGAGCATTATTCGTCATTTTAAATGTGTACCGCGACTTAGAGGCGCCGCTGCGTATTGTTGACCATCTATATATCAAGTAAGTTTAATCGTCTCCAATCGCTTTGATCAGAGCATATATCGCGGCGCCGGCGCACCGTATTCTGGCGCGCTTACAAAAAACGGGAACAGAAAAAGGTAAAGTTCCTCAAACGCCAGGTACAGGCGTTTAATGCGAGCAGACGTATAAATCAAACCGAGGCCTCTAACAACTTATGACATAAAATCCTTTATTATTCACACGGATTCGAATAAAAAAGCTTCGACATTGAATAGCCGGCGCTGGAGCAGGACCGGCGCGCCACGCATCGAATAACATTATAGGATTAAGAACACTTTTAGTTTCTTTTTGAATGGAACAATTAGAGACGGACGTGATAGGTGTGACAAAAAATAACTTAATTTTTTTGCTCCCATAAGGGATCGTCTTTGGATTCCAACAGTCGGCTGCTTAAAGTATGTTTCTGAGAAATTGGATTAGATGATGCGCGAAAACGAATTTTGTACCTTTTGTTAAGGTGTGAGGGAATCGATTTAATATTATAATTAATTGAAACTTATGTTACCTGCATTTATTAAAGTAATAAACAAAATTATTTATCGACATCTAACGATTTTATTGGTCAAGAATTTTCGAGGTGCAATCCCACGATTGAGTAAGTAGGGCACAAACGAACATAGTTTGTTTTTATTGTAATATCTTATATTCTGTCAAGAATCAGTTAGCTATGTCTCAATGTAAATTATCTATGCTCAGCAACGCTGTATTAAAAAACTCTATAAAAGCGATTATGCACACTTGTGTTCTTGGGAAATTAGATATGGACATACGGACAGACGCGCGTCTAGACTGGCCGTCATCTAGACATAGACAATACTATGTACCTACATAAACGACGTTTATTTTTAGTTACATGTGAACGTAGCAATTAGTACAAAACCTAACCTAAAAATATGTTAGACAGACCAGTGTGATAGTCCTTGAATAGGACACCGTAAATTGTTCAGTGCACGCAATTATTCGTGTTTAGCGGATATTGCCTAACTCTATATATTATATACTTTACTCTATATGTTGGATTTTTTATTCTATATCCTTCTCAGGCTATGGTCTACCTCTGCACTATCTGTTTCGTAGTTTAAGCATAAAAACAGACAGAGTGACTTTCGCATTTATAATCTTAGTATGGACTTAAAAGATATGCCAATTTAGAAACCAAATTGACATAATGACCAAATACTGCGTCAAATTAGGCTTTTATATTACACTAGCTGCCTCCCGCGGTTTCACCCGCGTTAAAAATGTTAAGGGTGAACAACCCTTATCACTTAGGGGTATACAAAATAGATAGTAGCCGATTCTCAGACCTATTAAATATGAGTAAATATAAAATTTTGTAAAAATCGGTAAAGCCGTCTCGGAGGAGTAAGGTAACTAACATTGTGACACGGGAATTTTATATATAAAATAAAAAAAAATATCTTAATTATTTTTTATTTTATAAGGATTTTGCAAAGGAGACACAACACTATCTTTAGGTCTTTTTGCTTGTTTTGAAGACATGGCAAGTAACATAAGACCGAAGTACTCCACTCCCGCGCAGTCGTATTCTTGATCGAAGAAACAGGTTATTGTGGTGATTCTAAGCCAATAATAGTATCCCAGTACTTAAACTGTATTAGAGTCTTTGCATTCAACACTTTACTGCTATACAAAGCTTCCTTACGGAATAAACTGCAGAAAGGAAAAACACCTACCTATGTTATATCAGTATTATATAGGAAATGACATATGGAGATTTTTAGTGCAATTGTAGTAAATAAATGTGTGTTTTCCTTGTGGTTTGATGGACTTTATTGTAAATGCACGATAAGTGATGTGTGGATTGTGTATTGACGTAGAAATTTCGAATGTCGTCAAGAACAAACATTTGGTTGTCTTTGACACCATTAAGATCGGCTGCCAATGGTTAAGCGCATGTTGCGGGTTCGATTCCTGCAGTTTACAATTAATAAACATTTTATATAGCAGAATTAAATTGACCGTTTGAAGCTTATTAATTCCCTTCATACTACTTCATACTCAAGGATCTATATTTCTCAACGGTCTATATCATATGAAATAATTACAAACATATTAATGCGAGATTTTATGTTGCAGTTTGTTATAAATATCAGAAAACTAGTAATTATTGCCGGCAACATAAAAAACCCTTTTTATAATAAAGTTTTACCAAACAAATTTCCCAGAAAGTAACCCATGACAATTCTTAACCTAACCAAACGTGAATAAACCTATCTACAAAAAAATAAAACTATAATGTAAACAGAAAAAAAACCCAGAGCATAAGCGCGTAATAAGGTATTGCGCTAACAACAATTTTACCTTTTTCACTCATATTGTTCAAATCAACGTATAACAAGAACGGGTTGCTATTTTAAACAGGCTTTTCCCCCGGATCTTCCCGTTCCCAGTTAGGAGTAGACCACCAGGTTTAATTATCAATTAGAATTGACGCAACCGTGGTGGGCGCTAATACCGAACATAGGCCCATGACGTCACTCGTTATTGATTATTGTTTTATTCGTCATTCACGAGTAATTATATCTCTGATGCACTCGATATGTGTAAGGAAAAAATATAGTTTGGACTTTGAACTGATCGGATTAATCGAAATATTGTTCACTACTGCCTTATTAAAAAAATGTAAATGTATTGCTTCTATGACTACCAATATTGGTAACAAGAGACCTAATTAAGTAACGGAAAAAAATATAATTATTACAATAGGTAATAAAAAAAAATACAAGTTAATTGCTTTTCTATTTCAAGGTAAAAACCTCTTTTCATTTAGAGAAGACGCTTGCTCAAGGTGGAATCGGAAATAAAGGCTTTAATTTAATTAGGTGTATGTAGGTCCAGGTTCCTTCAAGATTAATCCTCCCACTAATGTCAATGAAATAGGAACAGTCATTTCACCCGCAATCTAATTAATAGTGTAATTGGCTCCAGCCGTTCTATTTTAAATAAAAATAAATAAGTAAAATAAACGAGGTTTTATAGGGTGTTTCATTTTTATTAAAATGAAGTGGTACTTGGGGTCTATGCACACCACGTTTTTTAAACGCGCCGTCGACGCGCGTTTTGGGAACGCGCGTCGCCGGCGCGTTTTAATCCTGCATAGCAGTTTGTTGTCGTTTGTATCGATACAAACGCGATGCACCGGCGCGTGTGTATCGAGACAAACGCGCGGCACCGGCGCGTCTAGCGCGCGCGTCTACGGACGGGGTTTTTTTGTTCATCTTGCTACTGCTGACGAGGTTCTAAAACGCAAAATGCCAGCGCGTTTGTATTTATACAGGTGTGCAAAGGTCTACAGGCTGCGTCTGACTTGTGTGCGTATCACTTCAAACGCGCGTCGACGGCGCTTTTAAAAAACGTGGTGTGTAAAGGCACTTACACACATAAAAGTATTGATACAAACTTCCCCTCTCTACTCAATATTCTAGCTAAGAATATTTTCTCGCCTCAAAAATATATTACTCTTTCGTCTAGCAAAAAAATGCTAGCCACCTATAAAGAAACTACAGAAAGTTGTGTAAATTACTTTGTTACAACGTAGATAAAGCCTTCAAGACGTAAAATATACCACAAGTTTGTTTGTCATCTTGCTTTCATTTTTCTTTTAATTATTTATTAGGTGTGAGAGACGTATTTGAGAACTGTTTTCTGTTTTGTAAAAAGTTTTTGTTCATGGATGTCAATGGTGCCGATTCTCTTATTCACAAACTAAGCCAAATTTAAGTTAAAATTAGCCTTCCTGTCGAATTTAGACACTCCATTGATAATTCAGACGCGACTTAAAAGCATGGCGTCTAAATATACGTCAATTTTCTTCAGGCGCTGTCTAATTTGGCAGCATTAAACGAAAATGTATCTTCTGTCCTTTTCTTTAAGAAATGGGAAGAGAAAGATACATTTAACTTAAATTTAGTTAAGTGTACAAGAGAATCAGCGCCAATAAGTTTTTTAAATATGAAACGCAAATGCGAGAGAACGCCATTGCAATCTTGTTCCCATTTGTTTATGTAATTAACTAAAGGTAAACAAATTGTTACAAGTCTTAAAATCTAAAAAAATATATAAAAGACACATCAAGGTTATAAAAATTTGTCGATTACCTGACATCATAAAGACATGAAAGAAAGTAGAACATTCCCAGCTCAGTTCTGTTGTTTCATAATATACTAATCCATACTAATATTATAAATGGGAAAGTGTGTCTGTCTGTCTGTCTGTTTGTCTTTCTTTCACGGCAAAACGGAGCGACGATTGCCGTGATTTTTTAAGTGGAGATAGTTGAAGGGATGAAGAGTAACATAGGCTACTTTTAGTCTCTTTCTAACGCGAGCAAAGCCGCGGGCAAAAGCTAGTATACTATAAACAGCCCCTTAGAAAAAAATCAAAAGATATTTTTACACGTAACAAAATAATACTTCGGAAATGCCGACACGAATACTCAAATATATTGAAGTGGATCTGAAAGGATGAATGGCCCTAATGAACTCAGATATGTATTCAGATCGACAAATGACGAATTCATGGAAGCCGAGTAATCGAATAGTATTGTATGGCTTGGAATATTAGGTTCCTATGTCTGATATCCTTTTTTAACCGACTTCTAAAAAAAGGAGGAGGTTCTCAATTCGAATGTTTGTGTTTGTATGTTTTTTTTTTTTTTTTAATGTTTGTTCGCGCATATCTCCGTCGTTTACCAACCGATTTGAACAATTCTTTTTTTGTTTGAAAGGGTAGACTTCCCAAATGGTCCCATTGTCATCAGGTCCAGGATCTGATGATGGTATCATGTCGAAATCGAGGGAACTCCTCAATTTTTTTATTGAAAAACGTACATTTTTTTTAAAGTTACACTAAAACGTAGTTGGGACTCTAACTAAAAAGTAAAAAATAAAAAACTTTTTCCAAAAAAAAGATAACCGACTTCAAAAACGAAAAGCTCAAAAATAACTATTTCGGAAGTCGGTGGCAAGGCAACACAATTCGACCGGCAGAAGAGAAGCCACCGACTTCCGAAATAGTTATTTTTGAGCTTTTCGTTTTTGAAGTCGGTTATCTTTTTTTTGGAAAAAGTTTTTTTTACATGACTTTTGAAAATGTCCGCAGTTTAATTAGTTGTATTGTGATATTTATCTCTTGTGCAGTTTATATCACAGAGCATTTTAAAAGGTGTAAAAAAGCTCAACGAACCTCCAAAATAGAAAAGTTTTGCCGGGCCTGTTGGTCTAGTAGTTAGTGACCCTGACTGCTAGGCCGGAGGTCGTGGGTTCGATTCCCACCCAGGACAAACTTTGTGTGATAAGCATGATTGTTTGTTCTGTATCTGGGTGTAATTTATCTATAATATGTACGTATTTATAAAGTATGCAAGTATGTATATCCGTTATCTGGTTACCATAACTCAAGCTCTGCTTAGCTTGGGATCAGATGGCCGTGTGTGACTTGTCTCAAGATATT
This sequence comes from Athetis lepigone, assembly GCA_033675125.1. Classification (NCBI taxonomy): domain Eukaryota; kingdom Metazoa; phylum Arthropoda; class Insecta; order Lepidoptera; family Noctuidae; genus Athetis; species Athetis lepigone. The sequence goes on from CM066217.1 coordinate 16,793,095, forward strand.
TATTTATTTAGTTATAAAATAAGTCTGCGGCTTTGATTTTGTTTGTTGTTTTACGTAACATCGGGTTTCCGAAGTTACTCAAGTCATTTTTATTAATTTCTATTTTTCACGTTTTAGTGCTCAAGAGTTCCATAATATACGTCAACTTTTTTGCTCCAGTCAGTCGTTGGTATAGATAGGTATTTAATTAACTAAAAGTAAACAAGCTTGAAACATATATTATTTAAAAAATATTCAAAAATGGTATCTAAGAATATTTACAATAAGTTGGATAATAAACTAATCTTAATAAATCAATGTATGCCTTTTGTAAATTTTTATTTTTGATAAAAAGACAAATGTAAAAATTTTAGTTAAATACCTACACTAATAGGGAATAGGTAGGGCATTTGATTATTGAATAATTTATACCATTAATGCAAAATTATATATAAAAACAATGATATCGTATTTCGTCCTTCAAAAAACCAAAAATAACAAATGTTTAATTCAAGTACGTCTTATTTACGTCATTATTACTTATAATTTATTACCAAAGAGTTGACATAATTTATTACAAAATAATAATGATTATTATTTTCAAATAAATTAAATGTATGACACATTTCATTTATTATGATACATTTGAGTCCGAATTAGTAACAGCACGAAGGAAATTAAATAAAATTAAATGTGAATTAAATGCAGTTTTTGTAAAACCACACATACAAGGTGTATTTTTGGTCTTGCACAACCCGCTAGGAGATGATTCTACTCATAAAAACAAACAACTTTTACTATGGAACCAACTCTGAAATCTTGAAAAAAATAGCAGCTGTTTCTAACAAAAGTTCAATGCCCTCCAGACCATAATGTATGACATGCTTGGAGGAGGGCCAGTTCCCACTTCGTTGGAAGACAGGGAAGCTAGTCCTCATACCTAAGCCGGGGCGTCCTGCGGACTCTCCGTCCGCGTACCGGCCCATCGTTTTGCTCGACGAGGCGGCAAAGCTCTTGGAGAGAGTGATTGCGAGCCGCCTCGCCCCGGGGAACGGTCTCCTGTGAGGCGGCATGCCTCCTTGCCGGCGTCCCGCCGTGGGATCTGGAGGCAACAGTCCTTGCACACACGTACGAGTGGCGCGTGGAAGTGCAACGCCGGGGTGAAGTCCCGATGCCGCGGGTTATCGCGGCACGGCTCACGGAGCTCCGGCGAGATCTCATGGCGGAATGGAGACGACTGTCGCAACCTAGTGCTGGGCACGCCGTTATAGCGGCGGTAAGACCCCTCTTTGAGGAGTGGCTGGAGAGGCGTCATGGCACTCTCACGTTTCGCTTGACACAGGTCCTCACCGGACATGGTCAGTTCGGGAGGTTCCTGTGTCGGATTCGGACGGAAGCGACGCCTGGGTGTCACCACTGCAGCAACGGTCGCCTGGAGGACACGGTCGAGCACACGGTGGAGGTGTGCCGCGCATGGGCGGACCATCGACGTGTCCTCGTAGAGGCGATCGGCGGCGGCGCGTTTTGTTCCACGCGCGCCTCAAAGAGAAGGAGTCAGCACAGGAAGGGGCCCAACAGGGCCAACGCCTGCCGGGGATGCGGAATGTTTATAATAGTTACCGTGACCCTGGAACATAAAGGGCAATCGAGGGAGCATGAGTGGGTTTTAGTCAGTAAGAGTCTGACACACCCTCCCGCCGCACCCAGGACGGGAGCAGTCATTGGATGATTTCCCACTCACCAAAAAAAAAAAGAAAACCATAATGTACAGCTGATATTTTTTTAGGAGGTTAACTCGTTTAAATATATCTTGATTATGGTTTTTACCATAACTTACGTCGTGGCGGCCCATTGGTTAAGGCCTGGACTAAAGTAGTATGTATCTTTTGTCGAAAAAGATGCATAAACTTAAATTTAGTTTTGTTTGTGAACAAGGGAAACGGCATTACTGTGTCAAATAAACAATCTTAATCGTGTGTATACAGCCTTATAATAGTAAAAATGTCGGGAATTTCACACCGACCATTGTGGTCAGGTCAAATGATTTATAACAAACATTAAATAAAAATAAAATTTGCAACTAATTGTGGCGTTAGTCATAAACACGTTCTCAAATGTTTTTGGGAACTTACATGTTGTTTTACAAATGGCCAGTGTCATATTACGTTGTGCCGGTTTTCTTTAAATATATATGTTAAATGATGACTAAGCTTTTATGTCTAGTCGCCAAGTAGCAAAGAGCTAGAAAAGGAATGTCATAGTTCCTGTTTTTTGTTGCTTAACCTTTCGTGTATACCTATAGGACGTGGATCCACGCGAGACACAATGCTTTTCTAATTGTGTCTGTAATTAGAGCATTCAAAGGGTTAACATAAGGAGTCTGTAGTAAATTAATCCACTAATAGTTAAAACCAAAAATCTATATCTATACTTATAATAAAACTGTAGAGAGGTCAATTCTGTACATTAAATATATTTTCAAAATTTTTATTGGAGGATGATTGGTGATCGGTACTGATGCCAAAAATGCAATTAGTAAATTTTTTGTCTGTCTGTCTGTCTGTCTGTCTGTCTGTATGTGCACGCATGGGTTAAAAACTACTGAAGGGATTTAAACCAAACTTGGTACGATTGTAATCCATACTTCCGGGCAGGTTATAGGCTATATAACGTAACGCTAAGACACATAGGAGCCGAGCAGTAATGAAAAGTTTGACAAAAACGGGGGAAAAATATTCCTTTTGAGAGATTCCGTTGCGTGCGCTGCGTAAATGGTTGAAGTTACGCAAAAACTATGTACTAAAGAATTGTTCCTCTAAAAAAGTTCTAAAAAAAAAGTCCGCGGCAGCATATGCCTAATATTTATAGTTCACTCACTATAACCATTTTTATGGCAATGAAATTAGCTCTAAGATAGTTCATGATTTGCCAGGGTGTTTTGATGAATTATAGTATTAATCCTAATCGATGTAAATACGTTATCCAATAAAAGTTTTTAATTATGTATAAAATTGTCGTTTACATCATTTAATTACAAAAAATAATATCTTCGGAGACATTACAGTTTTAAAATTACTCCGCAGCAATATAATAATGGTACGTACGGGCAGTAACAAAGCTGGCCGGCTTTGCAAGATATTCGTAGCTTATTCATCAGAATAACACATAATATTGTTCTTCATTACATTGCACCATGAGCCACGGAAGCCAATCAGTAACCAAAACCTAACATAACGCGGGTACGCGAGGATCGTGCCTAAGTGGTGACTTGGTGACCTCTCGCGCCCGCTGATGGTTTAGGCCATGCTCCGGGGCGAGACTGAACGGGAAGTCGTCACCTTCTTCTGCGAAACAGTCATGCTGATGCAGCGTCAAGCCTCGCGCCCCGGACAGGGACCCAGGCGTAGACGTCGAGAGTCGCAAGACGACTACCAGCCACCGTATGCGCGGGTCTGCGGACGGCGAGCGATGGGTAGCTCGCCGCCCGACTAGGACCAGGCCCGTGTCGACGGCACGTTCGTTTCACGCGCGCCTCAAAGAGCAGTCAGCACGTGACGGGACCCTCTAGGGCTAATGCCTGCCGGGGTTGCGGAATAGTTCTAATAGTTACCGCAGCCCCAGAACATAAAGCGCAACCGAAGGAACAAGGGTGGGTTTTAGTCAGTAAAAGTCTGACACTCCCTCATGAGAAGTCATTTGATCAATTCCCATCCTTAAAAAACATAACGCGGGTGAAACTGCGGTACTTATAAACATATAATATTAAACTCACTGACCAATATTAAACGCGTTTGTTATTAAACTAACTACAGGCATGAAACTTGGAGGGTTTATTCTTTGTGCAAAGAGTAAATAGCCACTAAGCGCCTTACTAATAATCGCTGCATAAAGTTATGACAGGTTTATACGTCAAAAAATGTATGGTTACACAGGCTTTATTCATTGCATAACTTTACACAGTGATTATAGTAAGGGCATAACAATTTAACACCTTAAGAGTTAAAATAGAGGACAGAAGTACGACATCCACGCAGGCGAAGCCGCGGGCGAAAGCTAGTAATACTAATATAAATGCGAAAGTAACTCTGTCTGTCTATCTCTTCTTCACGCGTAAACCACTGAACCGATTTGAATGAAATTTGGTAACGATATAGTCTGGGACCCGAGAAAGGTCATACGATAGTTTTCATCCCCCGGGAACGGGAACTATTATTCCATGCAGACGAAGTAGCGGGCAAAAGCTAGTTATAGGAATAGTTAGTTATAGGTATATATAAAGGAGAATAGGCGCCGGAGGATTGGGCATAGGTTAAGTTAAAACTAAAAATAAAGTAATTTAATTGTTTAATAAAATTATCAGTTCAAACATTCCGCCATAAATTGGCATGCGAATATCAAATTTTAATGCTCAAGCAGTCAACTGTAATATTCTTTCTAAAATGAACATGTTTCAAATATTCTTGTAATAATGGTATAATGGTTTATACTTATTTTCCCTTTATTTTGCGTATGAAACTGACCAAAGTCAAATCCAACATTTTTAATTTTCATGTGAAATGTTGTGATCGCCCAGTTTTAAGCCCACCTCTCATGGATTAGGCTGTAGGTTTAAATTCTGCCAACTACCAATGTGACTTTTTCAATTCATGTTACGTGCTTTTATATTTCATTAATGGGTCAAAAATGCACACATTGTGCATTGAAACTGCAATTTTAAAAGAGTAATGCTTAGTTTTTAATTCTTTAAATATTTGATGAAAGCGTTTTTCCCAAGTACAATAGAACTCCGAGCTAATATTTACAAAATGTTTTTAAGTAAATATAGACAGAGTCGTGATGGCCAAGTGGTTAAGGCGCCCGCCCCTCATGCAAGAGGTTGCGGGTTCGAATCCGAGCAAGTACCAATGTGACTTTTTCAATTCATATGTACTTTCTAAAGTTTATCTTAGACATCACAGACATCGGTGAAGGAAAACATCGTGAGGAAACCTGGACTTGTAGTTAATATAAGTCCGAAATCGCCAACCCGCCTTGAGCAAGCGTGGTGATCAATGCTCGTGCCTTCTCTGTATGAGAAGAGGCCTTTGCCCAGCAGTGGGACAGTTATAAATAAATAAATAAATAAATAAAATGTTTATTCACAAAAATTACAGATAGTAGGTACTTATTATATAAAACAGTTGTTGGTAAATCTGTACAAATCAAGTTTATAACCCTGCCTCTTAAACTAGGATAAACCTGTATTTTAAGAGTCAGTGTTCGGCTAGTTAATTCTTTTAAATAAATATGATTTAAGGCAACAAGTGTACGGTGCTGAGGTTATTCTTATTTATCTGCTTTTTATTTAATATGGTGTATACTGTGGGGTAAGGGCGTGAGTGTGTGTGTGTGTGTGTGTTAGGTAAGTGAAGTGTGAGTGTGTGAGTGGGGAATATGAGAGCGTGTTTGTGAGCACTAATAGTGTATGTATGGTTTAATAGGTGCGTGATAAGAGCGTATTATGATTGTGAGCAATGGTAGTGTAAGTATGTGGTAGAAAGTGAGCAAATGTTTGGTTATTAGGTGATAAATGTTAGCAAAGATTCAGTGTAGTCATAGTCCTTTTGTAGTAGAAACTCCGTTACTTTGGATTTCACTTTGTGCAAAGTTAATTTTAAAATATGTAATTGTGTGTCAACTTTATGGTATATGTGTGTTATAGGCTGGTATTATATAGACAGAAACGCTCTATATAAACTTGAACCTTTAAAACAGAGAAAGGTTTCTTAATAACTTTTTCTAGCCAGTTAGCATTCCAAAGACCAAAAAAAAAATCACCTCTTCATCACATTAACCTAGATTTAATTAGCGAAGCGCCACATCCCATCAACAATAAAAGCACACTAGTGATGCGACACCGATGTTTACACGGGCGTCATAATATCTGCATAATTAGCACTGCCGTCGCCCAACACACATTAATTCATTATAAGCAATTCTCGGTTAAATTGCACCTATAATTTGTACTGCTCAGTCGTGCGTTAACACAGAGTGTCATTATGTCATGACATTTAATGCGCCAACTCACGATTTAGCATAACAAATAATAGACGTGTTACATTTTGTTGTAACAATGTGGACTGTGGAATGTTTCCGCGTGGATGTGAGTTGGTGGACATCCCTACCAGCTTGGGTTGGCTAGCACTCCCCGAAATTCCGTAAAACTTTGCAAATTACATCCGCATTGGCAGTTAACAGAACGAAAACTAAACACTATAAAATGCAAGATCTGTAATATAATTTGGTTGGTTTCGATTAAACGAAATAAACAAAAAACTCTTTTTATTTGTAACAATAGTCAAGAAGTCATAAAGTCTAACCAAAGGATGTCGACTGTCATGTTACCATAACACTATGTTATGGAGGTCTAAGGCCCGTATTAATAGACGCTACTCAATTCTGAGACGCTCTCAAGTTTATTGCTGTCCTTATTTTTTCCCTTTAGAATGACAAGGACAGCAAGAGACTTGAGAGTGTCTTAGAGTTGAGTGACGTCTATTAATACGGGCCTAAGAGGCAGTTGCTTCTCGTATAATACTGGAACAGCTAGAAGACTGGAAGTCGACCCTAACACAGTAACTCCTTTTAGGCAAATATGCTTGTGTTGAGAGATTAAGAGACTCAGTTCGTCCATAACAATGGTGCCGATTATCTTGTGCACAAACTAACGTAAATTTAAGTTATGTGCATCTTTCTCTTTCCGTTTAATTAAGAGAAGGACAGAAGATCAAATATTAGTTAAGTCCTGTCAAATTAAGACACTCCATAGATAATTTAGACGCAATTTCAACTTCAACTTTTAAATATATTATGGCAATCCACCGAATTTTCGTTGATTTCTGCTAATGTCCAGTTTGAAAATAATATTTTAGTGACAATTGTACGGTTATTAAACTATAGTATGGAGATCATACACGTGTTCTTATAACCAAGAACACGAGATGACTCCTAGACGCAATTTAAAAACATGGCGTCTAAATATACGTCAATATTCATCAGGCGCTGTCTAATTCGACAGGATTGAACTAAACTGTATCTTCTATCCTTTTCTTTAAGAAATGGAAAGAGAAAGATCCACTTAACTTAAATTTACGTTAGTTTGTGCACAAGAGAATCGGCACCAATGTTTAATTAAATTACGCGTGATGTGAGGCATGATTGTTGAGCTTGAATGAACCTTGGCAATGATGTTATAAGTAAAAAAGTGTAGATAGGTTATATGCAGTCAAAAAGTGGCACATTAAAAGTTTGCCAATTGACAAACATGATACTGAGTATCACGTTGACATTTGACGTTTATCTCTTTTTCACTCGCACTACTTCAATCATGTCATCCTACTTTGACGTGTAATGTATGTGTGCGTTAGTGTGCCGTTTTTGAAGGTAGAATTTCGTTTCGGTAACCTATCTAACACTTTTTTACTTATAACATCATTGAACCTTGGCATCTTGTGTATGAGGCATCAGGAGGAATTTGGGTAGGACTGAAGAAGGTTGATTGATTTTAGCGAAACTGAGCACAATTGCGCGTTTAAATCCTTTCAATTATCTAGTGTTTATGTTGTTCCCGAGTATTAGCATACAGACAGACATGACAATGTAAACTGTTGACACATGTCTGGTATGCGATGATGGCTTACTCGGTTGTTTGTTTGTTTGTCATAAATTAACTATTGTAGGTATTATATTAAATTGTTGTTTTGATGTAAAGTATTGACTATTCTTAACATGTTACTTATTTATTGTGTATAGAATCACAAAGTTTACACGCGCTACTGTACATCTCGGGAACTTCTAGTTCCATTCGAGTCTGATGTATTGTTTTATAATAGGAAATATGTATTTGATTGTATTTTTAAGTGATCATTTAAAAAGTAATAATAATAAATAAATATCATGGGACAAGTCACATACGGTCACCTGATCCCAAGCTAAGCAGAGCTTATGTTATGGTTTGTACATCGTTATAAACACAAAAAAAATACTCTTATTTGAATCACATGCATATTGAAAGTCAAACGATAGTCATGATTTCTTTTTCTACGAGAGAATAATATTACCTATGTCGCTTTTACTACATACTATAAAACATAGTCCCTTTTCTCTGTCTCTCCTTATTTGACGCGGTTTTTTTAATAGATAGAATGATTAAAGAGGAAGTTTTATATATTTATGGTAAATTGAAATTACAACTAACAACTTTTACTATCGGAACAGACCTGAAATAACAAAAAAAAAAATCAGCTATTCTGTACGTTTATGTTTGCCTTATGTACTGAACAGCTGATATTTATTTCGCGATTTCAGGTTTGCTCCGATAAAAAATTGTTTGTTATCATGAGCACAGTCACGTGTTTAAGTATCGTACACTAATTACTAGTCACCCTATATAATACATGCATATTATAGTAGGGATAGGCCGCGATTTTTAAAACACCCGTGCGGCTGGATAATAAAAATAGATCAGTAATAAAATATAATCAATAAATCAGTAAAAATAAATAACAGTTTCTATTCTTTACAAATGGTAGTCCCAGTTGGAGACCAGACTATGTGTATCACTATACGTATAACTTTGCAACTTTCTCCAACTTTTTCAGTTTCCGCTTTCAAGTTGTTCCTTTTTGCAAATCCTATAAAATCTTTTATCAGTAGCGCTGAAAATATTATTTATTAGCTGTCCCCTACTGTTTTACCCGCGTGTTTGGTCATTGACCCGCTTCCGTAGGTCGTGTAGTGTTACATAGCCTTTAACCTTTCCCGATAATATTGGGCTATCCAACACAAATTATTATTTTTTGAATTCAGACTAAACAAACTCTTCAGATCCGTACGGTTAATATTATAAATGTGAAAGTAACTCTGTCTGTCTGTCTCTTATTCACACCTAAACCACTGAACCGATTTGAATAAAATTTAGTACAGATAATATAGTCTGAGACCCGAAAGAGAACATAGGATAATTTTCATCCCGGAAATCCCCCGGGAACGGGAGCTATTAATCCACGCTGACGAAGTCGCGAGCAAAAGCTAGTTTATAATAATAATATGAAGAAGTATAGATTATGTGCCAGTATTTTTCTACAAAATCTCTAAACGTCCTATGAAGCTGCAATTCGACTACCCATGTTCACGGGACTTTGGGGAGGATCAACCTTAAACAGAGAACTCGAAAAAAATGCCCTTTTAATAAATCCACGAATTTACTTTAACAGAACTTCTTCCTTAAAGGATAATATATGTGTACGGTGGGCAAAGCAGATAAGTATCCAGTGCCGTCAGATACAGTTTAAGTTTTCTCAAAAACCCACATATATTTTCTAATAAAAACTTAAACTATAGTAGAAAATGACTAGTTCTTCAATTAGAGTAAATTTTATTTGAATACATTCATTCGTATTCAAGAAAACCTCAATTGTATATGAGGTCCTGGATACTTATCTGCTTTGCCCACTGTACATAGGTACAAGCGCCAATCTCCAAGCCGTATTATTACGAGTCTAATAATACTTAAATGGACGCAACAATCCTAATTCATAACATTAGATCCGAACGGTCTTGTGGTAAGTACATTTTAGTTTTATCATAAACACATTATCTGCCGGATAGGCTAGGTGGACTGGCGCCAGCTGTGCTATTCTGTATAGGATTGTTTTAACTACAGACAGACGGAAAAAAGGATTCGGAAATAATAACTGTCTTGTGGAACTGTACTGAAGGGATTTACATACATACGTAGACAGAGAGACTTGACGGAAGTCGGATTTTAAAGAAGACGGAGATAAAAGATAAATTGTTGAGATTTGAGACTAGAATGGATGGAGTAAGAAATGAATAGGTAATTATACAGGGTGTCCCACGGCAATGCCACATGGAGGGAAAGTACCTTAAATATTGTAGATAGAGCATTTTACTGAAAGAAGACATTATTTGAATTTTGAAAACATTTTAAACTGCATTCATAGATATTTAAATAATTACATAGTTGAACCGGGAATCGAACCTGTTACTCGAGAAAATTAATCATCCTGTAGTTTTATCGTACAGATCGAAAGGCTTAATCACAAGGATTATTTTTTGCTAAATAACATAGTGTCAAAAATAAAAGAAAGACCATGAATTTTAACATTTTTAATACAAAATTAGTCAATTTTTCAAATGCTCAAAACTAGTCCCTTCTTCTTGAATACAAAGTGATAACTTTTAATTATTTCGGTCCCTGACGATTTTTTGGTCTTGTTGTGGTGGATATTTATTTATTTAAATAATGCGTACTACTCAAGTGGGTAGGTTAATTAGTAATAAGTAGTTATGATTGTCAAATGTATGTCCTTACGGCAATGTAAGCTTTTAACTTTTTAGAACAAAATTTTACATCAAATGTTAAAATTCACGGTCTTCCTTTTATTTGTGACACTATGTTATTTAGCAAAAAATAATCCTTATGATGAAACCTTTCGATCGGTATGATAAAACCACAGGGTGATTTTTTTACCTCGAGGAACAAGTTCGATTCCCGGCCCAACCATTTAATTATTTAAAAATCTATGATTGCAATAAAAATTGTTTTAAAAATTCAAATAATGTCTTCTTTCAGTAAAATGTTCTATCTACAAGATTTAAGGTACTTTCCCTCCATGTGGCATAGCCGTGGGACACCCTGTATATGAGGATTCCTGAAGGTTGCTTAATTACTAGCAAACTATAAAAAACGCCGCAAAATTTTAGCTTGGTCACAGAAAAGTTAAAGAGAACTGTTTGTCGTTACAAAAGTGAATCGATGGATATTAAAAAAGAAAAGTGTGAGTGACAGTTGTCGGTTTGGTTTGAATCGAAAGATTCTTCTTTCAATTCAAACAATTCGTTTTCTAACTAATTGTGCCGAATCCAAATAAAACGGGACATGGGCGGAAAGATATCTCCCTAATTACTGCTTTAAGCAAAACCTGTTATTAGCTAAATTAGATTGATTTCATCCTATTGTCTCCATAAGAACATAACTAAACACATAAGTTCATCTAATTAAAATAATACTAATACCTGTAACAATGTAGACATCTCATAAACTCTCAGCTTTGGGGAAAACCGCTAAGGAATACATAGTCAGCAACTAGCATTTATATCGGCACTACAAACAAAATCCACATAACGCATACATTTCCCGATGAGCTTCGAACGATCCGTCGGACAATTTACTATCCCATCTGTCCATTGGAAATCGCACTGATAACTCAATAAACATACTGAGTCATCGATACATTTGAGGCATATGGATAAAATGCCGTGCTAGAAACACACCGGGTCCATTGCACTTGAGATAACATGTGTCTAGTTAGATGCACTGTATTGGCATTGAAAAATTGAGCTAATGGATTTAAATATAGATTCAGGGGTGTAGCTACATGTCAGCTGTATGAAAAATATGAGGCTCCGTAGCTATAGAGGTCCTAAACACGTGTATACCCGTGTTGTTGGTACGGGGGTACGGTAAGGGCTGGTGGCTGTTTGAGGTTTCTGTGTTATCTGGGCCCTTCTTTTTGCACTAAAGCTCCCGATTACTTAAGTTTATCTTGAACTGATTGGGTGATATTGGTGCCGATTCCCTTCTTCACAAACTAACGTAAATTTTAGTTAAGTGCATTTTTCTCTTTCCACTTAATTAAGAAAAGGACAGAAGATAAAATATTAGTTAAGTCCTGTCAAATATAGACACTCCATAGATAATTTAGACGCAATTTAAAAACATGGCGTCTAAATAAACGTAAATTTTCTTTAGGCGCTGTCTTATTTGACAGGATTAAACTAAAATGTATCTTCTGGCCTTTTCTTTAAGAAATGGAAAGAGAAAGATGCACTTATCTTACATTTAGTTAAGTTTGTGCACAAGAGTATCAGCACCACTGTCGTGTTTTTGTAGTAATACAATGTTATGAATTTGCCTCTAAAAGCACGCAAAAGAGCTGGTCCTATTCAGATCCATAGATCTTAGATAATCGTCACAGGTAGTCAAAAGCCAGAAAGTCTGACAACCGGTCTTACCAAAGGGTATCATGTCCCTGAGCTGTGGAGGTCAGATAGGCAGTCTCTCCATTTAAACATTTATACTCCGCTGCTCTAGACTAGACAAAGCGCCTTACTAAGGCCCGTATAAATAGACGTCACTCAATTCTGAGACGCTCTCAAGTTTATTGCTGTCCTTATTTTTTCCCTTTAGGATGACAAGGACAGCAAGTGACTTGAGAGCGTCTCGGAGTTGAGGGCCTCATAAACGCTGCATAGAGTTATGACAGGTTTATACGTCAAAAAATGTATGGTTACACAGGCTTTATTCATTGCATAACTTTACACAGTGATTATTAGTAAGGTCAAAAGTGTAAAAGCTAGGCAAATGACTAAAATTTGAACTTAGTGAAATCGTAGAGAACAGTCATATATAAAAAGGCGCCTATCTTTTCCTTACGGACAGACAGTCAGACAGACAAAGTTACTTTTACATTCATAAATATTACTATGAATGAGTCTTATGAAGCGTACAATGGACACAAGCCAAACATACGTTATAATGCGCGCAGTGAATTTTGGCAATAGAGACGCTGTTATCAGAGCGCCTGTACGATTTATAAGTCTTAATATGTTCCCCAATACAGCGTGTTAGCGAGATATGCATACAGTCTAGTGGAGATATCAGACCATCATCAAAGATAGCAATGGATATATGAGGCCTGAGACTGAATCATCCGTTCTCGACTTTAGGGTAATGGCCGTGAACTGGCAGCTGTTTTAAATGTTGCTTAGAATTTTTTTTAAAGTTAGAAATAAAAGTCAAAGTATTTTAAAGTCAAAAACAAATAGTTAAAGGTTTGAATTGGCATGTAGTCATAGTCAATTTAATTAAGTCACGACTACATGTTTACTATGTGGATGTGCCTTTTGCCATTGGGTATAGTCACGACGACATTTATCTATCAAACCCTTCAACGACCAACCGACAGCCGGCTGTCGGGCTGCAATTGTCTCGAATCACGTCTGTTCGAAGTTTTAATAATATCAATAATGGACTAAAATTTTATAGGAATAGAGTTCAAAATTCCACAACATAATAATTACTAGCAAAATAAAAAAAAAACGCGGAATTACATCCACCTAATTTATGATGTCAATTACCTAGAAATTGAAAACTTCAACTGCAATATTATCTTATGTGTACTTTAAACTCAATAGATTTCCGTGCAGGAAATTCCCTAGTCACTTGTCACTTAGGAATAATTTCAACATCCCATTGAAAGCAATTCTATGAAGTTCATGCACTATTTATGAATTAAAAGTAAAGGCGTATTTATAAATTATTTATTTAATTGCCGCCTTTGATATTAAATACACAAGCTTGTAGAAACCAAGAATACCATGAAATATATCCTTTGACAATTAGCAATAGCTGATTTCTCAGCTATTAAAAAAGGTAGAGCTCTCTTTTTTGTATTTACTTCCAGAAATTACAAAAAAACAAACTTACGCATTAATAAATCGTTATCTATTAACCTTTCGACGACCAAGCGACAGCCGGCTGTCGCGCTGCTATTGTCTTTCTGTTGTGTGTCCTTGATTCCATCTATTAATAAAATAGAACTACGGATCTTTGCAGTTCTATAATTTAAAAGGAAATATGTGAAACTCCAAGTCAATAAAATTATAATAAGTAGTAAGATAATAAATAGTTGATTTATGAGATATTGTAAAGACTAGTAGTAGTCTTCAAAGAGCCGCCAATTAGACTTACTAATGAGTCCTCTTTGAATTAAACTGTGTCTTCGAAGACCTACTGAATAGAGCCCCTCCAGACAGTGGATCTTTGAATAATAATAATAATACCAGCTTACTTCTGTCTCACTGCTAGGCATAGGCTACCTCTTCTCATACAAAGAAGACACGAGCACTGATTACCACGCTTTCTCAAGGCGTATTGGCGATTTCGGACTTATATGCACTACAAGTCCAGGTTTTCTCACGATGTTTTCCTTCACCGATGTCTGTGATGTCAAAGATAATCTTTAGAAAGTCTTCTGGGTGTTTAAGGAGGAATGATATTCCATGAGACTAACATTAATACCTTTACAGAAGTATCTTCATCAAATCATAAAATATCAACTCCAAAAGTTTGAAAAAGTAAAGGGAAATAAAAAGAATATCGCTAAACTCTTACGCGATCGAAGCAACAAAAGACGCGAGAAGCCGCTGTTCACATCTAGTTTATGATAAACTAGCTTTTGCCCGCGGCTTCGCTCGCGTTAGAAAGAGACAAAAAGTAGCCTATGTTACTCTCCATCCCTTCAACTATCTCCACTCAAAAAATCATGTCAATTCATCGCTCCGTTTTGCCGTGAAAGAAAGACAAACAGGCAGAGAGACAGACAGACAGACACACTTTCCCATTTATAATATTAGTATGGATATGAAGTGATTCTGTATGAAATAAGTATATAATGTATTTATTATTCTTTTTATACGTTCAAAGGTGTATGTTATAAGATTTTTATTGCCCATCAATTGCAGATTAAGTTTAGAGGAAAATGTCAGAACCTGTGTTTATATTATCTTTAAAATTTTATTATTACTACAGACAGCCGTTTCAACCATTTTGTTTGCGCTTCAAAATAATAAGTATTTATTTATTGGTCTAATAAAATATATACGAACTAATATAAAAATAAATATAGCTAAATTAAAACTAACTAAAAACTAATTAATACCTAAAACTAAAATAAAACTAAAAAATTAAATTATAAATAAATAAAAAGAAAGGGGAAAGAGGCGCTTTATGTACTCACACAAACTTCAAAACAAAAAGCTAAAAAAAAATTTTTTTTTTAAATATATTTGTAGAATTGTATTAAATATCAATAAATAGTCAGTCAATTTACTCGACTTAAAAGTGACGTCACAGTGCAATGTTGCCATTAAAATCTATGAGAGAATCACGATATGACAACGGCTCATAAAGAGTGCGTCAATTGATTGATGGTGTCACACGCCCATTTATTTGTCCTGAACTCCTGACTGGCTGATTCATTATCACAGAGCCTAAACCACTGGGGCCATAAACTTGACATTTTGACAGTTGATGCAAAAGTCTTGAGAAGAGAATATTTTTTGCAGTTGATGCCTTTCATCTTTTAAGAATCTCATAAGGAAAGTTTTCTGAAAAATTCATCTCAAAACTGGTATTGTGATGAAATTTTAAACGACTGAATTCAATTTTTACAAGTTCATAATAGTTTCACTCTACTATTATAACTAACGTAGAGACCTAACCGGACTTCTCCCGCCCTTGGCGAGGCTGGAGGGAGTGTCAGACTTTTACTGACTAAAACCCACCCACGTTCCTCCGGTTGCTCTTTATATTCCGGGGCCGCGGTACCTATTAGAACTATTCCGCTAAACCAGGTAACATAGATTAAAATCTATCTACGCTAATATTATAAAAAGGAAAACTTTGTTTGCTTGATTATAATGAATAGGCTCAAAAACGACTGGAACGATTTTAAAAATTATTTCACGATTCGAAAGCTACTTTATCCCTGAGTAACATAGGCTATATTTTATCCGGGTACGGGCAAAATTTTCCCCGCGACGCGGGTGAATCCGCGGGAAAACGGCTAGTTATGTATAAAATGGTAAACAAAACCATTGGTTTTAGAGAAATGATACTTGCAGGGTGTGTTATTTGTAAAGAGTTAGTAACCACTAAGACAGGATTTTTGGAAATTCGTACCCTAAAGAACTAAAATAGGGGATGGTCATGGTATTATCAACAGTTACGCGGGCGAAGCCGAGGGCAAAAACTAGTAACGTATAAAAATGCGCGAGTAAAACAGCAACAAACAGCTAGATTAACTTAATTTACAAAATCGCACCAACTTAAATCGTTTAATAACATCGCAT
This sequence comes from Athetis lepigone, assembly GCA_033675125.1. Lineage (NCBI taxonomy): Eukaryota > Metazoa > Arthropoda > Insecta > Lepidoptera > Noctuidae > Athetis > Athetis lepigone. Next base: position 16,809,052 of record CM066217.1, read on the forward strand.
ATTGTCATATTTCGCACCTATTACAACTTTTTTAAAAGGAAACCCAACGACTACTCAATCATTTTAAATATCAATATTTAAATCCCAAACACGGTGATCAACAAAGGTATCATTAGAATGATTATCCGATTATTCAATCGGATCAGAAGTATCGATTGCGACATATCTGTCACTCGGACTAGACTGTACAGTTCGGCACGTTTGTGGCGCGAGTTTTTGTATAGTGAAGTCATACCCCATTATAACGTCCTTGTTAAGGGGAACGCCTTTTATCTAGCGAAAGACATTAATGTGACATGTTAGAAACAAGCTTATGGCTGCGAATTTGTCTGCACGAATATATTATAGGTATAAATGACAACTTGACAAGACCAAGACAATTGAATCGTTTCTCCGGGACTCGTTGAGCTTCATTGCTCGGCGCTTTTCTGGCGGACTCCACTGTTGATTCTAGCTTTCAGCAGTTGCCGTAGTTAGGAATACTGTGGTGGGATTGTGAATGTAACTTTCGGGATTTTGACTGCCCCTATCGACCCAAAGAACACAACACGGGACCGTCTTTTAATTAAACCAGTAATTATGGAGATTACATTTCAAACAAACTTTATCTTTACAATGTGTCTGGGTAACTGTGATTATAAACTATAATTTATAGTCGCAGTCACCACATAATATAAGTAGAACAAATTTTGTAAAATTTTCCTTAATTTTCGTAAAAACTTATGGCTAGACATTGTGATGTAATCTAATTAGAAAAATGTCTTTATAGACCATTGTTCAAATATTCCCACAATTAGTGCGCTTAACATAAACAATTTTGTACCTAATATAATTAAATATAGACATATATGACTTACCTACTAAGGTTATAAATCAGAAACTTGTGACAACGCTGTGTGTGAACGTGAATATCTTAAGTCATATATTTTTAAATGCCAAAGTGAGACTATCAGACTTTTACTGACTAAAAATCAGTTCTATGTTTCTTCTCACGCCTATATCGATAATCGTAGGAACATATGGGATTGTTGCAATCATCCGCCGGAGCCTTAAACCTCTTAAGTTAACCTGTGAGATGAAAAGCACTTTTACTATTAGCAAAAAATATGAAGACTAAATTTATGCAGTAGGCAGCCGAATAAAATTTACAAGCACATAATTAAAGCACATAATTTATTCAAATTAATAAATAATTCATCATTCATTCACTCATCTCCTCCCGTCCTCATGCAATTTTGAACATTAGAACAACCTGCCCCTTAAATAAAAACTAGTTTATTCCCTAACACTACAGTTAACCGATAGCAGTCAATAATAATTACCATTTGATGCGAGATAAGGTGCGCGTGAGTGGCGGCCATGCACGTTTAGAACGCAACTACGACATATCTCACGAATTTGAAGTCCTCTTGTAGAAATGTGATGGAACGGACCGCTCGCCATAATTTTCTCGAATTCAAAGATGTAACCTGACAGACAGCTCGACATTGTAATTCGAACCTCTTATATAGAGAAATATGACGGGACGGACTGCACGACATATCATAAATTCGATGCTTTCATAGAGAAATGTGATGGGATGGACCACTCGATATATCACGAATTTGAAGCTCTCATAGAGAAATGTGGCCGGATGGACCGCTCGGCCTATCATGTTTGAAGCTCCCGTAGAGAACTGTGACGAAACAGACCGCTTGACATATCATAAGTTGCTTAAAGCTGTCGAAGAGAAAATATGTGACGGTGCTGACCGCACGACCTATCATGTTCGAAGCTCTCATAAAGAAATGTGACAGAACGGACCGCTCGACATTTGACAGATGTCGCTCGTCTGTCTAGCACATGCATACCTACCTTTCAAGACAAATTATGTTATTTATTATTTTGACGTAACATTTTTGCGGTGTTATTTATATTGAGTTTTTTGCGACATACTTTCTTAGATTATTTGCAGCAGGATTAGAACAAAAAACTTTATACAACAATTAGCAATTATGTCAGCATTGTTCTAACACTACTACGGTGTTACCAAACTTAAAAAAACTGATCCTGATCTGATGATAGAAGGCAAAGTAGTCTGTCATTCACTACTCATAAACATAAAAACTTTCCTATGAGTAAAGTTGTTATAAACGTGACACCATACGATATTACGTGGAATTATCTAGCCCCAGTTAAAATCTATGACAAAAGATCTGTATCATCATCACACATGACTAAGATAATTGTAATAAATAGTCCGGTCACGTTTATTCAGCATAAAGTTTAAATTGCCCTAGGTTATGAGAAATTCCTCTAAAAGAACGCAGATATTTGAAATTTTTCCTACAATATGTACGTAAGCTTGCGTCAGTGAGCAATTGGCTTTAAGATTTTTTATCTGATGTTTGTTAATCTTTATTTTACGTACGCATAGTGTACGTCAATTTAGAGCAGACTTACTCATAAGCGCAAAAAAATAATAATAGGAGACCGGTAAAAGTATAGGATAATATATAAATATGATAAAATGTAATAACAATGATGTACACAAGATTCTGTTCACAGTATATATTTACTATGTATTTAGTACTAACCTCTAACACGAGATTGTTTAGTTCTTGTGTGTAGATTGGTTTATATGGGATCAAATAAATAAATTTATTATTATTGTAAATAAAAAAATAAATAATTAATATCTTGGGACAACTCACACATTGTTATTCAGCATAATAATTCCGTGCAGCCTATTAATGGCCCAATGCAGTGCAAAAACCTCTTCTCATAGAGTCAAAGTACGAGCATTGATTACCAAACTTGCTTAGGCTAGTTTGGTGATTTCAGAACTATTTTAATTTCAAGCTAATCACTGTAGTTTCAACCATACCTTTGGTAACCGCTTCGTTTCCGTAGGCTTGATGTTGTATGGCCTACACTATTCCTCATGAATCAGGTAATAGCTGTTCCAATACGACTAGGAGTTCTAGTGATTCCGTTTTGTATTTGATTGAGCACTTTTAAATGTTTGTCATTTTTGGTTTTGGTTAATTCAAGCAAAGATAGGACCGATGTTTTCTCTGAGAAACTCAGACATAGATCCGTTCTGAGTATTTGTTTAGGAGAAGTAACCCTCAATTTAAAGTCCCTAACTTACAACATAAAACTGTTTTATAGATACAATAAATACAATCAAGTACAACTTGGCAACAGATGCGCAAATTCTGCAAATATCCATAATAAATCTCGATTCAATGGTATTTTAACTATTGGTAGTAAAAATCTTGTTACGCAAAAGGTACAGCTATGTGCCAAAATAACGCCCCCTCATAACTTAGCACAAGTACAATGTTTACATGCAGTAGAATACATGATAAATTAAAATTATCTTCCCACTATACATCAGTGCTGTTACAAATCCGCCTACTGCCTCCGCTGGAATCGAACAGCCACCTACATTGCTAAATGTTGATAACTCAAACTTGAAAACAAACAGGAAAACATGCAAGATAAGAAACTTAACATCGAAGTAACTTCGACAGACCGGTGTGTTTATATCAACTGGTCGATAATATCGAAGGCTGGATAGTTACATGTGAATTTGGTCGGTAGGATTGTTATATAAATTATGTACATTTGTATTGTTGTAAGGTATAATAAGGTAAATAATTTAATAATATTCCAGCCCTCGATTTTATCGAAACCTCGATAGTATCGAACTTGTGACCAAGCATTTAAGTCAGCGTTTATTACCCTCGGACTGCAATCAGAAACACGCGAGAACCCTTACATTATAAATGTTTAATATGTTTGTTAATGAAAAAATACAAACTTTATTTAAGAGTGTTTTTAATGTATTTTAGAATTTTAAATTAATCCTATTACTGTAACAGGAATGTAACATAAATGTAACTTATTTTGAATTAAATTAATCTTTTGAATCGCCAGCCAAAAAGGTTAAAAACCGTTACCGCTACAAATCAAATGACAGATTCTTATCCAAACTTTTGTAATCCACGGTCAAGCTGTTCGACCATTTTAAGAAATGACATCATAACATTGTTTTTACCATAAATGACGGCATATTAAATTAACACGTGTACACAATCTAAAAGAGAGCACTTTAACGATTTTTTGTCGATGTTTTTATGATCGAATAATTTGAGAGTCGCAAAAAATAATCGAATGTGCTTCTATCGGTTATGTATGAGTCAACATCGGGAAAACTACTGAGTTTGGGCGCGACTAGAACGCAGACGAAATATATTATTTTTTTAACATTTTTATTACCTAATCATAATGGTATAACGGTGACTTATGTCAGATAAGTATTAAACGACTAGCTTGGAATAGTTTTATCACATTTTAATGATATGAAATCTTAATTTTAACATATCGTATAAAAAAGTAATTGGATATAAAACACCGTTTATGTTTTTTGCTGGTTTTGCTGTTAAATTGTCGCTGATTTTTGCTTAAATGGATGGCTTGCTCATTAGTTAAAAATGACCTGCCTACATATTGACATTCCACACAATTAATATACAGTAATATCATAAAATTAAATGACATATGGTTTATTGTAGCCTCCCAGGCAACCACCGAGTGGTTAAGACGCCTCTTTTTTAAACACAGGTCTTTAGAGTTTGAATCCATGCAAGTATTTTCCAATTCATATAAACTTTCTAAAGTTTATCTTGGACATCACTAACATCCCTTGCCTCGAAATGCATGTTAAGCCGTTGGTACTGATTGTCAATCGTATAACTTTGACAGTCGTTACAAATAGTCAGAAGCCAGAAAGTTTGACTATCAATCTAACCCTCTTGGTAAGACTGTCGTGTTACCTAGTACGTGAACACTGGTATTCAACTGAACCAGGCTAGACTGAAAGCCGAGTCTTATATAGTTACGATGCAACCTACGGGAGTGGAGCAGTATTCAAAGACATAATATAACCCGAATGTAACCGCGGGGAACAGCTAGTTAAATATTTTATATCTCGGTATAAGTCTTCGCCGTCCGTCCATCTGTATAATTTATTATACTGAGCATGCCTGCGACTTTGTCCACGTGGAAGCTAAAGAGACGTCAAATAAAAGCCTATAGAACTACATAATAATGTAGCTTAATGAGTCTGAATTAAATAGTGTAAGTAATTGAACCAGTAGCAATGTTTCAACAAAATCCGTTCAGTAGTTTTTCCATGAAAGAGTAACTAATATTACTCCACCCTTACAAACTTTCACATTTGTATAATTTTTAATATTAGTAACTGTCCCACGAGGTTTCACCGGCTTTTTGGTAACTATTCCCTTAGTTTGTAGCGTGAGAATAGCCTAAAGCTTTCCTTGATAAATCGCTCGTGATCGGCTCTGCAATACAAAAATATGTTTTCAATTTGGATTAGTAGTTCCTGAAATTACAATAAACAAGCTCTTCAGCTTCATAATTTTAGTCTAGATTAGGGGTAGGATAGCTCTCAGAATTAGTTCTGTAAATAACCTCAACAAATAAAACCAAACTTTACTTCTATAATAATAATACAAGGTGTATTTTTGGTCTTGCTCAACCCGCTAGGAGATGACTCGGAAATTGCGAAAAAAATATCAGCTGTATCATACATTATGGTCGGGAGGGCAATGAACTTTTCATAGAAACAGCTGATATTTTTTTCGCGATTTCAGAGTTGGTTCCATAATAAAAGTTGTTTGTTTTTATGAGTAGAATCATCTCCTAGCTGGTTGAGTAAGACCAAAAATACACCTGGTATTACTGTAGATTCTCCAATATTTAAAAGGCTAACTATTACATCCAACTATAGGTACATTACTTGGAATTCTAAACCACCAACGTTATATCATAACTCAAGAAATTAGTAACTTATCTTAATTATTGATTTATGTTTATTATTATTGAATAATACTGGGTTCGACAAGACTGTCGGTCGGTAATTAATGGACTTAAAAGCTACTGCCAGCTGACTTATTAATTTTAGAACTAACTGCGCAGGCGACTTCGACGGGACGAATTTTAGTCAAATTAATAAGGAATATAATATATATGTAACCTACATTAAGTTTTGCCTTGTAATGTAATGTTATATAGCTTTCTTTATATCATCTTCCTCAAAAACATGCTGATCTTGGTGTCCCACCTCTCATGCAAGAGGGTGTGGGTTCAAATCCGGGCAAGTGCCAATGTGACTTTTCAATTCATATGTACTTTCTTAAGTTTATCTTAGACATCACAGACATCGGTGAAGGAAAACATCGTGAGGAAACCTGAACTTATAATTAAAATAAATCTAAAATTGCCAATCCGCCTTGAGCAAGCGTGGTGATTATTGCTTGTGCCTTCTCTGTATGAGAAGAGGCCTTTGCCTTGCAGTGGGACAGTAATAGGCTGGTATTACTATAATAACATGCTACGTCATGCAAATGGATTACCTAAAATCGATTTAGCAGTTCCTAAGATTAACCCGTGTGGTCGTAACTTAATGTTATGTAGCCTGTAACATAACCTATTTCAATACGAACAGAATCGTGCAAAGTTCAAATCAGTCCGGCAGTTACTGAGTTAAAGTGTTAAAATAATAATTGTTTCGATCAAAAAGTCTACCTAATAATATGTATACTTAATATACAGATTGTTGATCCTTACACCGAATTCCAAATTGATTTAAAACGCCTATTGCCAAATTGGTCTGACTGTTATTTTTGACATAAAAGTCAACAGAACGATAAATCTAAATAATTTGACTATAAACAGTGATCTAAATTTATACTAATATTGTAAGGAGTTAAAATTGGTTGTTTGTTTGTAACTGAAATATTGCTTTGAGTAATTTATTTTAAAATAGATAAATTATTTTATAGTCGACATATATACTCCTTTTACCTCAATACTTAATGTATCAATGTCAAGCGTTACTCTATTTTTTAAAACCTTCCGAATAAAATACTAACCCTAAAAACGAATGTAGAATTTACGAACGTTTGACTTCGATAGTTCCCATAAATAAACAAGTGAATGGGTGAAACCCATTGAGAGAATTTGATGGATACGGTAGCAATTTTTGCCAGTGTCCAGACACATAGACTAATATATAATACTGGTCCAGACACTTAAGGGTACATTGTCTTGTTGAAACACCACTTTTTCTTCGCCAATTGACGTCGTTAGTGCTTCAAATAAATTTGAATTGAATCTATCCAAAAGCTGTGTATAATATTTCCCAGTAACAGTTTTATTCTTTTCAAGGTAATCAAAGTATCGTGACCAAAAGTACTACTTTATTATTTAAAACATTGACACAGACAAAGTCGAAAACAGAACTAGTAAATGATTCACCCTCATTCCCTGAGTATTGCCGCACGGTAATAGGTTGGCAGTCTTGTTACATGCTCAAATCATGCTAAATTATCATCGTAACTTAACATAGACAATGGCGCCACAATGTAGTTTATATGAAAATAACTTTAATCTGTACAAAGGAGAAACAAGCCTCAATACAATAATTTAAGTGGTAAATAGGCATTTGCATCACTTCTGTTTTTCCTAAAAAGGTAGGTTGAGTAAGTGTGCCAGAGACAAAAGATTGGTATGTAGGCAGCTAACTACCACACGGCTTATTGAGTTAAATATATTCCATTTGAAAAATAGAAAATGGCTGACGCTGGAGTAACGATCTGGTGTTATTTAACACATAGAATAATAACGATCACCTTAAGAAAATGAAAAATAAAAATAATACCAAAGCTGTGTATTATTTGGGAAAATAGTAGCATACGGAAGACCGATTAGCCGCGGAACTAAGAAAAAGCAACGAAATATTCCGACCACGTTGTTTTTTTAGTAGTCTATCTCAAATGCTGGATAGAGGGTTTCAAGGGGATTTAGAAAAAAACCTAGCTAACTAGTAACATACCACGAAGTATTTCGAAGATGGATCGCGTGATCTAAGTATTTTCCAAGTACATAATTATGGCAGAAACTGTAAAATTTTCAAAATAAGGTAGATTTTGAAAATTTTGCATGCGTTGTGAACCTATTGGGTTTGCGATAAAGCTCAAAATCTATAAAGAACAGTTTGAAGTAACAATATGTGCTGGAGTCTACCAGTTCGAATTCGAATTGAATCGAGTTGAATTCAATGAAAAGCTCTAACGCTTTATTTTACCAACCCAGCAAACTTAGGCTGGGTGCAATTGGTGTTAAAATAGACATTACGATAACAATGACTAAAACACAAGCCTAATAAATACCAGAGCGACACGTAACAGGCACCTGAAGTGCAAATTGTTTTAATAGCAACAGTTTAGATAGTATAGCAGACTTAGGAAGCGTATAGAACAGGCGAACTTAATTAGGCCCTAGATATACTGACAGATTATACGGTATAATTATTACATAGTCAGGACTTTTTTATTCAAAGAAACATGATAATATTGGAAATTATACTTTTATTAGTATAAGCTTTGCATCTCAGTTCGACTGAATTAATAGCCGCGATTGCCAATTCATCTCCCTGGTATAGATGTTACAAATTTTCGACATGTCCCAATTGGCTTTTGTATCTTTAATAAGGTTTAAAAGCCAATTAGGATTTAATGTTCTTAACCACTCAAGCGTCCAAGCCGCGCGGGCGACTCTCGGCTCACCTGTCCGCGCATGAAATGTCACTTTCATTTTTACGACCGCGCGCGACTCTTTTAACAAAAACTATTACTACTGAAAAACTGCTATAGCTACATTCGAATAAAAAATACTCACGGAAAGCTCAAAGAATCCAGAATTTAATTTAATTACAAGTAAATTACTCTAAGTAATAATAAACGATGAAAATAAAGTTTAAAGTTGGGGAAATCAAAAAAATATCGTTTTTATTTTTTATTTCGAGTCTTACAAGAAAAGTATAATAGTTACTAGCAATTATTTTTTTTTATTATAATAGTACATGATATACCCTTTAAAATGACACCAAATTTGATAAATATTTACCTAGTTTTCTGTCATGAAAAAATAAACAAATGTCCGTGGACTCGAGCACCAGCACTAAAATAATGAGTAACGTGTTGCATTTTAATCATTTCTAGACCCCACCTCAATATATTTCGATTGTAAATTGCCATTAATATGCTAATAGTGAAGGATTCTCGTATATTTTGCATTTATTTAACAAAAATAACCAATTAGAATACATGTAAACAACAGGGAAATATCAAACGATGATGGCGTAGTGATTATAACTTTTCCAACTAAATTATACTATGTAAACATATTGAGATGGTCGTAATAATGAATATTTCGCAAAAGAACTATCTTAACGTTTATTTTAAAGGCAAATAACAATAACAATAAGGTATAAAAACAGAAAACTTACCACATTTTTGTTGGCGCTTCACACACAATAGTCAAAAACTACGAACTGTCATTTCAATATTTTTTTTTTCTAATTTTTATGTTGCCAATGCACAGAAAAATATTACTCACGAACGACAACTTCATAAAGCGCCATCTAGTAATATTCAACTGTACCACAAGCACTCGATAAAGGCGGAATCCATATTTAAATTGAACGACGTCGTTCGGTGACTGTACTCACCATGGACAATTTAAGCATGATTTTTTTTGGGGACTCTACTCACCTTGGACGCTTGAGTGGTTAATGTGTCTGTAGGATCGGTTCTCGTGGCAAACGTTGTAGGAGGTCTATGTCTGTTAGTGGACGTCTTTTGATTTAGATGTTGACTCTTGTAATATCAATCAAATAAATAGAATTATTTGTTAATCCTCTAAATATAATTCTGTCACTTTTAAACGTATCAATATACACACATAATATAATCACTTGTCCTGATTTACTGATTTATGAATGCAGAGCTTAAACGTGGGACCATCGTAGGACTATAAACTTTTTTGAAGAGACTAGAACAAGAAATCCATGAAAGTCCGTAATTTTTAAGAATATCTACGGTTATCCAGAGCAAAACCGCAGCCAACATCTAGTCTACAACAATGTCATTTTTTTTTATGATAGATAAGAACATCAATAGATAGTAAATTGGTACAGCCTACTCAAAAAAACCACAAAGTTATTCAAAAATCTACAATTTCACATTGTCCTCAGTGCCATTTCTATCGCTTCATAGCTCTATGGTCCGCAAGACAGCTGTTAATTTTATTCGTTATTAATTGAAGTGCGACGTACATAAATACGCCACATTTATGTGTTTTAGTACCACAGATACGCGGCGAGATACGTACAGACACACCCACGTGCCTATGAGTGTGTAGTTTACTGTTTAAGTAATCAATATTGTGGTATTTTTGCAGAAAAAAATATTTTTTATTTATAGAATTTCACAGCACTTAAATAAAATAACTAAAAATATTAATAAAGTCGGAAAGCAAATTTTAATACGGGGAAACTGTAAAGATTCACCTCCGGCTCCAGATCATCTTACCTAAACTCAACGAATCAAACTTTTACAGAATAACTCAAAAACTAAATTATGTTATTAAAATAAATCATTTATAGACACTTTGAATTGTCAAGGATTCAATCAGCCAAAGAATTGGTTCTGTGTGCCGTGTGCCCGTTCCAAAACATTATGTTCCTGTGGTAATGCATCAAATTATTGTACTGTCTGGACAGGCCCATTCAAATCAGTGTACTACTCTCATCAAGAGAGTACCTCAGTCATTAACCTTCATGGTCCTCGCATGATTTGGCCAATGCAATTGTAAGGACTTTGAATGATACTTTGACCTCTGAGTTTTTTTTATGTTTCTTTTCAGAGTAGTCAGCTAGGAAACAGCGGAACCATCGTTTGCCTACAATAAACAAATCCATATTGTCATGTACAAGTGTTATATTCAATCAATTTACAGAATAATTATCATTTAAAGAATAACAAACTCCAAGAACGCTTTTTCAAGATTAATAGAATCACTATAATCTCCCTAGCCTTTTCACAACTTTGTTGGGTTTAGCTTCCAATCTAAGTTCTGGTTGCAGCTCAAACACTGGTATCCAGTGTTTGACGTGAAGCGACTGCTCATCAGACCTCCATAACCCAGTTACTGGGTTAGGCGGCAGCCCTTGGTTAGACTAATCAACTTCAACTCTTTATTAGTGGCATTTGCGGAAAACACACCACAATTCTGCCACGACCATGTTTATTTTACAATCACAAACGAAGAAAGATATATAACAAAAATATATGCAATATGACTGCGATGGTCTCCTCCTTGTGAAGAGACCTGGTCCGTCAGAGCCTCGTCAGTGATCAGCAGGGTGTATCACGTGCAGGTGAGGTTGGCTTTGACCCTGGAGGTGATGGAAGGGCCACTTACACCCCGGTTAGACTAATCAGTCCTTTTGACTTATGACCACACATTGTCATGACAACTGTCAAAATTCAAATGACAACAGGGTCAGAATCAAAATCAATAGAATATTTCGAAATATTTGGTTATATTTTCCTATGTTGTATTGTACGTTGAATCTAAGGTAAAATTGAACTGCTAAACGCACAATGTAACTAAGCAATTAATAAATTTACACCATCGGAAAGCGATCACAAGATACGAACAATGATCTCATTCCTGTTATCTCTGCCGCTTATCTCACGACAATGACGAGGTGACTCGAAGCCGACAGTCGGATCATGACGAGCCAATCACCATCAGTCATGGTGTGGTCTGATGACGTCACCGAAGATGGGACAATGGGATACGGTCTCGTGGTTTTGGGCTGAAGTGATGGGATGCAGCTTAGATTAATGCAGTTTGTGTTGCCATGGCATTGTGTGGAGGATTTTAATGAATTAGGTTCAGTAATTTAATCTGGATAAGTACTGGTATAATAAAGCTAAAAAGGTTTTTTGTTTGTCTGTTCTTTTTGAAACTACCAGGCAACTTAGAAAAAAATGCCAAGTATGAATCGGACACGAAAGTTTCACAAACAAAACTAAATTTAATTAAGTACATCTTTCTCTTTCATTAAAAAAAGGATCGAGGATAAATATTAGTTTAGACCTGTCAAATTACTTACAATTAAAAAATGATGCTCTGAACTTAAATGTTATTTAGTTTGTGAACAAGAGAATCTACACCATTGTACAATCGACAAAAAATATTAAAATCTATAAGTTTTAATTAAAACTGTTTATTGTTGTTTATATTTTTTATTGTTGTTAGAGCGGCGATAGAATTACATATTCTGGTAAATTAAACTCTCTACCTACGTTTTCCGCGTCTTTTTAGCATTCATATAAAAACATAAGCTGAATGGAACTGACAAAATGTACATACGTAGTCTTAATACTAGAATCCCGTTGCCACTCTCCGTTGAAACTCTAGAAATACACATTTCTATGGAAAAATCCTTAAGAAATATGTAACAAGAGCAATTTGTCACAACCGTCAAGCACGACACGGCTCAATTAAACAAGTACCAACATCACGTGACAAATAATTTACGCCTTTGCCTGTCCAGATATTATTTATTACTTAACAGCTTGCATATTTACATATACCGCATTAACTAATTAATATTATAGAGAGCAGAAATCAATATTGAAGTCTGGTTAAAGGGAAGTGTGTTACTATTTTTAACCGACTTCAAAAAAAAGTAGGTTCTCTGTTCGACCTGTATGTATGTACGTTTGGCGGAACCGATTTGGATACGGTTTTCAGCAAAGTGTTTGTTACATTCTGGGGAAGGTTTTAGTATATAGCACTCATGGATATCCCGTGACGTAGTGCGCAGGGAGCCGATTTCGTTTTATAAGCTTATAAGTAGTTTTATTTTGAAAGTTACTCTAAAACGTAGTCAGACATTAGGACTCTAACTAAAAAGTAAAAAAATAAAAAGCTTTTTCCAAAAAAAGGTAACCGACTTCAAAAACTAAAAGCACAAAATTAACTATTTCGGAAGTCGGTGGCTTCTTTTCTGCCGGTCGATTTGTGTTGCCACCGACTTCCGAAATAGTTATTTTTGTGCTTTTAGTTTTTGAAGTCGGTTACCTTTTTTTGGAAAAAGCTTTTTTACTAGTGGTCTTTCGATTGGCCAAAATTTACAGTTTTTTTTCTATGACCCACATTAGGAATTTTATCTGGAGATGATTCTGTTACCAATGAGTTTGTAAGAGAAAAAGACGTAGACGTGTATTTCATAAGCGCTCGGCCATCAGTGGGACAGTGCACAAATGCTTATTGATATATTTATGCCAAAAGTAATGTGCCTCTATGACGTTTCCCGATATTATTTCCACATAAACACTAATCTATTCGAATAGTTTTTGAGAGGTTCTACTAGCAATACCATGGGCCAACATAATGCCAGAGACCACGCGGATAGAGGCGTCGTGCAAAATTCTGATTTTCTGCCAACTTGTTCCGTATTTGTAGTGCGCCCTGCACAAAACGGGACAAGTTGCTAAAAATTATCCCAAATCTTATATTTAAAAGCGGTGTCCATTCCCATCTCAGCAACAAAGACTTTATTTTATTACGTGCCTGTAATTACAACGACATTCATACTTTTCAAAACGAAACTGAACAACGCTGCTTTGCGGCAGAAATAAATATGTTAGTAGTGCTTTTTCGGAGCCGCTCCTTCATAACGACATTACTCTTAAAACTCATTCTAACATCAACCATTAAAATCCTGACAGTTCAGAGTTATTACAACTTCTTATCACTAGACAAATAAATGACGCGACCTACTAGCATCTCAGCATAAATATAAATAAATAACCAATTGAATCAATTTACAATATTTACACCCAGACGGTTAAAACTGGCTTCATTTGGATAATCTACCCAACAAATTGTTGACAAGTTTCCTGTGAAGGCATGTCGATCGTATTTTTAGTACATAAGGTTTAAATTGACAGTCATTTACCACTTGTATATATTAGTGTTATGTTTCATATTTCTTTGTAGGTTTTGGTTTTCTATGGCCATCAAAGAGAACTTAAAGGTAGCACTGTCCCCTACTACCCTTCAATCTCAATCTTGCACTTAGACCGCACTGCAGCTCACCTGAAACCCGATGCGGTCTATAAAGAGCAAGCAAAACCTCTTTCTAACTATGTAATCACAGGGGTAAAAAATAAATGACTTAAAAATCTCTCATAACTCAGGACCCATTAAACGTAAAAAGTTTTTAAAGGTGTTCGTTTAAGAGTTCCATTGCAAAAATGAAAAAAAAACCTAATCATTTAACCTCCCCTTTTTTGAACGTCTGTGAAACTATGCATTGAAAGCAAGTCCTCTGAAAAACATATTACAATATTTTTCCGTTCAATTTGGCTGAAATTTCAGTCTTAATGTTAATTTCAAGTCAAAAGTTTCCTTGTTTTCAACTTGGCGTAAACATAAATATGTATTAAAGTTCACGCAGTTGCATCATATTGTTCGTGATTGCTTACGGCAAATTGCAATAAAATATAATGGCAATTAGTGATAGGTATTTTGTGATAAATCTGGAAAATACCGTGGTTAATATATATCATAGCTGGGCACTTAGGTCATGGTTTTAAGTACATAACAATAGGATACAAAACTAAATTATACAGGGTGTCCCACGGCAATGCCACATGAAGGGAAAGTACCTTAAATATTGTAGATAGAACATTTTACTGAAAGAAGACATTATTTGAATTTTGAAAACATTTTAAACTGCATTCATAGATATTTAAATAATTACATAGTTGAACCGGGAATCGAACCTGTTACTCGAGAAAATTAATCAACCTTTAGTTTTATCCTACCGATCGAAAGGCTTCATCACAAGGATTATTTTTTGCTAAGTAACATAGTGTCAAAAATAAAAGAAAGACCATGAATTTTAACATTTTTAATACAAAATTAGTCAATTTTTCAAATGCTCAAAACTAGTCCCTTCTTCTTGAATACAAAGTGATAACTTTTGATTATTTCGTTCCCTGACGATTTTATCGTCTTGTTGTGGTGGATATTTAATCATTAAATGATGCGCACTACTCAAGTGGGTAGATTAATTAGTAATAAGTAGTTATGATTGTCAATTGTATGTCCTTAGGGCAATGTAAGCTTTTAACTTTTCAGAACAAAATTTTACATCAAATGTTAAAATTCACGGTCTTCCTTTTATTTGTGACACTATGTTATTTAGCAAAAAATAATTCTTATGACGAAACCTTTCGATTGGTATGATAAAACTACGGGGTGATTATTTTTTCTCGTGGAACAAGTTCGATTCCCGGCCCAACCATTCAATTATTTAAAAATCTATGAATGCAATTTAAATTGTTTTTAAAATTCAAATAATGTCTTCTTTCAGTAAAATGTTCTATCTACAAGATTTAAGGTACTTTCCCTCCATGTGGCATAGCCGTGGGACACCCTGTATAGGTACGATTGTGGTTTGTGAGCTCTTTATTACGATTTCATACGATAAAATAAAATATATGTTACTAGTGGTTCCCCGCGGTATGACCCGGTTTGTAATAATAATAATCATTTATTTCGGAAAAGTTCCATAATGTCACAATTTAAATTCAAAAACAATTATAAAAAATAAATAAATAATAATAATAATTATACTTGGTTTTTTCTCACATAATGTGATATTTATTACTAGACTAGTAGCTTAATACTAATAAAAAATGATTCAGTAGTTTAAGACATTATAAACAATCAAATCTTACCTCTATATAATACTAGCGTAGATTCCTGCTTATCTATTTTATTAACATTGTTCCTTTCCTATTTCTATTTGTCCGATTACTTCTTCTTCCTGTCCTTACCCCATTTTACTTGAGATCAACGCAATACACGTCCTGACAATCATGAATGCTCCCTCCTTCCTTTTTATTAAATAATTCTTCACACATTCCATTTATCTGTTCTTTAGCCTTACTCTCCTCTTCCATCTCTTCACATTCATATTCATAACTTTCTCAAATATGTTTCAATCATCCTCCTTCAACGAGTTCCTTATAACTTTACTGCCTCTGGCGCTACCTAGAATTCCTCTAATACACTAATTTCCCACTTTGTCTATTGTCATTCCACGCATCCATCCAATAAATTCTCATCAACGCTACGTGTAATCTTTTATCATTCATCTTCTATGTCATACAACATGTCCTATGGCGGACCAGTCATCGCGGACCAGTCGATTAAATCCATCCTGAGTTTACCAAATCCGACTGTTTAATCTGAAGTCACAGATGAAATAGCTGGCTATAGCTAAGAACTTCAAATACACAATTAAATAGCATGCATCTTCTAATTACCGTACTTACAAGAAGATCGCGTAAAAGCAAATAACTACTTCCATAAAATACCCGTTTCTAATATGATGTCACAGACAATAAGTACTCCTTGCAGAGCAACAAGCAAAACCAATAATCACGCATAATTAATGACCGCATACACTTTATTAGACATAATAATTATGTCACGCAAGGCGCGCGGCGTCGTTTGATTACTCGCTTCGAAACATCAACCATTACGTCATCTAAAGGACCACACAGACAGTCGACATCGCGGTCGCGCGATTTGTAATTTCTTTGGAAGTTGTGACTCTGACATCAAATTTGTGAAAGGCCAATCAATGTAACAGCAAGGAATTTAGCATCTTGTGTACGTTTCAGAAATTAGCTGAAACTATCACTGTAAATTACTAATGCGTATTAGATTTATAACGCTATTGATTTCTCAGTGCGCCAATTACAATCGTGAGTTTGACAATTTGATAACCAATGTCTTTTCACATACAAGATTTACCTTCTGATTTTGTGGTCACTAGTGAGACTGAAGATTCTGAGATCCTGGGTTCCAGTTTTAGATCGGGTAAAAAGTGCTCCTGGGGTTTTAACAAAAAAAAAAACTAAGCATTAGCCTGAAGTAGTTTGGAAATTGGTGGAGAGTGCTTCACGTATTTTCTATGCCTTGGATGATACGTGAAGCTTCTAGCAGCCGATCTCGCCCTGGTGTCAGATTACCAGTCCGTCAGCATTTTAAAGAGAGATGAGGCACCTGTGTCTCTGCACACTTGTGTAATATAATATCTCCTGCGTACTTGGCTGGCTAATCTCAATTAGTAGACGAGTATTATTGTACACAAAGTAAATATCACAAGACATTTTACGCGTCAAATCGCGTCTGTATGAAGCAGCCTTAACCCTTGTTACCATGACGTACACGTGCTAGCAAAAAAAACAGCAACAATACCAATCGTGAAAGATCAATCCACAGTCGTTAAACTACTTGCGATCAAGCGTAAAATTTGTCAAAAAAAGTTTGGCTAAAAAGTGTGGTGACATCATAATTTATTTGTAATGGTGACGTTATTGTAATATAGGTTATTATTTAATTACCATGTTAACCTCACAGCTTAATGTTAAAAAGAAAAGATAATTATGTTCGGCTTTTTTTTGTTTTGTATAAAAAGTGTTTTGGACAGCGCGTGCGGGTAGGTACCTCGTTTTTTACTTCAGGCTCCTGTTAGACACGTTTTAATTAGGTTTTTAGTGGTAACTAATTTGTATTTTAAAAAGGTTAACTGGCTGATTGGCGTTTTAGTGTACAGTCCAAACTCCAAGTCGAGAAAATTTGTCTGACTCGTTTGCGATGGGTTCCGTACTATACTAAAACGGCGAAAAAACATCTTTCGTGTAGTAGTACAAATTTTTGGACTAGTAGTTTCTTTTTTAATTTTTATGATTTGTAATGTAAAATGTTTGAAGTGGGTTAAATTTCAACCCTACCGAATGGTTGCGGGCTTTGAGAATGATGAAATTAGTAAAAGGGATTCGAAAGGACCTATCGAGCATGGAGCCGTTAAAAATTAAAAGACGACAAATTACTTAAAATTGTTTTGAAAAATGTTTTTACTCTTCTGATCTCAAGAATGTTTTAAACAATCCAGTATAAATACTTAGGTATCTAAGTAACCCAGTACGGTGTGATAAAGCCTTTAGCGAGATAAAATCTTTTGATTTTATTAAAATAATAAAATATAAAACCAGTTACAATAGTCGTTGGTTAAATGTCCATTGTTGGCGATGGCGTCACCATGTCACCCATGGTTGAAGCCTTAGCTAAGATATAACCTAGATTTAACTCCTTTGTAGAAAAAGGCTGGGTTCTATGACGTCATTTTGGCGGAAAATGATTGTCAAATATCTGTCTCATAACTTTTGTATACAGCTTACGATGCGGTATATCCGTACAATCGTGGTGAGAAACTGTGCCTCATTTAGAATCTCTCTTCTTATATAGATGTAAAGATTTGTTCTGTAATTTTTTATCTCTACCGATGTTATAAAACTAAAGAGTGTTTTAGGCTGAACGCGCTTATCTCAGAAAGTGCTTCCTAACTGGGTAACTTTACTGGCAAGAATTGAAAACATCTTTTGGTGTTAGATGGCCCATTTATTTATGAAGGCTATGTAATATCACGCTACGACCTATAGGAGTCAAGCAGTAACCAGAAAATGCAGGTGTAACCGCTGCCGCTGCAACTCCTGAAAGTCGGAATCCACAGGGGAGTCCGCCAGAAAAGCACCGAAGCAATGAAGCTCGACGAGTCCGGGAGAAACGATTCAACTGTTTTGGATCCCGCAACGAAATTATTTAAAAAAAATGCGCATGACTAAGAAAAAAAATGATTTCCACTTCCCTCCATATCAAGCAGGAGACAGAACAGAACTAGGCCAATAGGCACAAAGGCGCGATAACGACTTGGAGTAGCCCAGATTGCCTAGCTCCACGGAATAAAATGGGGGACAGACAGTAAATCAAACAATCTATTTTCAACCATGACGTCCTATACATATAAGAACCGAACCCGGCCACAAAGACTATTGGGGCAGTCAAAACCACCCATATCGGTAAATATTAGCTAAAACGGTATGCATACTTATAGGTCATGTTTTGTTATTTCCTTCCTGTACACATCTAAGGGGAAATAACTCCGTATTTTACGTCATTCTATTTATGTCAACCATCAACAGATGATTGATGTATTACGACAAATATATTAAGTTTAAATACTTATATATTTATAACATACTAGCTTTTGCCCGCGGCTTTGCTCGCGTTAGAAAGAGACAAAAAGTAACCTATGTTACTCTCCATTCCTTCAACTATCTCCACTTAAAAAAACGATTTATACGCCCTATGCCAGATACGTAAACTTCAACTTCAACTTTATATTATTTATGGCAATCCATCGAGATTTCGATGATTACTGCCAATGTCCAGGTTGGAAATAATACTTTTCAGTTCAGATACGTAAAATGTCAGACACGCAAATTGTCAGATCGAGAGACTTCATCGCTAAATGTCATATTCGCAAATTGTCAGAAACTCATAATGACAAATACGCAAAATGTCATACACGTCAATTCGACGCTCCGTTTGCCGTGAAGGAAAGACAAACCTACAGACAGACAGACAGACAGACAGACACACTTTCCCATTTATAATATTAGTATGGACTAGATGTATCCTGCGGCTTCACACACGTCAGAAGTTAAAACAGTAATTAAGTTTTCTTTTTCTTATCGATATGTAAGAACATAACGATAAAAAATTTAAATTAAAACAGTTAAACCGCTCGAGCATGATGTCGTGTTGGAAATAAGGATAATTTTATATTATAAATAAAATAAAACACTTTTTTGGAAATAAATAGTTTCAGAAGTTTCGAGTAATCCACGGGCGAAAGCTTGTTCTATACATAAATACTTGATCGATCAGTCAGAGAATCAGTATGTCAGTTTCTTCTTTAATTGATATACTAGCTTTCACCCGCCTTCGCCCGCGTGGATGTCTAACTTTCCACCACTATTTTATCCCTTTATGTGTGGAAATTAAAAAAACTCCTACACATACGCCCGTTTTATGTCTAGTTATGTCTAGTTTTATGTCTCTTAAACTTGGTTGGGGCTGTGCGTAGATATATCACCAGTCAAACAGTCAGTTTACCTTTTTATTTATACATGTAGATAGTGTTTTCCCCAGCAATCATATTGACAGTCGTATTGTTTTATTATAATGTTTATCCTCAATATTATTTTACTGACAAAAGCGTATGACTCAGTATTGGTATCACATTCCGTGTGATTGATTTCTGAAGGAATCCTGTCTGGTTGTAATTACAATACAAATAAACGATATGTGTTTCAGATCTTCGTGTTTATTTAAGGAATTGGGTTTTAGAGTTCCATGACAAAGCCTTCGATGACCGTCTGTCAGCGAGCTAATACCGTATACAGGGTAGAAAAAATCAATGGGCCCTGGAAGAAAAGTACTTTAAATTGTTAAGATATATTATTTTACTGAATGATATCCTTTCATTCAGTATTTCTTAATTTTTGAATAGACATAGAACTGCTTTTATAGAATTCTTGATAAGCTTATGTAAACAGGGAATCGAACCAGATTCATAAAAAAATAAACCATCGCTATTTTATTACACTAGTTTTAAACTAGTTTTGTTTCAACCTATATACCGATTGACAAAGATCTACGATAACCAAGACTTTCAGTGGTTTTCGCAGACGGGAAATCGGTGAATTACTTCAATAAAGAAACTATAAGGAAAAATATAACTATGGCTTGAAAAAACCACACCGGTTCTTGGGATTTTGAATTCGCCAACTCATATACGAAAGACGGGCGCCCTAACTACTAGGCCAAGCGAAAATCTTATAAATCAACACCTTAATTGGAAACATCTTTAGGAAAAGCACTATTTTCACAAGCAACGACTTGAAAACAACCATTTTTCATCAAAACGAATTAACTCTGAACCCTGCTCTACTCTCCGGCTTCTTAGCTAGTAAATTGAGTCCAATCTTAACCCAATAATTCATAAATTAATTATATTTTAGGGTTCCGTAGGTAAACAAAAAAACGGCCAAGTGTGATACTATTATTAAGGGTTTACTGTCAGTACGCTGTAAAAAAAATTAGACATTTTCAATTGTCAATGAGTTCGTCGGTTACTCACTATCATGAAATTAGTTGCTAAGACCAAAACGTAAGTAAAACGTGAAGGATCAAGCAAGAAACTCTACGGACTCTTCAATTAATTAAGTATTACTACCGACCCACCGCTGCTTCACACGGACAATACAAATCTTTAAAAATCTCGACTTTTTCTACTATTACATTATTATAACTACTAGCTGCCTCCTGCGGTTTCACCCGCGTTAAAAATGTAGGGGTATGAAAAAAAAAAAATATTTTTAACCGTTTGTAAGTCATATTATCATACTTAAAATTACACTGAGTGTTTAATAATATGGTCTCTATAAGAATAAACAACAAAAAGACGATACTTCTTGGCTGCCCAATCAAGAAACATAATATTTCTTTAGTGGTTTTTTTTTTTTGTTGGTACGGAACTCTACGTGCGCCAGTTTGATTCGCTCTTGGCAGGTTTTTGCTCCATTACCGCCAACCGACCATTACCTTAGTCACTAACTGGCATGAATCCAATTTATGATAAATAGCTGTCATGTACATATAAGTTTTACGCAAAAAAATGGAAGTATTAAGTGTACACATTGCTTTACAGGGTAGGGTTGTCAGTATTCTGTACATATTCGGATTTAGTGAGAAATTAAGAATTAGTCTTCAGTTATGAATTCTTGAATTAGCATCTGTCCAAATAAGATGGTGTCCAGCCGATACAACTTTTAGAACTAATTTTAAGTTATAATTTTGTCTAAATTCATTGCCATATTATGAATGCGCTAATCTGTTTGCATATTTGTCTAGGTTTCACGCCCAAACTGCTCTGTTTTTGGATGAATTTTGCTTAACAGACAGATTAGATCTTGGAAAAAACATGCTTATTTTAATTCTGTGACTTCGTCAAGCGGACGGACGCTCCTAACTGACATTTACGCGGACGGTATGTAGTCTCAGGCTAAATATACATAAATACTAAAAATTACAGATTCAATTTTGCCGATCTTTTTTTCTTCATCTCCCTAGCCATTCCTATATTTTTTTTCATGTTATTAATGTTGTCACAGAGTGTTTATTACAGCGGATAACCATCATCATATCCCTAGCCTTTTCTCAACTATGTTGGGGTCGGCTTCCAGCCTAACTGTACTCAACTAGATACCATTATTTTACGTGAAGCGACTGCCTAGCAGACCTCCAAAACTCAGTTACTGGGCCACACGATACCCTGGGTTTATTATTATTTATTTACAAAACAAAACCAAAACAAAATGCACAGCAACTAATTAATTCCGAATTATGGTTTTCAGGGCCGGATTTCCTTAGGAATGATGATACTAAATGTTGGCCTGAACAACCCAGGCCAATTTATTAATCATAGAAATTTTATTTTACAGAATAATTGTAAAAGTGTCTCCCATAACCGTTATTATGTATAATGGTCAGACTTTCTGGTGTCTTACTACCTGTATTGATTGTCAAAATTCTATTAATGAGAACCAAGATCAACGGCCTTACGTGTTACACCCGTTTTTCGAGGCACGGAATGTCAGTGATGTCCAATATAGAATCTAAACATTTTGTTGATGTTTCATTACAATAACAAGTCCATAAAGGTCTTTTAAAATATGATCATTGCAAAACTAAGACAGTTAAGCCTGCAAGAATTCATAGCCCTCCTGCAAGAAGCTCTTCGTGAAGATTTTTCAATTGAATTTCGTAGTTCCTGATATTAATCGATACTAATATTATAAATGAGTGTGTTTGTGTGTTTCTGTCTGTCTTTCAGTGCAAAACGGAGTGAGGGGTTTTTTTAAGGGCCGAGTCACACCGAAATGGCAGCGGCCGGCAACGGCCGCTCGTGGCACCGCGGGCGGCCTCGCGACCTTTTCAAGCTGTTCAAGCGATACTGGTCTTTTAAGTATGTAGTTAAAGTTTAAAATTATTTCAAACTGAAAGTGCTCGCCGCGTCGACGTCGCTGCCGGCCGCTGACATTCCGGTGTGACTCGGCCCTAAGTGGAGATAGTTGAAGGGATGGAGAGTGACATTGGATAGTGTTTGTCTCTTTCTAACGCGAGCGAAGCCCCGGGCAAAAGCTAGTTAATGTTATAAAGCAGAAGAATTTTTTTGTTTGATTAATTGCGCTATTGGATACCACAAATAAACCCGATGTACTTGTTAATCTTTTCGGCTTTCCCGATTTAGGATCTGACAACCCTATACAGGAGCAAATAGTAGGTACTTTGACATTGACATGAGGTATCTGCAAAGTCACTTTGATGGTACATCTTTAAATGCTAATGAAGGTAGCCACCTTATCTTAATGTGTACATGGCGGGAGACAATATCAGATCTTAAGCATCCCACATAGATGAAATTACTTGAGGTTATCGTGTTTGTTTGGAAGAATTAAGTGCCGACTATTTGAAAATAAAGAAAGAACAGTTGACAGTTTGCATCTATGGTATTCAACTGTATTCGGTTTAATAGTTAAATGGGATAGCGGCTTACTTAAGGAGAAGCGGACGTGATGCTGATTTCTTTTTCCACAATTAAGATTCCGACATCGGGGGACTGGGTTATTTCTAGAACTGCACAGGTTAGCACGGAACGAAACTCAATACGTCCAAAGCCAAAATCACAGACCATGAAAAGTTGACGTAACTATGACATCACGAAGTAATCAAAGTTTCACATCACCACTTTTTACATTTTTAAGTATTTCAATAGAATTCTATGATGATTTACCCATTAATTATGTACTAAATAAATGATTCGTTGGGATTACCATTCAGTACTTACAGTCTTTACCACAAGATTGTTGTTGTTTGCAAAAAACCGGTCAAGATACGAATGGTACAGAACCATGTAACTCAATACGTAAGTGACAAAACCACGAAAAAATCCGTTTCTCCTAATAATAACAGCCTTTGCCCAGCGGCAGGCGCTGGGCAAATGCGTCAGCATACAGAGAAAGCTCGTACCATCTTTACTCGAGCATTGTTCAAAGCGATTTCAGACTTATATCAATAACTAGCTGGCCCGTGCCCACTTCGTTGGGCGCCAAACATTTTAACTTAAAACTCGAAAACATGCGCTTCCCCAGACATAAGACTGAGCTAGATCGATTTCTCGTCCCCGAAAACCCCCACATATCCTGCGAAATCGTTAGGGTTGTTTCCGAGATCACATGCTTTTTCAAGCAATTAGCGCCATCTGCCGGGCTGATTTGTGAATCTAAACCATCCAGGGTGCCACTCAAACGCATACAGAAAAATTCATTTGAATCGGTCAAGCCGTTTAGGAGGAGTTCAATGACATACACACGTACAGCAGAATTATATATATAAAGATATATATAATTGAAGCTGAAGCGATCTGCTTCAGCTTCGCACGGGTATTACAAATTTTTGAAAAGTCTAGCTTTTCTCTAATATAAAATGCATGTTTTATACATTTATACCTCTTTTTAAAAAACCGTATGAAAATAGTTTGATACCGTTGAATAGTTTTAAAAAATGTAGGTATACATAATGTTTTATAATATGTAGCGATAAGTTCAGGTTTCCACACGATGTGCTTATTCCTACACGAATGTCAGTGATGACCAAAATAAAAGAAAGCACATATGAAATAGATACTTTGATAATATTAATACACCTGAAATGCATTTGATCTTGTACGTAAAGTCTATTATGCATAGAGTCTAAATCGCAAATTGCCTAGTTTTAATACGCCTACATCTTACTGCAACCATCCTTTAATGAGAGGAGTCTTACAATTTACGGTTCAAGAAACACAGGCCTATGACAAATGGACAGACTGATAAAGTAATATTCGTAAATGGTTCCACTCTGGTACATTTGGGAACGGAACACTAAAAATCAGCCGAAGTTATTATTGAGTGCAATTCGCAGTTGATGTGTTTTGCGTAGGCGAATAATTCCCGAAGTACGTAAACAGTGACACTAAAACTAAAGAGATTTGCTTGTCTGTACATTAAAGAGACAGACAGACAGGTAAATCAACATTCGGATATGTCGATAAATGTCTGAAGGATTAAATTTTCACGGATTCATTTGCGCGGATTTATTTTAGACTAGCGTTTGCACGCGACTTCGTCCGCGTGGTATAATAGTTCCCGTTCAAGGGGGATTTCCATGATGAAAACTATCCTATGGCCTTTTTCGGGTACCAGACTATATCTGTACCAAATTTCATTCAAATCGGGTGGTTTAAAAAAAAAAGAGACAGACAGACAGAGTTACTTCGGCATTTTTAATATTAGTATGGATGGTATAGATTGTTTTTCTTAGGACAAAATTAAGAAAGGTTACAAATGCTGAATGTGCTTTTACTTAATTTTAACAGATATCGGCCATTCTCCGATAAGCAAATTTTACGTGTCCGGGCTTGAATAATCCGTACTTTTACCATATTCAATCATCCAATATTTTTTATATGTTAGTTATAATCCCTATCCAGCCATAAACAAAAACACAAGCGTCTGTTTTAAGAAGTTAAGACTAAAATAATTTAACCTAAGTTCAAAAACCTCTGTTCTCTAATTACCGTAACGTGTCCGCACACTGACTTAATGTTAAAACTTACTTGTAATTTTTACGACTTACAGATTTACATTGATCCATTTAACATTTTAAATAGTGTTAAACAACGTGTATCGCATAGTAAAATATCGACTCACTAGAACCAGTCTATAAATAATTATCATTAAATTAACGGATGTCCGATCGAAAGTTATAATTACCGTGACATATTTTGTTCTCGAGTGCACACCCCTAAAAACATATATGGTGGTGTGCCACAGTATTTGGCACACCACCATAGCGCGCGTCTCGTCTCCTCAATGTGTACCGCAGCAAAACAGCAGTTGCACGTTTCTAACGTTAGTGTACCGCCAATGAAGCACGCTAGTATATAATTACCGTAACCTTGGTTAAAAACTTTTCTAATTACCGTTTTACATAATATATATTTTATTTTTTAAGTTAGACCCAAGTTGATCAAGTAAATCGAGACAGTACTTTGGCCTCCTTACGTTGTAATAAGCTAGTATTTGTATATGTTGTTGGTTTTCGAAATTTTTAGGAAAATCCATCGTTTTCTAATTACCGTATACTAATTACCATATGTTTATAATCACCGTTGTATGAAAAATTAATTCTTATTTACTATAAAAATAGATGGGTACAGAAGTCAATCTACATATAAAGAGCGCTCGAGCATCACACGCGATCATCAGTGATGAGTTGATGAGGCTGTATATATCCCGCGGAAATGTGGAGGACGAGGCTTTCTTAATGCTAAGTCTCTCCACAACCGCGAGACATACAACCTCCGGGAATATTTCCTTAAAGCTGACGTGAGGATGCACCGAGATGTGGTCACTTTGTCCACAGTGACCACATCTCGCTCTCCTTAGCTAAAGAGAACTGGCGCAAACCTGTAGTGCTTGAGATGAAGGATCGTGAGGAAGTGAGGAAGTATGGCAGAGTAAAGAGTTACAAGGACGGTTTTTCCGGGCCTTACATGGGCCCGATGTAGACTTTTTAGCGTCCATTTAGTGGCTACGATTTGGTGATCTATTTGGGGAAACTGAAGGTTTTGTCTGTGCCATTATGAATGAGGTTATCATGACGAAGGTTATCGGAGGTTTATTGTGAAAGTTGGTAGGGTTGACATATGTCGAGCGAGTCACCTGCCGGGAGAACGATTCGACACATTATCTCTGGTTGTTCTCGTCTTGCTAACAAAGAGTGCTTTAATGGGCACAACCTAGTAGCCAGGATTATCAATTAGCAACTTGCTCTGAGATACGGCCTCGTAAAATCTGAAGATGGCAATGTCACATTGTACTGGGGTCGATACATCATCACTGACATGACTGTTGTAGAAAGCAAGCCTGATATAGTGGTGGGGGCTCAATTGGAGCGGCGCGCAATGCCCGTTGACGTAAAAGTCCCGCGTGACGGGAACATTGTGAAGACCGAGAAAGATAAAAAAATTAAGTATAGTTAGTAAATAACATTTCACATGTCTACAATCTCGCGAGCCAAGTTCGCGAGATTGTTGACATGTGAAATGTGGACTCAGCGGTCATGTGCCGATAGTTGATTCTGCCAATGGCTTAATAGCCAAGAGTCTCGACCAACACCTAAGGAGGCTCTCGTTAGATGACTGGATCAAGGGCTTCATTCAGAAGCTTTTGGACTCCCTCTCTCTGGAGCCCTGATTACCAGTACCTAGGATCCTTTTTTCGATGCCGTTGCTCTACTGTTTTTTATATTCTTAAATGTTTTTGTTTTTTTATATCAATATTTAAAAATGTAAATAATGTGTATGAAAATAACGCGAAAACGAACCCGTGGCTTCATTCCTACTATACCCTACTCTAGCCTACCCTACTATCCCACTCTAGCCTACTGTAGCCTACCCTACTATATCCCACTCTACCCTACTCTATCCTACTCTAACCTACACTACCCTAAAGTACCCTAATTTTTTTTTTTTTTTCTTGAGAACCTTCTCCAAACAATAACAAACACAACAAAGAATAAGTGAAATCGGTAGAAAGACGACAAAGGGAAATAAGGATTCATTTTATAAAAATAGATGTATACAAATTATTAATGTGTGTTATTTTTATTATATTATATCACATTTTACTTAAAATTGACAGTGTTTTCTAATTACCGTGGCATTAGATATTTAACTTTTCTAATTACCGTACTCATATTTTTTTTAAGTCTCAATAACTAGAAAACTACCAGTGATTAAAACATGCCTCATTAATTATTGAATTCGTATTTTTTATTAGTTTCATATTTTAATGAGTTTAAGTTATTTCAGTGAAAAATAAAAATGGTTACGGTAATTAGGCAAATAACGCCGAATCGGAGAATGACCGATATCTGTCAATTCTTAATACCTGCTTCTGTAATATAGATTTGTTTCGTACCTAAACCATGCAAGACAGTGATGAAAAAAAGGACCAAAAAGTTGTAGACAAAGGACAAATAAAAAGACAAAGTTCTTCTAACAGTTGCAAAATGGAATCTAAACTATATTCTTTAATTAAGAACAAAATGATCATCACGAGACATCCTCGCAACGATAAGAAATTATTAAGAGAATAGAAAGGACAAAATTAAAGATTAATTATTATGTTAAATAAAATCCATTCAGTTGCGACGGACACTGACAGAAATGTGAAACAACAATAAAGAGAACATAAATAACATGCTTGTTATAATTATCAAGGCGAAATCGTTTAGTGCAGTGCCGTGATTTTATGACTAGAACGCGAGATAAAACTTGTTTAGCTAATTATTATGTTTATTGTAATGAGACAATAATAGTTGAAAGTTGATTGGGCTGGCGCCATATTGTGTGAACTACATGTGGGCTGTCTATAGCTTGCAGAAATAGAACGATCGTCAAATTCTTGTACGCAATCCTGGACATTAATCATAACAGAATAAGGATGGGAGTACGAACATCGTGAAATGATTTTGACAGTATGGACCAATCATCATGTGTAATTCGAGTGTGTTTTATTGTAAACATGACTGATGTTCAGACCTAAATAGTAGACGGCACACATTTAGTAGAGCTTCGCATTGTGGCTTTGATTTACATAAAATTAAAGAATAATTTCACAATCTTAATACACCTGTAACTATTAAGGTTACGCCGAAGTGTAAGTAAAAATCCTTTGATTTAACAGATTTCGCAAATGACAGCACTTAAGTATTTGGCGGCAAATATCTCGTAAATAGCACCTGTCATTTTCAGAGCGCCAGCCAATGGCCCTCAATAAAATTCAAAAATAGAATTATTGATAATGCGGCCATCTTTTTGACAAATTAATAAATGAAGTCAGGCATCATAGCCAATCCATAGAGAAAGAGCTGCATCACTTCATTAGCTTTTTAAAAATGGTAAGAAATTGATTTCATTTTTTTACTTATTATAAAAAATTCAATTTTCTTTAACGTCCATTTTGACAAATAGACGTTAAAGAAAATTGAATTCAAACATAAAACGAAGTGCGTTTTTATTTAAAATATATTGCTCTGAACACCTTGGCATTCACTGAAACGCTAAATTTTATTTCCGTATACTATCCAAACACCTACTCATAAGAGTAGTTTGAAAATAGTAAAGCTAATTCGGAACCGATCAATCATTCATCAGTTATCAATCTATCTATTGGTTTAAAGAAATGATATCATCTTCTATTCATTTTCGACGATAGGATAGATATGAAAAGCTTGTGATTACACACGTAGGTAAGGGAATGAGAATTGTATGAAGGTAAAAGTATTGTCTCCGTGCTCTTGTGTTTGTCATCATGTTTGTTACTCTTTCTCGCATAAAACAGATTATATTTAAAGTTTTCTTTGGTTTCTGAATAACGCATAGGATACATAATTTGGAGTATTAGTAATTAGAAAAAAACGTATGAATGTATAAAAAAATTGTCTAGATAAGTTGTTTGTTATCATAATTACAATCAGGTGTTAAACTTTTGATGACTAATCAATAATCACCAGTCACTTCAGATGTAGTTATTAGATAAATATTTTAGTTTACTTTTCGGCAAAACCTACGTTAAACTTTTATTTCCTACAGTACCCAAATGGCGATTTTCGAAGTAATGACAACAAACTTATTGACATTATAAATTAACTTTGACACGATAATTTAATGTGGAAATATTGCTTTTTCCATTTACAGACTACCAAATAATGCTAATCTGCAATATTAACATTGTATGTAACTCGCAAGTAAAAGCTTTACTGAGCGACGCGACGGTTCTTCCCCAGGTATTGTGTATAAATATTTATAAGGTTGGCATAATACTGTAACCTTCATGGTCACAAACTTTGTCGTTACATTTGCGAAGAGACAAAATTAGGCAGGTCTTTATTATGTGTAATTTGCCAAAACGATTCAACTCCATATTTTGTAGTAATTGTAACGTTTTTTTTTGCAGAGTATCTGTGTATTCTTAGGCAGAGTGATTTTAAATCTATTCCAAACACAAGTATCAATGGATATCGAAATTTTTTTGAACCTATTATTGTTAGAACAAGGAGTCAAAAAGTGAATAATGTGAAATAAATAAACATTAAAAAATAATTATTACAATTAGGGATTAGCTCGTTTTGACAAGACCATCTAATTTAAAGAAGGCTCTCAATAAAACATAATCATCAAATAAGAAAATGAAACAATTCCCATTAATCTTGAAAAGCACCAAAAAAACATCAATTAAAACAAACTTAGATACGCACTCACCTCCAAATAGCACTACAATACGGCACTTAACACACGCCACATCTTAACACAATGGTCCTTCACGACTAAAACCTTAACACTTTTTGGTCCTAAGTTCCGCAGCCAACGCGTTCGCTCCGCGGAGGATCGAGACTCTTTTGACGAGTGCCTCGCTTCCTGAACGTGAAAGTTTCAGAATAGGCACGCGCGTATAGATTACAGTTGGTGCAAAGATAAGTGAGGATCGAGAGACTGTGAGTAAACAATGTATAGAGTGTTGTTTAGAGGCGTGTGTGTGCGTTGATCAATTGTTTTATCGTAATGCTGGTTAAGATTGAATGCTTAATACATCTAATGGATTTTACCTTATTGATGATAATAACAGCAGTTATTTCAAAAAGGTATATACATATGTAGTGGCTTTCCCAGTCTCTCCTTTTAAAAGTACTTAAATCATTAGGATAGATTATTTCACTTAAAGGAAACATTCTTTTGTTTTTAAAAAGAAACAAAACTGCATTTAAAGATTTTCGAAAATTGGATTACCACTCCAGGGAATCGAACCGGCTAAAATCCAAAAAAGTAACACTCTGTATTTTTATGACATCAAACATTAGGGTTACTTATAAGGACTAAATCTCACTAACAAACATGGTTATTTAAATTAAAGGAAAACTATAAATCTTTTATGACGTTAATCGATAGGGTGAATTATAAGAATCAAATCTTTCTAACAAACATGGTAAATTAAATTAGAGCAATACCATAAAATTTAAACTTTTCAAATCAAAGGACGACTTTAACTGTCAAAATTTTTGTTCAATTAAAATAAAATTGTTAAGATTTATGGTTTTCCTTTAATTTAAATAACCATGTTTGTTAGAGAGATTTTATCCTTATGAATGGCGCTAACGTTTGACACCATAAAAATAGAAAGTGTTACTTTTTTGGATTTTAGTCGGTTCGATTCCCGGAAGTGGTAAGCGAACTTTCGAAAATCTTTGATTGCAGTTTTGTTTTTTTTTTAAATAAAGGAATGTTTCCTTTAAGTAAAATAATCTATCTCGACGATTTAAGGTAGTTTTCTTCCAGGGCCCATTAAAACTTTCCACTCTGTATAATTTCATGAAAAAGAATCGACTTAAAACACTGACACACTCTAAAACAGTAACAACACCAAATTAGAAACTAGAAACAAAGATGTATAAAAAACTTTTAAGTTAAAAGGAGTAAAAAAAATCTGCAAATCGTGTCGAGTAAAAAATAACTCAGATTTCTGTTACTATTTCTATTTTAAACCATTTAAAATCTCAATTACATTATCAAACTTACATTTATCAAGTTACATCGCTATTTCAGCAACTGTAATAGTCGAGACCATTAAATATCTAAAACAGCTGAAATTTCTCCAATAATGGGTCCCGACTGTTCAAGTAACTGTTCTGCATTAGAATTTATTGTCATGTCATAAAATTGGGGCCGATAATTTACTCTTTCTGGTTCTCGCGGTGGCGGAACTCAACATCAGAGGGCCTACATCATCATCTATAACGAAATGGAAAAGAAGGTCGATCAAAATTCATTTTTCTCTCACGTCTCTTACATAGTATGTCTAAGAAAACGTACGAAATCCTTCAGCTCGTATCCAACTACGTCTCTGGGTTGCATGAATTCAGAGTACCTGTATTCAGCTGCCATCAAGTGTTAGCTGGCCCTTCGGTCCGGGGGTTCGTGGCATTTTATCAGTCTTGCCCAGTTTCGACAAAGGTTTCTCGTATAAAAAGCTATCTAAATAGTGAATTACAAGTAAAGAAGCGAGTATAAGCTTGATTCGCGATCAAGCCAACCTCCTCCACCAACTAGCACCAACCAATATTCTAATACTACCTACACTTAACAATAAACAAACTACGCCCCACCCACTTAAACATAAGCATGCACTGACACTACAGCTTACGTCGACCCATCATCAAACTGTAAATCAACACGAAATATGTGTAAAAGCATTTGTCAAATTATCATAAAACATGGCCGGCGCATTCAAGACGTTTGATCTGTCCTCATACACTTTGT
Source organism: Athetis lepigone (assembly GCA_033675125.1). Lineage (NCBI taxonomy): Eukaryota > Metazoa > Arthropoda > Insecta > Lepidoptera > Noctuidae > Athetis > Athetis lepigone. The sequence goes on from CM066217.1 coordinate 16,841,393, forward strand.
TTGTACAATCTGTTATCTATTTTAACGCGTAAGTACGGAGCAATCCGCGGCCGGCGGTAGTTAACTCAAGTTTATCGCAGTTACTGCGATATTTCACTGCCTATTAACTACATGTTGTTGGCGGTATTGCCAGCATTGGGATTTTTGCGGCGGTGTGCGTTTTGATTTTACAGACGATTTTAACTACATATTCTTTTGTAAAAAATAAATAATTCCGAAACTCTTATAATATATGTTTTTAACTTTTTACACATCCGTCTACATGTACCTGAATATACATACGATTTCCCATACAAAACAGATAAATATTGATAGCTTTTTTTTTTGGGAGTGGGAAATCATCAAATGACGTCTCCCGTCCCGGGCACGGCGGGAGGGTGTGTGTGCCTCTCGAGCGCCGCCGCTTCCTTCACCAGCATAACTGCTTCGCAGAAGGAGGCAACAGCTTCCCATTCAGTCTCACCACGGAACATGGCCTGAACCAGCGCCACCGTGTGCTCAACCGTGTCCTCCAGGCTAATATTAATAGCTGTACTTTATAAATACCAATAGCTGTACTTTGTCTGTCTGCTGAACATGACTTTTGGTTTTGTTTGCAAGCGTGGTTCAAAGAATGTAAGTGTGGTTTAAAGAAAAGTAGACGGAACTCAAAGAATGACTAAGAGAAAAGCCGCAGAACTGCTATTAAAAGAATAACCTAGAAAGCCCTACCAACCTACAGAGCCCTAAAAACAACCACTGCTATCGGTACTAAACGCAAAAGACAAGATTAACATCTAGAAGGTAGAGTCAGAGATAGCACGCCAATTCGCAGAATGACTTGGAAGAGAAAAACGTGCTTCCATACAAAATAAAATTGGGTAATCTGCCATTACCCAAACACCAAGACAATGATCAGAATGATAAAATTTATTATGCCAAGACAGCATCCAGATGCAGTGTGATACTAATCAAAAACTTTATAATTTTTCCAGTAGCGTGGTCAAAGAAAGGTAAAGATGTAAGATTTTTCAATAACAAGAAAAAAGAAACAAAACATAGTTAAGAGCTTCGTCACTACGAATTGACCCCATTAGACATGAAAGCATTTCAATACGCCTTGATTTCATTCATAGTCACGACATTTGAGAAGGCGTGTGATCTCACTTAGTGACACACACATTCACGAGATGATATGACGATCTAAGTAAATCATAAATAGTCTGCATATCTGGCAACCCGACGCTTGTCTCTGGCGCCGTCTGCGCGGGCGCCGGCGCCTAGCGCCAAATTATGTAATAGTACGCGTAGAATTAATTCTGTTTGCGTTGGCGCCATTACATCGCCTTATCAGCATTATAATTAGCTCACGGATCGTTCACTTAGATCTTGATGTTTATCCATTTTTTAGGGCTGCTATTTTTGTGGGTTTTGAACACAGAACAGTAAAAAGGTTTTTATCTGTTCTGTGGTTTTGGACGTTTCATCTATAGGGGAGCTTTCGTCCAATATTTTAAATTAAGAACGGTCGCTATCAGTCTGTCAAAAATTGCTACAATTTAGCATGTTCTTGACATTGAATGTCGCTGTAGATGAAATTAACAAAACGACAAAATGTCCTGATAGCCTATTGGTTAAATGCGCCTGCCTCAACATAATCAAACACTCGTGCCTCCTCTGTATGAGAAAAAGGCCTGCAATAAAATAGTAAAAGACTGGGATGTCAAACTAAATAATGAACATTTTCAATCAGGAATTGACCTTCAGATGACGTATACACCAAAGTGATGCAGAATCAAAACACTTTGAAGATCACGTCAATCGGTTACACATTAGCTACATCTAATGTTGACTTTGGCGAAATTTTTGTTTACGATGAAATACCAAAATTATTATGATGGAGAGACTTTGAAGAGATTATTATAGTACATATACGATGACAATCTTCTTGGATCAGGTAATAAATAACCACATCGTTTATGACAAGATATCTGCGGGCAGATTTTAGTCAACATGCCACACTTATTACCAAAATTCGGTAAATATCCTTCACGGCAGATCACACTATCGAAATAAACATTTCGTTCAAAATGGGGTCATATAGTAAAAAATCTAAAAACATGGTTCAGAAATTAGTACTAAAATTATCAGTAATCCAGACCCAGGAAGATAAGTAGCGCTACTAAACCACTGAACCGATTTTGATGAAAGGTATAAGACATAGACATACTATTCAGACTTATTCACCTTATGTCCATTGTTGCGGAATGTTTATAATAGTTACCTTGACCCTGGAACATAAAGGGTAATCGAAGGAACATGAGTGGGTTTTAGTCAGTAAGAGTCTGACACGCCCTCCCGCCGCACCCAGGACGGGAGCAGTCATTGGATGATTTCCCACTCACCAAAAAAAAAAAACACCTTGTGTCCATTGAAAGCAACAATTTTGTATAAGAATACGTACGCGTCCGTTTAGCTGTACGTTTCTATAGACATAGCTCATAGGAGCTGATTAAATGCGTTTAGTCCCTACGCTTGATCCCAACGAAGAATACAGTCTATTGCAGTCTGTGATTTCATATACGATTGCGATGAGAGAAAACCGACATTCTGAAAAGCTTTGGTATGCTGTGGCAGTGGTAGGTACTGAATCGGTCCAACACGCAAACGATGACGCATTACTGCATCGTCGCGACTAAGCTTATAAACCGAGATGTTTATACTATTAACCAATTTCATGGCCGTGTCACCTTTCTCTAAAAATAATATCCGTACTTTTAGTCAAGGAAGTGGTGAGGTGTGTGTGACGTCATAGTTTAACATCCTCACACCTGCGGATATATCGAATGGGAATCAACACTTCGATTCCGTATCGATTGTTAGACGAGTTGAATGTTCGCACGGTGTTTTCTCTATTTTTACCCTGACCGCAAAATATCATCTTCTGCCGACTAGCGTCTCGCTGTACCGATCATGTTTATACCACAAAGGACCAAAATATGTTATTTTTTCCTTTTAGTGTTGCTTTAATTATCAATATTGATGCGACAACTTTAAGCAGAAAGAATAAATTGATCGGGTTAAACTTATTTGTGTATAACAAATGATCAATTCTAAGTAACTTTTTGGACATTCGCATTCCGATCCCTATCTGGCAAAATACTAAGGACGACTTCCTCGAAATCTACGTGATATAAAATTGAAGTTGTTATCATGAGTATACCTCAGTCAGGAGCGCCTATATACTATACAGTATTCGCTTGGCACATTATTATCCGCATGCCCCAAAGGTATTTCGGAATTAAAACAAGGAATAACGTGGCTCTTCTTACTCTTGTGGAAAATAAAAGCAGACTTATTGCTATACTGAAGAGTATATCAGTATATCTATCTTCTTGACTTTGATCAACGCTCAGCCGAAACCGCTGGTTCTAGGGACATAAAACCTGGATGGTGTGTACTTTGTGAAAAGTACATGTCTACTGAAAAAGGATTTTCAAGAATTCCACCACCACACAAGATTAAAATAGAGATTGACGGATTTTTTCCGACAGCCACACAGGCGAAGCCGCGGCTATAATTTAGTCCTTTGTATGAAGTTAGCTATCAAAATGACGTTCAATATATGATAAGCATGCTTTACCTACATAAGGCGATCATATTTACCAGAGCGAGTTTTTCTATTAGAAATCCAATTATACAATTAAAATATTTGACACGGCACTAAAAGCTCCTTTAAAAGTTCTCTAGTTTACATTATTGACGCAAAAAACTAAATATATGTCATTTGGACATATAAGTTTTCCGCCAAGTTTTTTAAAGGTGGCGCCAATGAAATTCCAAATGCTGACAGGAGGCCTCTAGTAACCTTTTAGAGTCATAATTGCGTAAAAGCCTTGTATGTCTTATTATTTAAGCTTGCGATGTGGCCTAGCCTAACTAAAATAAATGGGTCCTTATCGTTATTTACGTGTAGGAGATTTTTTTGTGTCTGGCTGGACCTTTGTCTAACAAATGTTTTCTCTGACAAAACTTACTAGAATCAACAAAAAAAAACCGGCCAAGAGCGTGTCGGGCCACGCTCAATGTAGGGTTCCGTAGTTTCCCGTCCGTCACAATAAGTGTACCTACTCGTAAGTTTAAAAAAAAGGCTATTTGTTACGTTGACATACTAAGTACGCAGAAATTATTTTGTACAACGTTTTTGTCTTTTTCGTACAAAAACTGTTCTTTCTATCAAGTTCAAAATAATTTTCCTAGGAAGTCCTTATAAAGTTCTACTTTCCAGATTTTTTCCATATTTTTTAAACCTACGGGTCAAAAGTTAGAGGGGAGGGACGCTTTGATTTTTCCTTTTGGAGCGATTATTTCCGAAATTATTGACATTATCAAAAAATGATTTTAGTAAACCCCTATTCATTTTTAAATACCTATCCAACAATATATCACACGTCAGGGTTGAAATTAAAAAAAAACCACTTCCCTATTTACATATAGGGGGGCTACCCTAATAAAACGTTTTTTTCCAATTTTTATTTTACCACTTTGTCGGCATGATTAATATACATATATTTTTTTTTTTTTTTTTATTTATTTAACTTTATGTACAACACCGTACAGAGGCGGACTTAATGCCTTAGGCATTTTCTACCAGTCTACCTTAGGGTGATGCAGAGACAAAACATAGTAGGTGCAAAAATACAGAAAAGTTACAGGAAGTTAAAATAAAATAATATAATACTTAAATAAATATAGAAATACATATATAATAATAATATATATATATATATATATATATATATATATATATATATATATATATATATATATATCCATACATACATTACTATATATACAATGTAGAGAGAGATACAAATAAATACATGGAAAAATACAACAAATTAACTGTGAGACGAGTCTGCCAACTCCTTGAGTAAATGTTCTCGAGCTTTTACTTTAAATGTGAACTGATTGGTAGCCATCCTGATATTCAGAGGAAGCGCATTCCACAGGAAAACCGCTTGGATCGGGAAAGAAGATTTAAGGAAACCAGAACGGTGAGACGGACATCGCAGAAGACGGTTATTGGAAGAACGTAGATTTTTGCTGTGCGCAGAACATAAATATTGAAAGAGAGAAGTGAGATAGGAAGGTGAACTGGGTTTGTGTAGAAGTGAAAACAAGGTGGTCAAGGCCCTTAAAGCTCTGCGCTGCCTGATGGGCAACCATTTTAAGATTGCACGGTGCGCGGACACATGATCGTACTTACGGAGATTAAAAACGAATCGAATGCAGTTATTAAGAAGACGATCAAGTTTATTGAGTAGATCTGCATTCAGGTCATAGTAACACACATCACCATAATCAATAATGGGGAAAATGAGGGACTGTACCAGCATTGCCTTTATGCGAGATGGCAGTAAATTTTTCAACCTATACAGTGAACGTAAAGATCCGGTAACTTTATTACTCACACTCGCGACCTGCTTACGCCAGTCCAAGCAAGTGTCGACATACAAACCCAGATCCTTGACGTCAGAGCTAAATGGAATGACATTGCCATCAAAAGTTACTGGCGGCACCGCTATACCATTCAATCGCCGCAAGCTGTGAGTGCTACCAATAATGATAGCCTGGCATTTGGCTGGGTTAACCGCTATCCCAAACCGATCAGACCAATCTTTAACCACTGCTAAGTTCCGATTAAGCTCCTCTATCGCACCGCATATGTTATCGACACTTGCTTGACTGTAGAGCTGCAAATCATCAGCGTAAAGATGATACGCACACTGAAGCTCGGTAGTTATGAGGTCTATAAAAATAGAGAATAAAAGTGGAGATAAAATACCGCCTTGAGGGACGCCAGCAACAAGATCACACCAGCTGGAAGATGAGTCTCCCATCAGGATAGACTGCTGACGCCCCCGAAGATAGGAAGAAAACCAATCCAGAACCTCGGGAGAGACCATAAGATAGGAGAGAATGGACAAAAGGACTTCGTGGCTGACGGCATTAAAAGCGTTGGAAAAATCTATTAACACTAAAATAGAAACTTTCGTAACATATAAAACATATTGGTACCAAACAGCTTTTTTAGTGCTAACGGTCACAAAGATTAAGCGAGGACGGACGGACAGACAGACAGACATGGCGAAACTATAAGGGTTCCTAGTTGACTACGGAACCCTAAAAAACAACTAGAATCACTTTTGTAAATAACGTTTCAAAGTGCTTTTTTTGGTCTAATGAAAATAAACGGTTTGACTATTGACTTAATATCCGAGTCATTGGATAGTGCTCTGCTCCATTGTAAGGATGGTAATAAATATACATATAATTAATAATATTGATGTTAAATAAATCTGAACTCTATCATCATAAATAAGGCTATCAGTTAGCCAGTTTAGACATGCAGACAAACAAACAAAAAAACAGGGTGAGTTCCATTTTTTATTTGATTTGTTACTTTACTATCTTCTTTGTGCTCTTAACTACAATTCTCTGACATATTCTTGAAGTACCAAAATTTTACTTTTCTGATAGCTAGAAAGGCGTAATGGTCCTTCCGATCGACGATATTCCAAATTCATTGTGTCATGTATTGATTGAAGGGTTATTAGATGATTAGACATATTATCAGATTATGGATGTTACCAGCCGGCGCAGTTTAATTTTGATGGGTCGATTGGCGCCGCGGTCATTTAGCCACGACCCTTCCAAATTTAACTTAATTATTAGCAAATAAACAAGTTAGTGGGTAAAAAGAGCAAAAAAATATGCCTATAGGCTAAATACAAGGTTCTGTTTCGGGTTCAAAGTCCCGATGGTATTTTATTTAATTTTACGGAAAGCTTACAGACAACAACAACTTCAATGTTTGGTATTGTAACTTTATTCATATTCTTTATGCATTAAAATAGCAAAATAAGCTAAGTAGGTTTATTTACGTTATGAAATAATAATAAACGCATTTGTCTATCATCGAAATGCAGTACATAGGCACATAGCTAAAATTCTCCTGAAACTAAAAGCTAGATTGATTTAATAAACTGTTTTTGTTATAATGTTTATACATAAGAGGTAAAATTCAGTTCAGGGGCCCTAGTCTGCTATTACAATCGTGTCTCAATGATCGATTCTTGACGTGTAACGTCAAACTTTTGACACATTTTCCATACAAAAACTGTCAAAGTTGTCAAATATCCGGCCGATGACTGGTCGTTGAGACGCGATTGTACTAGCAGGCTAGGGCCCCTGGTCTGTCGCTATTTCGCGAATAGAAAGCTACGTTATTATTGCCTGCCATAGGCTTATAAAACAGCGCGTGGACGAACTAGAGGCCAAAAAAATAAAGATAACCGTTTTTTGCGAACTTCCAAAATTACAATTTGAAGTTCTAGATCCTCCAAAGTCGTAGGATGTTTTATTTCATTAACTAGCAATTTTGTTAAATTTACAATAAATGACATTATATTGCATAACAACTTCACTGAACCGCGTTTGTCTGAGGGAACCGTATTAAATGGTTTGCGGTATGACGCACGGCCGTCAATGCGCGAGGCAATGCGAAAATTTCAGTGCCTATAAACTCCCTATAGGTACTACATACGTACAGACAGACATACACTCAAGAGCCCCACATCGGGCAGGTAAACACTTTAACTGCTTCAACATAAAACGCTTGTTAAACTTTAACTCCAATATCAATAACAATTAACAATACGTTTACTTTATTATAAAATTGTGACAAAGTGTGTAAATTTAAAAGTATGTTAATAAATAGCATAAAAATTTGTAAGAACATCGCGTGGGATAAGTTAATTGGTCTAATAATATCTTTGTATTAAATTTCTACATAATGTTTATTGTTAAAAAATAACCTAACGTTTGAGGGCATAAAAATACAGAGTGTTACTTATTCGACTTCTAGTCGGTTCGATTCTCAAGTGTGGTAAGTGAAGTTTCGAAAATCTTTGAATGTCATTTTATTTCTTTTCAAAAATAAAGTTATGTTTCCTTTGAGTAAAATTATTTATATTAATGATTTAGAGTAGTTTTCCTTTAAATTATTTAATTATTTAAGTATTGAATCTTTCCAGCCTGTATAACCTTAAATAGCCTAGGACCTTGCTCTAGAAATAGACTACCCAACACTAAAATATATTATAAATTCAAACCAGTAATCCCTGAGATTAGCGCATTCAACCAAACAAATAAACTGTTCAGCTTTATAATATTAGGTAGTATAGATTCATTACCACGAAATAAGTTTGTGCTTTTGGTCTGATTTGTTTGGCTGTACATTAACTCGCTAATTGCCTTGGGGGGTGACCGATATTGTACTCAAACCAGGTATGTTATAGAGCTCCGGAGTCGTAACCGAAACATACAAAAAATCTTTTTCCAAAAAAATAATAACCGCCTCGGTTAATAATAACAATTGGAAATCGGTGGCATAACAAATTGACTGGCAGAAGAGAAGCCACCGAGTTTTTGAAAAAAGTTTTTTATTTTTTACTTTTTAGTGTCGAGTCCCAATATCTGACTGTGCATTACAGTATCTTTCAAAGTAATTTATTTTCAAAATAAAACTACTTACAATGTTATAAAACGAAAATACAAAATACAAACTTGAAGTAACGCACATATCGTCAATGTATATTACGTCGATTTTTTTGTTCTTCTCTAGCACTGAACCGATCGCCACAAAATTTATATGGGATCACCACTGAATCATGACTTATCAAACAAAAAAAGAACCATCAAAATCCGTTTACAATTGACGGAGATATCGCGAAAAAAAACATACAGACTAATTGAGAACCTCCTCCTTTTTGAAGTCGGTTAAAAATAAAATCCGAAAAAAACAGAGGCGGAGTCTGATGATACACGTTATGACAAAATTTGTTTTGTAGACAAGTTACGCCCGTCTTGCTTTGTTTATTATACACTAGCTTTTGCCCGCGACTTCGTCCGCGTGGAATAATAGTTCCTGTTGATAATTAGGTAGAAATAATAAATAAACGATTATTATAAGAAAAACGCACAAACGTATATTGTAAATGTTTTACAAACGGAGGTTACACATGAAGGAAAAAACAAAAGCTACAGACAGAATTACCACAGATACAATATAATAAATTGGTCGCGTTCTCATTTGCCAACAGTTCCCGTTGCCAGGGGATTTCCGGGATGAAAACTATCCTATGCCCTTTCTTGGGTCCCGGACTATACCTGTACTAAATTTAATTCAAATCGGTTCAGTGGTTTAGGCGTGAAGAAGAGACAGACAGACAGACAGAGTTACTTTCGCATTTATAATATTAGTATGGATACTTGCACGGTTTTTACCATAACTTAATAATAATACTTTAAAATTTTATCAGCCGTTATTGAAAGTAACGAATATAAAATATTCCGAATTAATTTAATGTCTTAACCTTATCCGAAACCGATACAATATTCCTTCTAAATCCGTAACCGGTTACTTTTAAAAAATTAAGAAATATTACGCTTAAGTAAAGTTATTTATCTTACCGATTTAAAGTAGTTTTCCTACAAAGAACTTTGAAAGCTTCCACCCTGCACATACAAGATGGCAAATTTTAATTAAGAAAATACATTTAACATTTATAACAAAATGATGTAAACGAATAACACCTTTATAGTCCTATTTTGTTTAGAAAAATGAACAAGATAACTGTTAGTTTAAATAAAACTATCCATTTCTATTATTGCACATTCGCTAGAAAAATGGTTCTAAGTAGTTCCGGCTTTAGCAATTTTAGCGCCATTCAGAACTTTCAATTTAACAAAGTAACCAGCACTCACCATAACGGAAAATAATTTTATATACAAAGGCATTTTCTTAAAAGATTCTTTGAATTTCGTCTATATTTCGATTGGAGATGAATGAGATGTAGAATAAAAATAAACAGAATACGTCCGTGACCCTGACTTTTAGAAATCAATAAGGTGTAAATTATTACAAGTGTAAATTAAAAAAATTACAAACCCGCACCCCCGAAGTTATGAACTTCGTGACTTGAGCTAACTAAAGTGATAAACAACTAAATCAATTTTGATGAAATGAAACATGTCTCAAATCGGTTCACATTTGTTCATATTTCAGAGCGGCGCGGCGGCGCGCGGCGTAGCCATATAGAGACAGACAAACAGACACACATTTTTTTTTGCGGCGAAGTTAAAAACAATACAATATAGTATGTCATATTAACAAATGCTAGAAAAAATAATCCGTACTAATATCCGTACTTAATATTATAAATGCGAAAGTAACTCTGTCTGTCTGTCTCTTCTTCACGCCTAAACCACTGAACGGATTTGAATGAAATTTGGTACAGTTATAGTCTGGGACCCGAGAAAGGACATAGGATAGTGTTCATCCCGGAAAACCCCCGGGCACGGGAACAAAATTCCACGCGGACGAAGTAGCGGGCAAAGGCTAGTAAACAATAAACCTGTAATTATCCAAACTTATATTCGTTATTTTTGGCAGTTTAGGTACCTACATAAAAACAAAACGCATCGTTGTATATTAGTACAGTGCCGATAACAACGCACCTATTCTAAATCCAAGATAATATTACAAACAAAAATCTACATTAACACAGCTGTATGGAAAATACGTGATAATAAAACATTTTACAAACACTACTTTAAACGAACAAAGATACATACACCTCTAAGCCACCAATAACAGCCCGAAAACAAAATCATTTTTATTTCCAACATGCAATTTAATTAAATACGGCAAGGAAAACGCAATGCAAAGCAGAACAATCTAATCTAAGTAATAACTCAAAGACAAAATAAACATTTTAGAAAAAGGAACGCAATTCTAAACCGCCAACATAGGTAACAATTTCGTTGTACGAGTGAATCCAATTGCTTAGGTCGGCGCCGCATCGTCAGCACAAACTGAGACAAACCATCGCGACAGTTGGCAATGCAAGGCGTTATGGAAACCAGTGTAGGTCTGTGTACAGTGTGCAAGTAAAGACGATTGACCCTGGTCTTTAAATTCACAAATTGTTTGATGCATTGGTCGCTGTTCAATATTATTATTGCGATAATAGAAAGGAAGTATATTAAAAATAAACATTAATTATGTTTAGCTTTTGCCCGCGACTTCGTTCGCGTGGAATAATAGTTCCCGATCCCGGGGGATTTCCGGGATGAAAACTATCCTATGTCCTTTCTCGGGTCCCAGACTATATAAGTACCAAATTTCATTCAAATCGGTTAAGTGGTTTAGGCGTGAAGAAGAGACAGACAGACAGACAGAAAGACAGACAGACAGAGTTACTTTCGCATTTATAATATTAGTACGGATTGGGCAAGTGTACAGAAGTAGGAAAAAGAATTTAATGTTGTTTTTTATTTACTTAAACAAATTATTAACACTGGTTTATTTTTTTTTATACCAACGTTAGCTCTTTAATAACTTATGCACTTATGTCTAAATAAAGATAAATTAAATTATAGCTTTTACCGACTGTCTACATGTCACACGTATGTATATATAATTGGCAAATTCAGCATGTATTTTTTATTAGGTTCGATAGTAGACATCGCCAGGCATAACCAACAAAATATTTTGAAAACAAGTATGTATGTAATATATTTACAATAAGAATAATGGTTCTTCTTCTTCTTCCTTAAGAGCATTGGGAGGTTTGATTTCTGCTCTTAGTCCTTTTGTTGATAGGACCTTTTTACGTGAGCCGCGACGGCCGCTACTCCAGCCATCCCACCTCCCTCCAGAAGCAGATCACCTTTCGTAAACTTTTTAGGGCTTCGGGGTAAGTTAATGATTATTCAAACACCTTCCATTATAGCCCGCTCGGTGTGACGTCATAGTTTATGACAAACAGAATCTAATCTTTGACGGGCCTGTTGGTCTAGTGGTTAGTAGCCCTGACTGCTAAGCCGGAGGTCGTGGGTTCGATTCCCACCCAGGACAAACTTTGTGTGATGAGCATGAATGTTTGTTCTGTGTCTGGGTGTGATTTATCTACATTGTGTATGTATTTTAAAATTATATAAGTATATTTATCAGTTGTCTGGTTACCATAACACAAGCTCTGCTTAGCTTGGGATCAAATAGCCGTGTGTGAGTTGTCCCAAGATATTTATCAATTTTATTTATCAATTTTATCAATCTTTTGGCAGACATCTCATCACACCTGTCATACAAGCTTCGTGGTTGGTAGTGTAAATATGTTTCATAACTTAAGAAAAACATTAGGCATTATCGACTTTCTAAGCTGACTGTACCAACAGATTCGGTGAACATATGTACGTCAACAATGAGCTCATTCGTCACTGTCATCGGCCGGGCTCTGTCAAAAAACTGACGGTGTGACTCCCACCGGGTTCAACATGATACTGCAATGAGACTGCAAGATCAGTAAGACAATTGTATTAATTAACGATTGAGTCAGCAATTCCGATGATTTAGGGGCTTGTTGCTATGGAATTGTTGTATTAATTAATTAGAGATAAAAATGTTCGACTGGTGAAAAAACAAAATACTTTTTGACTTTTGAGTTGTGCTATGTTTGAATTATTTCTGTGCAAGTAGGATATTAAAATCGCTTTAACATGTTTTCTTTTTATTGAACTTGCTGAAGTGGACATTTCCTAACTGACAACCTTCAGAAGAAATGCCGAAACAAACTCGGCGATTATCGTCTCTTTATTTATTGATTTGTTTAATAAAAGGTTTTTCAAGAATGAGTACGCATTACATTCTTATTAGTGCTTTAATAACTTAATGTCTTAGCGCCTTATCACTTATAGAAAAGCACAGCATGCACTTCGTGATTGTTTGAGATGGTATAGGTATATGGAAAAAAATATTTTAAAGGAGAAATTCAATGGGAGGCCTGATAGCAATATTTCGGAAGCCTGCACCCTTAACGACGCTGCGCTGTATTAACGTCGTATTAAAAATGAAATATCCATTTCGTTTCGAATTATTACGTAAATAGATAAAATTTTAGCAGATATCTAACATGAATCTAACATATTATGCAATGTTTGGCCCGATTCTCAAGTTAATTAGCTATAAAACAGATACAAAGAAGGGAAACAGAAATGTTTGCCAACGTGTCGTGTTTCTGTAAGTATTTTCTATTGCAGCTTAGATTTATTCTATTTAGGCAATTATCACGGGTCCTTGAATTAACAAAACTGGAAATAAGATCTTATACTCAAATGCAAACGATGAAACAGTAAGTAGGTGTCGCACGCGCATTTTTGCGAACACTAAACATTATTAAGGGACTACACACTTTTATTCAGCTCCATTTAGCTTATGTCCATAGAAAACAACCAAACGCTGAACAGACGCGGATAGCTGCCCCCTTACTATGACGTTTAATGTAAGATTGTTTTATTCCTGTTCAGGAGTGTGCAAGTGACAGCGTTAGACACGTTGTCTAGCGCCGTCTCTTTCCCACTGAAAGTAATACCAAAGTCTGCCGGGGTTGCGGAATGTTTATAATAGTTACCATGACCCTGGAACATAAAGGGCAATCGAAGGAACATGAGTGGGTTTTAGTCAGTAAAAGTTTGACACGCCCTCCCGCCGCCCTACGGCGGGAGAAGTCATTTGATGATTCCCACTCAACAAAAAAAAAAAAAAGTATTACATTGGGTTTTTTTTTGTTTTTTTGGTGAGTGGGAAATCATCAAATGACTGCTCCCGTCCTGGGTGCGGCGGGAGGGCGTGTCAGGCTTTTACTGACCCTTGCCCCTTATGTTCCGGGGTCACGGTAACCATTTTATACATTCCGCAACCCCGGCAGGCGTTAGCCCCGTTGGGCCCCTTCCCAGGCTGACTCTCCTTGCGGCGCGCGAACACTAACGCGCCGCCGCAATGGGGCCATTACTGGCACTCCATTGCGGCCTCGGTAGTCGCGGCGGCAGCGGCGGACGCGGCAGCAGCGGGGGCGGCGGGGGCCTCGGCAGCAGCGGGAGCGGCGGCAGCAGCGGGAGCGGCGGCAGAGGGCTTTCCTCCCTTTCCTCTGGTCCTGGCGGGTGGGGCGCAAGCCCTGCCCCCAGCCCGGTGATCGGCCGGCTTGCCAGCTGCCGCACATACGGAGCAGTGCGGCGCGGCGGTGCACGAGCCGGCCTTGTGACCGGGCTGACCGCAGCGGAAGCAGTCGCCGCTGCGGTCTACCTCCGAGGTGCAACGGACACCGACATGGTGTCCTACCTGGCACCTAAAACACCTCAAAGGCTTAGGCTCCAGCAGCTTGACCTGCGCCGAGGTCCAGTCTCCCACCAGTAGTCTGTGGCCCTTCCCCGCAATTGCCTTTGCCGCCGGTACGGGGCAACTCACGATGACCGCTCCCAACCCGGAGCGGTCGAAGCGGATGGCGCCCACCCGCACGTCGCTAGCAGGACAGCTCCCCGCCTTGGTGACGGCGGCCACCAGCTCCTCGCTCGTGACGGAGTCGTCCAGGCCCGTGACGAGCATATCAATGCGCATTGTAGGCCTGGACACTCGCACCTCTTCCGCCTGGAGCGACGCCCGCAGCCTCTCGGCCAAGGCATCGGCGACGGGGCCGCTGGCCACCCCTGGGACCTCCAGCATGCGGGCTCCAGTCGCCGTGACCCGCAGCCGCACGCCCTCCGCCGCGCCGATCTCGGCCAGGTTGACCGCCGCTTTCGCCTTAGCCAATACCGCCCCGTAGGTAACCCAATGTAATACTGCTTATAAGGGCTTGTGGTACGCCCCCTGAACAGGCACGAAAAGCTGAAAGGGCGAGTAAGGGCGTGTACAGACTTACGAAATATAACACGCAATGAAAAAATTCGCCGTTCACATTGATGGTAAGTATGTTCGTCGTGCGCGTAGTGTGCACGGTTTTTGTGCGCAATCCGTCATACAATGGGAACTGTTCTATTAAGACTGTAGTCTGTACACGCCTTAACAGTTTTAGGCAACTGTGATCTTAGATAAAGAGCACATTCCCATTTGAGGAAAACACTTCTAGAATTAAATATAAACGATATTCGGGATAGATAAAATTATATCACATACTTACAAGGAAAGGTGGCGAGCGAATTCGGGAAAAAACATGTTTACCTGCATTTTTACTGAAAGGGATCATAAATTAAGCTTGTAATGTTTCTGCATGGTAGAATATGCTGGAAAAAAACTTAATTTTTGTTAAAGATGGTAGACAATACCAAGAAATCGGACGACTTGTAAGAATATGATTGCTACTATTATACTTCTTCGCAATCCTTTCGTTTTCTCCCTAATCAATTTACATAAAGACCAAAACGACCCGAACTTCTGCACACATTCTTGCTCTACAACAGTACTACACCTACTTATACTTAATATTTTTTTAAACACAAAAACCTTTTCGTCAAATCCATAATGCATATTCAGCATAAATGTCACATTATGACGAAGGGATCCCCGTCTGAGTATGTATGATGACGTAATAACATAATTATTGCGTAGGTGAGTGAGCAGACAGAATTTTGAGTCGATGCTGGTTTTGTTTCAATAATTGAACACAAGAAAGAAAGTTGTAATCTGCGCATGGCTGCTGGGGGCCTACCACAAGCCCTTATAACAGTATTACTTCGATATTACTTTTAGTGGGAAAGAGACGGCGCTAGACAACGTGTCTAACGCTGTCACCCACACACTCTGGAACAGGAATAAAACAGTCTTACTTTAAACGTCATGGTAACCCTCCTGGTAGCGAACAGATGAGAGTAGCTAATGATCAGAGGGCCTAGACAAGTGGCATTGTAGAATAGAAAACGAAAACGAATAGATTGTCAAATGTATGGAATTGACATAAGCTTTCGCTAAACAATTTGACATCTCCATACATTTGACAATGTATTCGTTTTCGCTATCTATTCTACAATGCCACTTGTCTAGGAGGTCTGTCTTATGGTACAACTTCACTTGTTACTTGGTTAATACAAACTGTAGTCTAGGCTTATTAGAAAAAGGTTTATAATGCCATTGAACGCTTAAATACGCCAAGTAAACCGCGAAATTAGGTGATACCTATGTAAGAACTGGACATACTTCTTCTGTCTGCTGCTGGTTCGGATTGAACATTTTTTGGACAATCCATTCATAAAAAACCGGCCAAAAGCGTGTCGGGCCACGCTCAGTGTAGGGTTCCGTAGTTTCCCGTACGTCACAATAAGTGTTCCCACTGATAAGTTAAAAAAAAGGCTATTTGTTACGTTGACTTATTAAGTACGCACAGCCTTTTTGTCTTTTTTGTACAAAAACTGTTCTTTACATCAAGTTCAAAATAATTTTTCTAGAATGTCCTTATGAAGTTCTACTTTCCAGATTTTTTTCATATTTTTTAAACTTATGGTTCAAAAGTTAGAGGAGGCCGGGGACACATTGTTTTTTGCTTTTGGAGCGATTATTTCCGAAATTATTGACATTATCAAAAAATGATTTTAGTAAACCCCTATTTATTTTTAAATACCTATCCAACAATGTATCACACGGTAGGGTTGAAATAAAAAAAACACTTCCCACTTTACATATAGGGGGGCCACCCTAAAAAAACATTTTGTTCCAATTTTTAATTTTACTACTTTGTCGGCGTGATTGATACCTATACATCATCATCATCATATCAGCCGCAGGACGTCCACTGTTGAACATAGGCCTCCCCTACAGATTTCCAGTAGGACCTGTTGGAAGCGGCTTGCATCCAGCGCGATCCTGCGGTTTTTACTAGGTCGTCTGTCCACCTTGTGGGTGGACGTCCTACGCTGCGCTTGCCGGTGCGTGGTCTCCATTCAAGAACTTTACGGCCCCATCGGCCGTCAGTTCTGCGTGCTATGTGGCCTGCCCACTGCCACTTCAACTTACTAATTCGCTGGGCTATGTCTGCAACTTTGGTTCGTCTACGGATCTCCTCATTCCTGATTCGATCACGTAGAGAGACTCCGAGCATAGCCCTCTCCATAGCTCGTTGGGCTGTCTTGAGCTTACTAATGAGGCCCATAGTTAGAGACCACGTTTCAGTGCCATAAGTCATCACTGGTAACACACATTGGTCGAAAACTTTCGATTTAAGGCACTGAGGTATTTTGGCCGAGAAAACATTACGCAATTTCCCGAACGCTGCCCAGCCGAGTTGGATTCGGCGGTTGACCTCTTTCTTGAAGTTGGACCTACCTAATGCGACTGTTTGTCCTAGGTAAACATACGAGTCAACAACTTCTAGAACCGTGTTCCCAATTGACAATGGGGTGGGTACAATATGGCCATTGCACATTAGCTTTGTCTTGTCCATATTCATTTTAAGACCCACCTGTTGGGAAACTCGATTGAGGCCTCCGAGCATCGTGCTGAGATCTTCCATCGATTTTGCCATGACCACAATATCGTCGGCAAATCGAAGGTGAGTGATGTACTCGCCATTAATATTGATGCCGAGTCCTTCCCATTCCAAGAGCTTGAAGGCGTTTTCCAGAGTGGCAGTAAACAGTTTCGGAGATATGACGTCTCCTTGTCTTACGCCTCTTTTTAATGGAATCGCCTTCGAACTCTGTTCCTGTACTCGGACCGACATAGTGGCGTTATTATACAAGCACTTCAACACTTCGATGTACCGATAGTCAATGCGGCACCGTTGGAGAGATTCGAGCACTGCCCATGTCTCCACCGAATCAAAGGCTTTTTCATAGTCCACAAACGCTAAACATAAGGGCAAGTTATACTCTTCGGTCTTCTGTATAACTTGCCGCAGCGTGTGGATGTGGTCTATGGTACTGTAGCCTTTTCGGAAACCGGCTTGTTCGGGAGGCTGAAAGTCATCAAACCTGCGGTCGAGACGATTCGTGATGACCCTCGAAAACAACTTGTAAACATGACTCAAAAGCGAGATGGGTCTGTAATTCTTCAGTAAGGTGTTGTCACCTTTCTTAAAGAATAGAACCACCACGCCCCTGTTCCATGCTTCTGGCGTTATGCCTTCGAGCAAGACGGAGTTGAAGAGCTTCTGAAGGACTTTAAGTACCGGTTTTCCACCCGCATTCAAAAGCTCTGAAGTGATTCCGTCTTCACCCGGCGCCTTATTGTTTTTAAGCTGATTAAGGGCCATCCTAATCTCGTACATGCTGATGTCCGGGATGTCTTCGGTATAGTGTCGGGTCAGCTTGGCTCTTGGATCTTTGGCCGCGCTGCTAACAGGTGGGGTGACCGAAGCGGATAGCTGTCCATCGAACTTCTCGACCTCCTCTAGTACCTCTGCTTTGGTCGACGCTAGACTGCCATCCTCACGTTTTAGCTTTGTCAGCTGGCGTTGCCCAATAGACATATCTCTTGCAAACACTTTGGAGCCCTTGTTCCGCTCAATCGTCTCTTTGATGTGGTTAGCATTAAAGAGACGTATATCGTGCCGCAAGGATTTTGAAATTTGTCTATTGAGCTGCCCATATGACTCCACGTCACCGGAGGACTGCAGTCTTAACGAGCGTCGTTCAGCCATGAGGTTTAGAGTGTCGTTGGAGAGTTTCTGGGGTCTTGTTGAACGGCGAGGTCTAAAGAACTTAGAGCCCACCGTTTGGACAGTTTCTACGAGCCTGTTATTGATCTCGTCCACCGATGCAAAATTCTCCAGACATTCGAAGCGGTTAGACAGCTCGAGTTGAAAGCTCTCGGGGTTTTGAATATGGACGCGAGCTGGTCGGAGCGTGGACTTTATCAGGTTGGACCTTTCAAGTTTAACATTAATATTCAATGAGCCTCTTACCATTCGGTGATCACTTCCGGTATACATATTGGTACCAAATTTCAGCTTTCTAGTGCTAACGGCCACAGAGATTAAGCGAGAACGGACAGACAGACAGACAGACGGACAGACGGACAGACAGACATGGCGAAACTATAAGGGTTCCTAGTTGACTACGGAACCCTAAAAAGGGAGTCTAAAACTTTACATAGCATAACGCTATTATATGAGAGAGCGAAGCATCAACCAGTAAGCTAAGACCGTAGTAACTATTTAGTAATATGTGCTAAGACACAGAAGAAAACGGGAGGAACAGCTTGCATTCTATAATCTGTAAAAAGCTTTTTCTTTCTTGAAAATTAATATATTGATAGTAGTCATCACCAGTCATCACAGTACTTAATTGACATAGAAAATTTATAACGGAAACGAATTTTGACAGCTCATGAAAATTCTAATGTCAATTGATCGATGCTACAGCCATCATCAATCAATTGACATGAACTGGTTCATGGCTTACGCGCAAACAACGCAAGTATGATTTATTTATACGTTTTACGATTGCACTTCAAAAATAAAGTCCAATCTCTCCAACACTTGGATAACGAACACTTATCCGCCGTAATGGTTTTTAAAATATATTTATGGTCCTCCGACCAAATGGACAAATGAAAGTACTCTTCATCTTACATCAAGCAAACGTAGGCAATGTTCCAAAAATTTTATAGACACCGAAGTTAGTAAGTACGGACATAGTAACAAAAGTATCGGCCGTTAGTCACACCGACGACGTCGACAGAACATGAGATCTAACGATGTGGGGTGCTTGGACAGAAAACCTCCACGTGTGCCCGAGGGCTGGAGTTCGCTTATGGATTCTTCCGGGGCGAAGACCAGTCCGAGGGACGGTGCACCCTGGGAGGTGGGCAACGACTCGTCATTGGGTACGTTGTGCCTGTGGGGTCTCGTTGCCCACTTGCCAATATTCTGTCGCGGAGGACTCCACCACCTGTCCCTCTGAGTAGCAGAGGGCAGTGTGTGTTGGAGTCGGGGAACGGGCTCTGCGTGCACTTACCCTGCCGCAGAGCAGGCAGCTGGGGGTCGTCATCCCTAGCTGCCCCCGTTGATCTCGTAGCCCCGTAGTCTGTTACGGTCATGTCTCTGACTTTCGACGGGGGTCGAGGGCCTTGGCTTAACCGCCCGGGCCGCGAGGAAGACAACCTCTATAAAAAATTACCTCTAATACCAAGTTCTGGTGCGTGGCGAAGGTACGAATGGCTGAGGAGTAGTGTCGTCTATTTGTGGACGGCGCATCAGTCTCTAGCGCACCCCCAGCCAGGGAACCGGTGGACCCTCTGGTTGGGTTACAAATGTACACTTGCCCAGGGACAGGGGGTTACCCTGGGTGTACCTTTTAAATCCCCCACACTCGTGGGATCTATTATGAGCAATATGAAATTAAAAAAAACTAACACCGATGGGAAGGAGGATGAGGCGCGGTCGGAAACCGACGCCGGCACGGTCTCGTGCTCGGGGAGCTCGAGCTTGGCGGGCTCGGGCTCAAGGAGCCAGAAGTGCGGAAGGGAGAGCCGCAATCGCAAGCGGACGATGTCGGAGGGCGCCTCGTCGTCCTCCGACAGCGAGGTTACGGCTCCGGCCCCCAAAATCCCGACCAGCAGGCGGGGTGCGGGCCGAGCAGGAGGAGGGGGGCGCAAGCTCCCTGCGCAGGAAGCTGCGCGGCGAGCAGAAAGGCTCGCCTTGGAGGGGCGTCACCCCGGAGCGGCTGCAGTGCAGGCTCCGAGGGATGAACCAGCCACCGCGAAGAGCTCCAAGGAGGAGCGAGCGGCCGGGCTGGCAAAGGTGGTGGGGGAGGCGTTGGCAATGGTGGCCCTCAAGAGGAAAAAGGGGTCGAAGGACACGGCCATCGCGGAGGCCACCGCCTCGATATTGGCGGCGGCGGAGGAGGCCGACATGGCCGCAATGCGGGCGAACGTTGAACGCCTAACTGCTGCCATGGAGGCCCTCCAAAAGGAAAACGCGGAGCTGCGGGCGGATCTGGCCAGGCTCCGGGGGGACGCGCCCCGAGGGGAGGAGCCTAAGGAGCGGGACTCCGCGCTCCAGGCCCTGGTCCAGGGCATGGCGGACCTCCAGCGCCGATTTTCGGTGCTGGAAGGAAGGACCCTCCGGCCCCCGCTCGCGGCCGATCGAGCGGTCTCGGCGACGTCGGCAGCAAGGCCAGCGGCAACCTTCGCCGCTGTGGCCGCGGCTCCTGCGGTGAAGCGCGCCGCCGCCGCGCCCCAAACGCCGGCAGAGAAAAAGACGGCGCCGCCCAAAAAGGGCAAAGCGGCGCAGCAGCGAAGAGCAGCAGGGGCACCCGTGGCCAGTGCGGCTGCAGAACGTCCCCCGCCGCCTCCCCCTTCTCCCCCGACTGCCGAAACTCCGGCTGAGCCCGGCTGGCAAGTCGCCGGGGAGAAAAAGAAGGCGGCCAAGGCGGCCAGGTCCGCCAAAAAGCGGCAGCGGCAGCGGGAGCGCCGCAAGGCCAAGAGCCTCGCGGCCAAGCTACGCGCTTCAAAAACGGCAGCGGTGGTCATCACCCTGCAGCCGGACGCTGAAAAGAGGGGCGTCACCTACGGGGCGGTCCTCGCCAAGGCCAAGGCGGCGGTGAACCTCGCCGAGATCGGCGTGACCGAAGGCCTGCGGCTCCGAGTTACTGCGACTGGAGCCCGCATGCTGGAGGTCCCAGGGGCAACCAGCGGCCCCGTCGCCGACGCCTTGGCTGAAAGGCTGCGGGCGGCACTCCAGGCGGATGAGGCCAGAGTGTCCAGACCTACCATGCGCGCAGACATGCGCATCATGGGCCTTGACGACTCCGCCACTAGTGAGGAGATAGTGGCCGCCGTCGTCGAGGCGGGAAGTTGCGCGGCTGGCGATGTGCGCGTGGGAGCCATCCGCCTTGACCGCTCCGGGCTGGGAGCGGTCACTGTTAGCTGCCCCGTACAGGCGGTGAAGGCTATAGAGGGCCACGGCAGGCTGAAGGTGGGCTGGACCTCGGCGCAAGTGAAGCTGATGGAGCCCAGGCCTCTGCGGTGCTACAGGTGCCAGGTAGGGCACCATGTCGGTGTCCGCTGCACCGCGGAGGTGGACCGTAGCGGGGACTGCTTCCGCTGCGGTCAGCCCGGTCACAAGGCCGGCTCGTGCACTGCCGCGCCGCACTGCTACTGAGGTGGCCCTGCACAAGTCCGAGGCCATGTGTTTTCATGGCCCTCGGCACCGGCCACCTCCGGGGTCTCAGATAACGGTAGGAGGGGTTCACATCGGTGTCGAGTCGACGATAAAGTACCTGGGACTTGTCCTCGACAACCGATGGAACTTCACGGAGCATTTCCGACGTTTGGGCCCCAAACTGGCGAGGGCTGGAGCTGCCCTCAAACGGCTCCTGCCCAATCTCGGTGGCCCAAACGCCTCCTGCCGGAGGCTCTACGCGGGGATCGTGCGGTCCATGGCCCTCTACGGGGCTCCGGTGTGGGCGCCCAACCTAGCCACGGCTCCGGCCCGGCTTCTGAGGGCGTCCCAGAGGGTCATGGCGATTCGTATGGTGCGGGGATACCGCACGATCTCCTGCGAGGCGGCATGCCTCCTTGCCGGCACTCCGCCGTGGGATCTGGAGGCAACAGTCCTTGCACACACGTACGAGTGGCGCGTGGAAGTGCAACGCCGGGGCGAAGTCCCGCTGCCGCGGGTTATCGCGGCACGGCTCACGGAGCTCCGGCGAGATCTCATGGCGGAATGGAGACAACGACTGTCGCAACCTAGTGCTGGGCACGCCGTTATAGCGGCGGTAAGACCCCTCTTTGAGGAGTGGCTGGAGAGGCGTCATGGCACTCTCACGTTTCGCTTGACACAGGTCCTCACCGGACATGGTCAGTTCGGGAGGTTCCTGTGTCGGATTCGGGCGGAAGCGACGCCTGGGTGTCACCACTGCAGCAACGGTCGCCTGGAGGACACGGTCGAGCACACAGTCGAGGTGTGCCGCGCATGGGCGGAGCATCGACGTGTCCTCGTAGAGGCGATCGGCGGCGGTGACCTCTCGCGCCCGGCGCTGGTTCAGGCCATGCTTCGGGGCGAGACAGAATGGGATGCCGTCGCCTCCTTCTGCGAAGCAGTTATGCTAGTGAAGGAGGCGGCGGCGCGCGAGAGGCAACGACGAGCCTCTCGCCCCGGACTAAGACCCAGGCGAAGACGTCGAGAGTCGCAAGACGACTACCGGCCACCGTAGGCGCGGTTCTGCGGATGGCGAGCGATGGGTAGCTCGCCGCCCGGCTAGGACCAGGACCGCGTAGACGGCGCGTTTTGTTCCACGCGCGCCTCAAAGAGAAGGAGTCAGCACAGGAAGGGGCCCAACAGGGCCAACGCCTGCCGGGGCTGCGGAATGTTATGTTTATAACAGTTACCGTGACCCTGGAACATAAAAGGCAATTGAAGGAACATGAGTGGGTTTTAGTCAGTAAGAGTCTGACACACCCTCCCGCCGCACCCAGGACGGGAGCAGTCATTGGACGATTTCCCACTCACCAAAAAAAAAAAAAAAAAAAAAAGATCTATCGATGTAGTTTCTTTCTGATCCGTACTAATATTATAAATGCGAAAGTAACTCTGTCTATCTGTCTGTCTATTTGTCTGTCTCTTCTTCACGCCTAAACCACTGAACCGATTTGGATGAAATTTGGTACAGATATAGTCTGGGATCCGAGAAAGGACAAAGGATATTTTTCATCCCGGAAATCCCCCGGGAACGGGAACTATTATTCTACGCGGATGAAGTCGCGGGTAAAAGCTAGTTTTAAATAAAAAAAAACGCATTGGTGGTGTACCATATTTGGGCAACAACATTGAAAAATATGTCGAAATTATTTACACAAAATAATATCAACAGTAAAGAACTACTATAGACACGATAGTGCTTATTTAAATACTTCTTCTCTCTCAATTTCATAAATTAAGGTGGTGTTAAGCTTTAACGATATTATAAACTTCGTGTTATCTTTTTATTCCAACTACTTATGTAAATAAACTTTATTTAGGTCTAAAAGCAACATTTTACATTAAACAGTCGTTTGCATGCGGCACCGCCTCCAAAACTGCGTAACTGGTAGCGACAAATAAATTAGCAACCCGACCCCGACACGTGCCACAAAACCCATGTTCTTTATGTAAAATAAATTATCTACTGCGAAAACAAAAAGCAACATCAACATAACTGATATTTTATTCTGTTTTAAAAGAAATAAAAAGCTTATTTGTGTTATGGTTGTATCATTTTCCACTAAAATGGCATTTTTATTGAAGAGATAATTATCCAGGGCCGTATCAGAAGATACTTAGATTGAGATGAATAAAGTTTCTTAGCTTTAACGCACATTTTCTAAGTATTATTCCTGTCGCTATCACACTTCTGTGAAACTATGAGTGTAAAAGAAAGACGGAACGTGACCTAACAACAGTAAAAAGTGAATGACTACACACATCAAAAGTGTCTAGGGATATTTTAAATAAACCTAAATAACTAAAACTCTATTAACTTTTTGTTAACACACTTTAAAATAAACCTTGTTTAATTGCCTATCTAATCTGATAATAAACTTTTAGATAAAGTCAAATTAAAAAAAAAACTTAGAAGAAGAGGAAAAACTCAACAAAATTTCAATTTAACTTTATTTTTGAAATTTCAAAACCTAAACAACAAAACAATTTTTTTTATAAAAATTGTTGAAAACTTAAAATTAATAATTCGTGGATCCACCTAAGACTCTCCTGACACATCTGGAGCGGTTCTGCATACTCAAAACAAGGGTGTCAATATCCTGTTGTGGCTTACTGTCCCAAATCCTGCTAAGATGCAAGAAAAGCTGGTTTTGATGCACAATATCAACAGGGAAATTCCTACGAGCTCTTCTCTGAAGCATATTCCAGGCATGCTCAATAGGATTTAAGTCAGGGGATTGTGCAGGCCGGTCTAAAGCTTGGATAACATGCTGTTGTAACCAACTTGTAACGATACGCGCCGTATGTGGACGGGCATTGTCGTGCATTAGCTGGAAATTTTGTCCCATTTGCTGTTTGTGGGGCAAGATTACAGGCTCTAGCACCTCATCTCGGTATTTTCGAACAGTCATATTGACTTGTATCCAAACGAGGTCCGTTCTACCGCCGAGACGAATTCCTGCCCAAACCATAATCGTGCCACCTTAATATGCATGAACTTGTTGTGGGTGCTGCAGTCGATTCCAACGTCCAGGTTTTCTCCAAACGCGTACTCTTCGCGAATTAGGATGAAATCCAAACCTAGATTCATCAGTGAAAAGCACAAGTGACCATTGAGAATTGTTCCAGTTTTCGTGTGCAATAGCCCATTGTAATCTTCTTCCTCGATTACCTCTCCTTAGTGCTGATACCCAAAATGGCCTACGAGCACGTAGATTGACTTTATGCAGTCGCCTTCTCAAAGTTTGACCGCTTACCAGCAAACCATACTCTCTCTGTAGCCTTTGAACCAATTGCATCGCCGCTGCATTTAGTTGACTTCGTGCAGCATTTACTATGAATCGGTCCTGTACATGTGTTGTAATGCGTTGAGGTCCTCGGTGCCGTTCCACCACTTCCTCCGTGACACGATAACATGACCAAAGCCTGGATATAATGCTCTGACTGGTCTTCATGGCTTTAGAAACGGCAATTATGGGACAGTATTCCACAACAGGATATTGACACCCTTGTTTTGAGTATGCAGAACTGCTGCAGATGTGTCAGGAGAGTCTTAGGTGGATCCACGGAATATTAATTTTAAGTTTTCAAGAATTTTTATAAAAAAAATTGTTGTTTTGTTTAAGTTTTGATGTTTCAAAAATAAAGTTAAGATTGAAATTTTGTTTGAGTTTTTCCTCTTCTTCTAAGTTTTTTTTAAATTTAACTTTATCTAAAAGTTTATTATCAGATTAAATAGTCTATTAAACAAGGTTTATTTTAATGTGTACATGTTTTAACAAAAAGTTAATAGAATTTTAGTAATTTAGGTTTAATTGAGATATCCCTAGACACTTTTGATGTGTGTATTTATCTCGGCGTTGGCAGCTACGTATGTCAAAATTGTAATTTCTAAGTTTCTGGCCAGCAGTTACAGGACAAATATATATAATAAAAATTGCAATGTACTCTCGAAGTGTTGAGCTTCACAAAGCTAAGACGGTTTCATGCTGGGAGTGAGCATTGGGGAAGCGGCCACACCAAACCACCATCGGGCTATTAAAAACAAGATTTATTTCTTATTAAAAAACAATTAAAATGTTTGTGCATCCGATTAAACAATGTAACTTCAAGTGCCAATACAATATTGCTAATCCAAGAATTTCATTGATGAGATAATTGTCATGTGAATTAATAACTAATAGGTAGGTATGCCATTAACCCATTGACATTAATTTATAGGTAGGTACTAAAACAGGAACGAGAATCATGAATGCCTCATGTTTAATTTATAAGTAAGTTATTTCCACTATTTTACGCGTACACCGTTAGAATTAGGCGCCACCTATAAATAATTACGCAGGTACAAATAGTTTCTGCAGATATATTTACAACTTTACTAAATAAGGCACAGAAATACGTATTCAGAATACCAAATATTAGTGTAATGAACACGTAATAATTTAAAATTTATAAACAAAAAACGTCCATTCATTACACGTCAGTGTGCAAACAAGTTAGCAAAGTTTATTGTACTTTAACGGTTGTCAAAAAAACTGTATTTTAAACAAAAAATAAGAACGTGTAAGTAATCTATTAGCCTAATTGAGAATTCCATTAGCAACTGTCTGAGCACAAGCAGATGTAATATCATTATCAAAGGTTCGCGGCCAAACTTCTCTTCAAAGGCATAGCAATCTAAAATGGCGCCCAGGGTAAAAAGCTGCGTACCTACCTCTGTGAATTTTCTTAATCTAAAAAAAACGACGAATTACATGACCTAAACTCCTTCTGCATATAAAATGAAACTATTTCTTTAAGCTGATTTACTTCAAATTACCAAGAATGGTAATTACGAAGGGGGTTTCTTGATATGAAATGAAATGGTTTATTACGCAACATTTTCATTTAAAAAAAATATAATTGACGATTTTCTCACCCTTCTCTAAAAGGCACAGAGCACGTGCTTCTCTTCCAACTAAGTCAACATTACATTACCCAAAAAAACAAGTGTTTTATTACCAATGCGTTACGCGTCGGTGTGACAGTATGACGGGGGCGACCCGCCGTCGCCGCGCAGGTGAAATACGACAGGCGCCGACAGCGTGCGACGCGCGTCGCCAGCCTCCTTGTAAACATCCGTACCTACTCCACTCGTGTAGACACACTATCTAAATTGGAAGACAACTGATACCTATTGTTTAGTTTGTTGCTATCTGCCTAGATGCAGTTTTTTTAAAAGTCGATAGTAGACTTTGGCGGACAAAGCTATAATTACCTATATTATTTATGGTTTGCGTGAAGAAAACTCATTTATGGGTTAAGCTCGTTTTTGTACATATTTTTATTTTATTTTATGTGTGTATATGAATATAAATATAAAAATTCAAGTCATCAAGCCACATTTTTAAAACACATTGCTAAAAGTTAATTTTGCCTGGCAGAAAAGTGCATTTTTGACAAAAATGCTTTTAACATCGAGTTTCTAAAGGTCACAATAGTTATTTTTTTTATATAACTATTGTAGCAGACCCATTTTTAATATACTAAAATTAATAAGGTACACCCACAGGGTACACCAAGCCCAATGAGTCACTTAATATACGTAATTGTAGTTTAGGATAGACTGGAATCTCATAACAAAAGAGCCTTATACCTTTGCTATATCAGAAGACCATTGGTCTTCAGTTCAGTAATAGGCTGGTAAAGTGAAAACGCTGCACTGTTCTCTTAAAAAAATAGCAAAAAAAAGTAAGATCAAGATCTTCAACTTTTGTATAGAAGCCAGAATTGTGAGACTGCCAAAAATTGTCACAACACTATAAAATCCTGTCCATTGTAATCCCATTGCGGGTACGATAGGATCGCATTGTGTCTTGTGCCAAACGTGGCTTCCCCTTTTCTAACGGTTCTGGCACCAATCTGTTGTTTTAATTATACTGCCAAAGATCACAATTTCCATTTGGGCAGAAGCAACAATCCAGACCTAACTACAATCACGACGATTAATCTGAATCTAAACTATTATAGCAGTCTTCATTGACAACCCAGAATATATTATAATGAACTTGTGTGTGTTAAGCTGGGCATTGGCAGTCATTTTTCGCGTCAGTCTTGGCGTAAAACTGTGGCGTCCGTCACTCCAAATGGTTTAGGCGGCCAACCAACTCTGGAGTGACGATTCGACACTCACGTTCAAATTTTGGATGGACGTCAGTTCAATTACACGCCAAAATGACCGTCAATGCCCAGGTTTACGAGTGCACTTCTCTTCAGTTTTTGATTCTTAACTCTTTTAGTCCAAAGGGAAGGTTGCAGAAGAATGTAGAGATTTCAGGCCCTGAACCAACAACTTTATGGTGCACTTGGTCGTTAGCCCAAAGTGCTCCGATGCATTCCTCATTTTGACGGGCCTGTTGGTGTAGTGGTTAGTAGCTCTGACTGCTAAGCCGGAGGTCGTGGGTTCGATTCCCACCCAGAACAAACTTTGTGTGATGAGCAAGATTGTTTGTTCTGTGTCTGGGTGTAATTTTATCTATAATATGAATGTATTTATAAAATTATATAAGTATGTATATCAGTTGTCTGGTTACCATAACACAAGCTCTAAGCAGAACTTAACTTGGGATCAGATGACCGTGTGTGAGTTGTCCCAGTATATTTATTTATTATTCATTATTATTTATTCATTACATTGCTTTTTCGGCGAGCAACACTTGTCATTCTGACGAGTGCTGAAGTATCAGCCATAGGCAATCGAATTCGGGATAACGACCAAGTGCAATTGGGCCCTTACGTTACTTCTGAAGCAGTGAGTATAAGTCGACCACTGATAATCTTAAATGAAATTGCTTAAGAAATTCTTATATGTCGCATATTTCACGCAAAAACTACATTTTGGTACAGAGATAGTCTAGCCTGAGAAAGGACATAGGATAGTTTTTATCCCAAAATCCCCTCGGGCACTGGAAGTACGCGGATAAAACCGCGGGAGACCACTAGTTGTAAATATCTCACTCAGTATGCCCTTGTCTGCAGAACAAAGTATTCGTAATAAAAGCGAGACCGCTTCAGACATGAAATGCGAAAGACGTAAAAGAGATATAACAAGTTAACGAGAGCTTTCAGCAGAATGCGAACAAATTTTATGTTATGTTAGGTTTGAAATTCAAATTTTGAGTGGAAGATTTTGGAAATTCCAATAGTGGTTACTTGCATAGTTGTAGAGTAAAATTTTATTTTATTTTAAAAATAACGGCCTACCCCTGTCTTGGACAGGTGCTACAAATCTTTTAAATTCTCTAACTGTAATATTTACACCTAAACACTCATGAATTACTCTGTTTATTGGTGAAATCCGTTCAGTATTTTTTTAATTCAAGTGTGTTTTCAAACTAATTCTAGAAACCACACACAATTTTGCCCAAATGGGTGCAGCGCAGCATTTAGGACAACACGCGTAATTTACGAGAATCTTTTGGTTATTTGATACATAGCTTTTGCCCGCGACTTTTTTTATTTGTTTATTTAGTATTAAGGCACATCAACATCATAAACACAAACATTAATAGGAGACACGAAAAGAGACATATAGCTAGTGCTTACGACTTTGTCCGCGTGGAATAATAGTTCCCGTTCCCGGGGGGCTTCCGGGTTTATTTATTTATTTATTTATTTAATTACGGCACTCCAACGACTTATTCACTAGAACATTTTAGGGGTACAATATCAAATTAAACTCTAGAGTGAATTTGCCACTTAAAGGTGTGCACAGCACTTGCAATATTTTCAAGTTTTGTGATGTTACTATATTTAAAAAAAAAACATACATAAAAACAGATTTGTAACATAAGAGCAAATGAACACACAAATATAATTAGTTACTTAAAAGAAAAAAAAAATCAACAAAACAAAATTCAAATAGCATAATTCATAATAAATAATATAAAAACTATAAGTAATAAAAGTAATAATAATAGTAATAATACATGCATTAAATGTGGTCACTGTGGGTCGATAACAATTTGTTGCGAAATTGAGAAAGCTTGTTAGCGAAGATGTCAATGCTATTAGAACGGTTATGGAGCTCATTGTACGTCCTCATCAACCTGTTCATTGGTGCCGAGTGTCCGAGATTAGTTCTTGTAGAGGATGGAGTGAACACATCTAGAACTCGTTCAGATCTGGGTGTACTATGGCGAGGGACAGATATATTTATTTCGGCAAGGAGCTTCGGAACTTGTATAGATCCGTTAATGATTTTATGGAGCAAAGTCAAGTCATTGTTATGTCTACGCTGTTTTAAGGTTATCATTTTGAAATAACTTAGCCTTTGCGAGTAATCTGCGTCCGGAGGGCAGCTATGAGATTTATACCGCATATAGCGTGTAAAGCTTTTTTGGACCCGTTCTATACGATTAACGTGTGTGCCATAGATAGGATTCCAAACCGGTGACGCATATTCCAAAACAGTTCGCACAAATGAATTATAGAGTACTGTTAAGGGTTGGACGGTTTTGAAATCATAACAGATTCTTTTTATGAATCCCAGTGTTTTAGCAGCCCTAGAAACAATAGAGTCAATATGGGGTATGAATGTAAGCTTACTGTCAAGGAGAACACCTAAGTCGCGGATTTTGTCGACTTTTTGAAGTACCTTACCGTTGAGCGAATATGAAGAAGCAAGCTTAAGGTGTTTTTTTGTAAATGTTACATGGTAACACTTATCAGCATTAAGAAGCATGCAATTTTTAGTACACCAATTCTGTACAGAGTCTAAATCTTCCTGGAGTAGGGCAATGTCTGCACTGGTGTCAATGACCCGATATATTTTCAAGTCGTCCGCGAAGATGGAACAGGTACTGTGTTTGATACTGTTTGTTATATCGTTAACGAATATAACAAACAGTATTGTACAACAGTACTGTTTGTTATATCGTTAACGAATATAACAAACAGTATTGGGCCCAAATGGGAACCTTGGGGGACTCCGGATATTGAGTTGTAAGGCAAAGACTGATGACCCTTCACAACAACTCTCTGTTTTCTGTCAGTCAGATAGGATTTAAACCACAGCCATAGTTGGCCAAATATGCCGAGGTTTGACAGCTTATGCAGCAAAATATTGTGATCGACTTTGTCGAACGCACTGCTAAAATCGGTGTAAATCGAGTCGACTTGCTTGCGTCGACTCGATTTACACCGATTTTAGCAGTGGTAAACAAAAGTTTAGGGTTGAAACTAATTCTATGTCCGTTTTCAGGTCCCAGGCTATATCTGTACCAAGTTTCGTTCAAATCGGTTCAGAGGTTTAGGCGTGTAAAAAAGACAGACAGACAGACGGACAGAGTTACTTTCGCATTTATAATATTAGTATTAGTATGGCTAAAGCATTTGACGTTTACTACATTCAATTTAATACTTCTGCTAATCTGAGCATAGTCTGGTCACTAATCTAGGTATGCAAATCTCCAGAACCAGGTAACCTGGATATTTACAGATAATTCAGAGTATGATTTGGAGATAGGGCATCCTAACTTCGCCAGTGAACGGCACAGAACTAGACATGATTCCAATAATAACTAGTTATTGCAAAACGTCGAAACGCACTGTAATTAACCGACTGCCCACCGACTAAATGAGGGTAATGTTTTGACGCGTAGGAGTTTCCTTTTGGTAGGTAAGTGCATGTCTAAGGCCCGAGTCACACCGGAATGGCAGCGGCCAGCAGCGACGCGGCGAGCACTTTCAGTGTGAAATAATTTTCGCGACCTTTTCAAGCGATACTAGTCTTTTAAGTAGGTATGTAGGTAAAGTTTAAAATTATTTCACACTGAAAGTGCTCGCCGCGTCGCTGCCGGCCGCTGTCGTTCAGGTGTGACTCGTAAATTTAAGCCCGAGTAATAATATTATTATGGTTATGAAATTGTTAAGAAATTTTCTAGTTTCGGAAAAAAGGTTTTTTACTCGCCAGTGAAATGTTCGACGTCACCGTCAATACTGAATTTGTCCACTAATGCAAAAAGCAATGAAAAAGTAGTAATTTTCATCTTTAATTGTTATCGATTTTGTTTAAACCTTTTTTTTACCTAACGCAATGATGGCTTAGTAGTTAAGCTAAGCTTCTTGTAATAGGTTGCAGGTTCATTGGGCAATAAGTATCTATAATCTGTTCAGTTCATGTACTTTCTAAAGATTATCGTGAAAAAACCTGGACTTTTAATGAATATAAACTCAATGCTTGTGTCTTCTTTTTATAAGAGACGGCCTTTGCTGTTTGCTTTGAAGTAACAGGCTTATATTTTGTGTGAAAAAGTGAATCTGAAAGAAACGAAAAAAAAAAGAAAGAAAACATTAGGATGAGATAAATAAACATTGGTGCCGATTCTCTTGTGCACAACCTAACGTAAATTTAAGTTAAGTGCATCTTTCTCTTTCCTTTTAATTAAGAAAAGGACAGAAGATCAAATATTAGTTAAGTCCTGTCAAATTTGGAAACTCCATAGATAATTTAGACGCGTTTTAAAAACATGGCGTCTAAATATACGTCAATTTTCATCAGACGCTGTCTAACTTGACAGGATTAAACTAAAATGTATCTTCGGTCCTTTTCTTTAAGAAATAGAAAGAGAGAGATGCACTAGCTTAAATTTACGTTAGTTTGTGCACAAGAGAATCGGCACCATTGCCTAGCAAGTGTTATCACGAAGTATTTACTGTCACCGTCCCTGTAAAACACTGTAAAACTGAGATGCCAAGATAGAGGCTTCTTTCGCGGTTAAATCTGATCGAACTGATTTTGAAATTGAGGTTCAG
This sequence comes from Athetis lepigone, assembly GCA_033675125.1. Taxonomy (NCBI): domain Eukaryota; kingdom Metazoa; phylum Arthropoda; class Insecta; order Lepidoptera; family Noctuidae; genus Athetis; species Athetis lepigone. The sequence continues at coordinate 16,874,200 of CM066217.1, forward strand.
TCACTATTTCACACTAGTGTTTTCCTGTATCGTAGGCGGGTCTACAAACATATTAACTCACATAAACATAGGTACCTCTAGAATCATAACCAATACCTGTAGGCTGTAGGTTTTCCAGTGCGGGAGTCGTTTCCAAGACAAACAGCACTGTAGTCAATCGCTCAATCACTGCGCCAACCGTAACGCATCCACAATGACTTCGTGTGCATCCGCTACCAATTACCAATATTCAAGATCTACCTTTTTTTTCGAACTATAGCAGCAACTTGAAGTGGCGCCATGAATCCAACAAAAAATGTGAATGGAACTATAAAAACCCTTAAACCTTATAACACACGTGATTAGAGACACAATAGAAAGACAATAGCAGCCCGACAGCCGGCTGTCACTTGTCGAAAGTTTAAGAGCCTATGTGGTGCCTAGTCTTACCACTAAACAGGCAGACAGCTTTCTGCAAGCTAGGTGCCTTATGGAGTAAGCTTTTTAGGGTGCCCGTACCCTTAGGGCTCCGCCCTGCCTAAGACTTCGCTGTCCCTTCGACAAACTGTCTGTCACCAGGCTGTATGTCATGAATGGTGATAGTTAGAGATTTGTTTTTTTTACAGATTTTAGCGCCCCTGAAGGCCTGAAATTAGTTTTGCCCGGTAATTACGGTAGCACCGGATTTGACTCGAGGATCCTTGAATTTGAGGATCCCGCAGTTTTTTTGTATTACGACAATCCCGCTACTTTATTCCTAAGCACTTCAACTACTGAAAGCCATAATCAACAGTGGAGTCCACCAGAAAAGCGCCGAAGCAAATGGAGCTCGGTGAGTCCCGGAGAAACGATTCTTATTAACAAACTAGCTAATCTACAAATGAATGCATCTCATCTGACGGTTGGCCAGACGTGAAGCGTGTCTGGTATAATGCAGGCATCAAAATAGCTTCCTGACCGACATTCTAGATAATGTCTGTCAAGGCTGAGAGTACAGGTACCCTATGCTCATTCAATGTGCAAAATTATTGAATTACCGAATTTATAATTCAGACATTTGGTTGACAAAATTGAGGTTACTTGGAATGCTTTCCGGGAGTTTTTAAAATTGGTAATTTCATGGGTTTTGATGTGTCCTTTCTGAATTTTAATTTTGCCACATGATCTTATCGCTGCCGCTAGCGCCGCCATTTTCGAAAATTGACGCCTTTTTGAGTTTGAATAAAATAATGTTTTTATAAATACAGTTATTTAAGTTTTCACTTCTTTTTGTTGTTAAATTAATAGCTTTACACTCCACTCCTTTTGGTTATCACCATCGGTACTGCGTCACGATCGGTAAATATAAAATCAACTAATCCATACATTTATGCGTAAATCGATAAAATGATTACAAAAACTTCGCGACTTAGGTTGGTCGTACAGTAAAATTTGTTCGTAACGGCCAGTTCATTGATCCGATTCCATATTTTCAGTTAATTTAACTAGCTACAAATAAACTCAAAGTGGATACATTTCCGCTCCTTAACGCGCTAATAATAAATGCCATTTTCTAATCTAAATTATTGATTTTGGCATATGTGTTGCTGTTTATACTTAGTACAAAATAGAGGAAGCCAGCTATTATCCAGATATAAACCCTTAGTCATGACACTCAGAAAGTGATGATTTAGTCTAATTTGAGACTAGACGATACGTTATTAATATAACTTAGGACAGCTCATGGGTTCCCAAAGTGTGCGACGCGGTTCCCTGAGAGCAAAACAGAACTCTATCATAAAGAAAAAAGCGCCCCTGTCTAATAAAATTACAAAAAAAATAATTACTTAGGTACACTTATAATGTTCAGATCCTGCCATAAAAACATAAATAGGCTTATATTGCAGGCGTGTAATGTTTTGTGGCTATGTTAATCTTATATGTTATCTACCTAGTATTTTTGTACCCTATTTCAAGTAAGTAGCATTCGCAGCATCACAAAAAACTAATCCTGTAAATGCGCTGTAGACTGAAAAAGTTTGGGAACCCTTGGAATAACTGATCACCGTCATCCACATCTGGAGTAAATCAAATGTGACCTCAACATTGGGAGTAGATGAATGATTTGTGGCAAATTAGCACAGTAGTATAGAAATTTCAAGAGTAAGATAGTCCAAATTTGATCTGGTACATTTGCGCGCAAGACATTTCCGCAAAAGACACTTACGCGCGGCCGTTTGCGCGAAAGGACGTTTGCGCCCATAGACATTTCTGCGAATGAATGCACTTGCGCGACTAGACACTTACGCGAACTTTATTCCAAAGGACATTGGACAAAATTAAAAATATGATCTTAGAGGTCAGTAAAGCACACGTGTTATTTTCTTTTTTACGTGTTGTTTATGATATGGTGTCTAGATAACTACCTAGGGTAGTAAAGTCGTTTTCAAAAGCAAGATGGCAGCAGTGATATTTTGCACAAAATACGTCATGGGCATCTTTTTCGTGTCTTTTTGGGATGGTGAGGTCAAAAATAAATTCGATTTTAGAATCCAAGATGGCGGCCGTGTTATCTACCTGTATAAATGTTCTCACAATATGCGTCATGGCTGTAGTTTTGTTTGCGGTATTTTCGGGTGCGTCCAAAAAAAAGAAGTAATTTCGAGATTCCAAGATGGCGGCCATGACATTTCGCACGATATTTTTTTTTTAATAAATAAATATCTTGGGACAACTCACACACGGCCACCTGATCCCAAGCTAAGCAGAGCTTGTGTTATGGTAACCAGACAACTGATAAACATACTTATATAATTCTATATACATACATATCACCCCCAGACACAGAACAAACATTCATGCTCATCACACAAAGTTTGTCTTGGGTGGGAATCGAACCCACGACCTCCGGCTTAGCAATCAGGGCTACTAACCAACAGGCCCGTCAAAATAAGATATGCGTTATGGGTATCGTTCCCATGATAATAAGTGGTGCTGAGTCTAAAAATGTGGTCGATTTGAGAATCCAAGATGGCGGATATGACATTTCTCATGATATGCGTCACGGGTGACGTTTTCATGGTATTTTGGCATGCTGATGCCAAAAAAAAGTAAATTTGTGAATGAAGCAATTATTGTTACAAAAAACTTTAAGAAATTCTGTGTTCTTCATGCTGAACCCAGAGGCCATCATCCATCGTGACGTCAGAATGGCTGGTCAAATAAATATTCACATTTCTCTGAATTTGTCTAATGTAGCAATTATTGAAGAAATGAAGTAAATATAAGCAATTGGATAGCAATTCTTTAATAAACTTTCAGAGCTGCCTCCTGCCATAGGCAACCAGCCATTCTGACGCTAACCAATTCACACTTAGTCGTGTGCGCGAATTCTATAGGCAATCGAATACGATCTAATAACCAGGTGGGTTACCATGACGTTTAAAGTAAAACTGTTTATTTTCTGTTCCAGAGTGTGCAAGTGACAGCGTTAGACACGTTGTCTAGCGCCGTCTCTTTCCCACTAAAAGTAATATCGTAGTAATACTGCTATAAGGGCTTGTGGTGGGCCCTCTGGTATGAATGCGCCTTAAGAAGCGAAAAATACAATAAAAATAATTCAGCTTTGTGAGTCGCTTTTCGCATTTTCGCTTTTCTATACCTTTAAAACGGTAAAATTCTGAAAATAAATAACACAACAACATCGAAAAGTAATAATTTATGTATAATAATAATAATAGAGTAAAGCTTACAACACAACAGCTCCAAATATTGGAAACGGATTACTAGACTTGTTTAGTTTATACCTAAATCTATTGAGGAGTCCACTCGCGACGATAACACCACTGCACGGAGCACTAGAAATATAGTTTGTTTGAGTCCGGGCTGGTCTTAGCACTTGTGTCCGGCAGCCTTTAATTTTAATTCTAATACACTTATCACTTTTAAACTTGGTTGGTTCGAACACTGACTCCCTAAGGACCCCGTTTCGCAGAGAGCTGGGAGTCGGTATCAGGCGAAGTTTCGGCCGCTTCATCACCGGCCGAATTTGCGCGTATGTGAAATCATCGTCCGATGTCCTCTCTGGTGATGCGTTTTCGCTTGTGATTTTATCTGGAAGAATTGGGTGGGTTATATTTATTGCTTCATAGTAGGAATTACACTCATGTTAGGTAACCGTAATACGGTAGTTTACACCATTATCAATTGACGTACTTTTTATGAGCTGTCAAAACGTAATTCTCCAATAGATTTTGTATGGCAATGGCAACTTATGACGTCACTAAAATAACAACTCAGTTGACTATCTATTTATTGATTTCAAAGCAACTAAAAATCAAATTTTATAGTTAATAGAAAATGAACCGAATTTATTGGGCTGAAACTAAAAGAGGTTTTTTAAAAATTGTGTCTAACATTTAATGGTTAATGGTGTAACCGTAATTGAACAAACAAAAAAAATTGTAAACCAGACAGATTTTTACTCTTGCGTAAATAACCAGCTCTCACTTAGACACTCCTTCCTATATCTATAAACCTTTTAATTTTATATTTTGGTGTGGTGCCCACATCCTACATCGCGCAATCAGGGTACGGCACGACAACAACATGCCATAGAATTTTTTATATCCTCGCTTTTCAATAGAGTATGAAGAACTTTCCACTCTACTCCTCACATCTTTTTGTGGGTGAGAAATCTTTAAATGAATCCTCCTGCTCTTGGCGGAGCGGAAGGGAGTGTCAGACTTCTATTGACTTAAACCCATGTTCCTTCTAAGCCCCTCTTTCCAACAACCAGCAGCCCCGGCAGTGTTCATCACACCTTTAAATGTGTTTTGTGTTATTGTTTGTGAGTGATTGTTTAATGAGGGTTTTTGCGAATGAGAAATCCGCTAGATGGCAATACGTATATATGTCGATAAAACGGCATGACATTGACATATATGTCAAAAATTCACTAATCATGCTGCAGTTGCACCTGACGCCTCATGCTGCCAAAAAACCCTCATTGTGTTTGTGAGTGAGTTTTAATGAATAAGTGCTTATTTCGTGAAAAACGGTTATTAATTTCATTTATACAGAACACCTTAGCTCGTAACACTGTAATTCCAGCTTTGGGCATGCAAAGCCAAAAGTAAAAAACTGTGTTTGCCAATACGAGTGTTTGAACATTACACAAGGTTCATAGTTTTAAACCTTCGAAGCCACGTGATTCGAGACACAGAAAGACAATAGCAGCACGACAGCCGGCTGTCGGTTGGTCGTCGTAAGGTTAACAGGTTATACGAGAAGTGTTATTATACCTGTGTAAGGGAATAACATCCTCCTGGGCAGTACGGAGTCGCCCAACATCTCGTACAGCGTGTAATCAGTCGTCACGTAGTCTTCTAAGTACGTCGTCGGTTCAGATCTCAGTAAGCATGTTGATACGTCCTGGAAACAATCATATTCGTGGTTAACATAATATACAAAAAAAACCTTTAGATTGTTTCTGAAAGTGCTTATCTTTAGATAGATCCGGTTTAGTATAGGCAGGTTAGGTTATACAACGTTGCGCTATAAGCCACGGGTGCGAAGCAGTATCCAAAACGGAACCTAAAGTGGAAGAAACCGCAGGATGTGACTAGTATATAATAAGAAGTTGGACATACAACGGACTGTACTGGTCTCACAAATGTCTTGACGGAGTTTTTCTACATTATCATAACCTTAAGGCTTAAGTCAAGGCACCCCCCGAGCGCCGCCAACCAAGCGCCATCGCGCACTTGATCATTGGCGCCATGAGAGGAGCTTTCGAGTTCGGCGCCATAAGACGCTCCTTCGTGAATTCTCTCTAGAGCAACATTCCTAGAAGCATCTTACCAGTATAGTCTCCCTAAGGTCAGTCTGCAGATGGTTCCTGCACGACCTGTGCGCCTTTCAAGCGCCATGACGCACTTGATCATAGGCGCCATGAAAGGATCCTTCGTGATTTCTCCCTAAAGTAAGACTACCAGAAGCCTCACTTACCAATATGGTCTCCCTAAGGTCAGTCCTCAAACGGTCCAAGTTGACTCAGAGGCTCTTTGCGGACGCCATCACGCACTTGATCATCGGCGCCATTTAACGCTCCTTCGTGATTTCTGGCTTAGAGTAGCATTCCTAGACGCCTCACTTACCAGTATAGTCTCCCTAAGGTCAGTCTGCAGTTGGTTTCTGCGCGGCGCGTGTATGCAGTCGACAAACGGTGCAAGTTGACTCCGAGGCTCTTTGCGGACGCCATCACGCACTTGATCATTGGCGCCATTAGACGCTCCTTTGTAACTTCTCCCCCGATCAATATTCCTAGAAGCCTCTTACCAGTATGGTCTCCCTAAGGTCAGTCTGCAGATGGTTCCTGCGCGGCGCGTGTATGCAGTCGTCGAGATGGTCGAGATGGTCTGCGAGACACTCCACGAGGGCGCGCCTCCCGAGCGCCATCACGCACTTGATCATCGGCGCCGTGAGTCGCTCCTTCGTGCCTTGTGCTAGGTAGTCGAAGAGGATACCTTTGCCTGAAAGAGAGTCAATGAAATATTAGTTTATTAGGCAAGAGTCACCTCATAGTCCTTCTTATTACTGCGAATTTAGCAGTTGTGGACCAAATCGCAGAATAAAAAGTAGTTTATTTCCTTGGGGTAGCTTACTTCGTATCAAAGAAGAAGGCTCAGAATTTACCCACGTCCTACTACAGCAGGGAGAAATATAAAAAAATTAAAAAAATAGTATAAAAAAGGCATTCTTTTGATGGCTATTCTTACAGTCCAACATACAAAAATTTCTATAAAATATCGTTCTGGAACAAACAAATACTTCAATTTTATTTATTTCTATAGAATGAATCATTAACACATACCTATAGTAATAAACGAAGGCCAGGTACGTGTGATTTTTGTGAGTATTGCGACCATTTTCTCCGCAAGAGATCCATTGCCTAGAATGTTTGATACCATCACTGGAAATAACCTCTGGAACTGAAACAAGACGTCGATTGTTAATAAACAAGTAAATAACATTACTCATGGAGGTATTATAATTAACATTTGATGAGTGCTTACACTTCAAATATCTTTGAATTCCTTTCGATAAAGAATGACTTTAAAAGTCAAAGATAATGAATAGACTGCCTCAAGACTAACAATTAATCACAACTCTTGAAGAGTAGTGCTGGCACTAGTGCACGCTTATTTAAATAACATTCACAATTTGATATAAAAATATGGATGCGACCCCTAAAAATATAGCTTAAGATCATCATATACTAACCTGCTGTTGTATATTGGTGTCCAGACTACACGGGTTAGAACAGAGAGCATCGACCATATCCAGCACATTCGACTGCAGCGGTTTCTTCGCCGGGACGTTGAGAGCGTTCAAATTGTCATCGTTCAGCACTAGGACCGCCAAGTTGAAGAGATTCGGGAATATAGGGCCGATGCGAGTGTTCGTTGTTAAATCCTCCACTGCTAGCTCTTTCGGCTTCTTCCGAAGGTTTAATATAGCTGAAAGTATTCGTTTTGATTAAGAAAGTGTTTCCAAACATCTGCTGGTTGGCTGTATGACGTTATAAAAATTCGAGATGGCGGCTGTCAGGCGTCAAAGAAAATTCAAGATGGCGGCTGCCCGAATGTTGCTTGTCATAAACATTTTTGTTATAGTTGGGTTTAAGAATTTTTTAAGTATTATTATGAAATCTAGGTTGAAAATGATGACTAAATACAAAGTTTTATGTAAATAGGACGTCTTGATTGATCTCATGTTTCATAAATTACGGAATAGCTCACTAGGTTAACAGTTCAGTAGGCAAGGACGACTATAATTAATTTTTCGACGACCAAGCGACGGCCGGCTGTCGCGCTGGTATTGTCTTCATATTGTGTCTCGAATCACGTGTGTTCGGAGGTTTAATGGTGATAATTTAAGTAGAGAGAGAGTAAGAGCAAAAGCAATAATGTATCTGTACTTTTCTTTACATGTCGAACTCCTGTTTAAGTTTAAGACCTTTATATACCATGTTTTGAGGCAAATAAAGATATTGACTATTGACTTTCTACATAGACAAAATTTAAACAAACATACCTCTAGCAACTTTTGTATAATAGTTCTGCAGGTTGACACTGATGTTGCTGGCGTTGTTTAGGCTCTTCTCATCCGTGATCCATTCTACTGAGACGGTGGCTGTGGAGCTGTACACACAGCTCTGAGGGGTTAGTGCAAACTCTGTCACACTAAGTAGGGTGTCCTGTAAAGTGCATTAATTTATTAAACGACTTACAACTATTATCACATGTGTATTAATTCCCTAATAAAATAGTGTAACTGCAACCTAAAATGAAAATAATAAATGGAAGTAACTCAGTACTGTCAATTTATTTATCATTTTTATAAAAACAAAATGACCAAGAAAGAATTCAGTTAGGCTCAATTCACACGTACCACAACCACACCACAGCGACAACCACACCACAACGCCGCGATGTGGTCGGGCGAAAATTTTGTATTGAAAATGAATATTACAATTCACACGCACCACATTTTGTGGTTGTTATCGACCACCTGTGTAATACGACTACATCGCAACCACATCGCGACGGCAACGCGGCGGCAGCGCGGCGTCAGCGCGGCCACATCGCCACGACATGACGTCCACGCGCGCCTAGCTGGCGCCTGCGCTCCCCCGGCCTTCTTTCATTTTGCGTAGTATTATTAGCCATAACAAGGGTAGCAACAACAATCTTTCCTCCATGACTACGTTCAGTCAAGCCGTGTTTCCTCTACGAAAGCCAGAGTATAACTGCACATGGCCACGTGGTTACCACATCGCAACGACAGCGACAACGCAACCACATCGACATTTTGTGGCTACCACAACGCAGCTGCAAAAAGCCGCTGCGACACTATTCACACGTAACCACAACTTGACCACATTTTGTCGCTGCGACGTGGTGTGGTTGTGGTACGTGTGAATTGACGCTTAGTTAGAATTAATCTCTTCAAGTCCAAATCGTTAAATCATCAAGTCGAAATCCGATCATATACAGTGTCAAAATTTTAGACGCTGGCCATTCATGATTTCCGTAAATCCGACCTAGAATATATTCACATATGAATATGTGAATACAAGACATGTTGAGTTTACAAAAGTCACAGATTTATTTAAGACATTGATTTCTATTGTGGTCTGTAACAACTCCCAAGGGATTACAGCGCAAGGGGTCCATGTCAGCAAAAAAGGAAAATGTAAGTTGTTAAACAGAAAGTGATTATCTACTTTTTTATCAAATTGATGACTATTTCTTTGTCTTAAAGTACTTGGGCGTAGCAAGGGACCACGTTTATTATTTTTACGACCACGTTTATTATACGCGACATGGGTGGAAATTTTAATTTCCTCAATAGACCAGATGTAATGCGCCGGCCACACACTCGACGAGTGGCATGGGAAGTAACGAGGAAAGGAGGCAGAGACGTAGTGTGGCCGCAATACTCGCCATGCCACTCGTCATTGCAAAAATCGCGGCAGCGCGAGGAGCATGGCGATGAGCAGCGCGAGGGGCATAGTGTGGCAGGCCTATAATGTTAATGTTCATGAAATATTGAGTTCCAAGAGGCAAATAAGTTTGGGTCCTGTGACCTAAAAGATACATAATGCCCAATATACTAAGTCATTTCAGTAGTATTTTATCTCCACGAATCAATCAAATAGTTAATACTCACCATGGGAACGCAAAGCTTTTCTTCACCAACAGTGGCATACTGTGTGATGCAGGATCCTACCACTGGGCTAGTGTCAGTCAACGTGAGAAATGTGTTCACATCCCAACTGTCCACGGAAGTCTTCTTCATCATCTCACTGTGAAGAGCTAGAGTCTGTAATAAAAATAATTGTTGTTACAATATTATACTAAGATGAAACCTTATCTAATTTAACAAATCAGGGTGTAACGGGACGGGAACGAAGACGATGGGACAAACAGGATACACCCAAATCAGCAAAGTGTAAAAATAATTCTGATGCAGGATTGGAACTTACAAACAGGCTAGCTGGCTGGGGTGTATACCCCCATTTTCTAGCAGTTCAGCCAATACCTACTACTAGGCATGGAACTTGGGTGAAACAATGTGAGTTTTTCACAAGGCTAGGTTTAACCATTCACAATAAGGGGCTGTCTCCTCCAGGAATAAAAATGAAACCCGTTTTCCGTTGTCACGACATAGCATGAAAACGGCTTGACAGATTTGCTGTTTTTTTTTTGTAGTTTCCTACTTTGTACAAGGTGCTTACGGAAAAAAAAATTAAGAAAAATAAAAAAAATATATTAAGAAAAATAGAAAAATATTACGCTTTCCCGCTTAAACTACTGAACCGATTTGGATGTAATTTGGTACAAATATAGTCTGGGACCCGAGAAAGAACATAGGATAGTTTTCATCCCGGAAATCCCGCGGGAACGGGAACTATTCCACGCGGACGAAGTCGCGAGCAGAAGTTAGTAGTATTATAAATGTGTAATATAATAAATGAGAAAGTTTACATGTGTATGTAGATGATTGATACTCACACAAAAACTACTGAACAGAATTTTAATGAAACTCTACGGTAATATAGTTTATACATCAGAATAAGACATATGCTACATAACAACATGCTATGACCAACTGAAGCAGAGCAGTAATCAAAAACCTAACACAATGCAGGGGCAGCTAGTATAACATAAGAATACTATTGCTGTAATCTATTGTTAACCATTATTTGCAATGCAAAGCAATAGAATCTGTTTACAGTTGAAAACAACTATTGCAGAATAATTTCAGCTAGCTAATCATTGTCATTGTGGAGAAATATATTATGGAGAAAGAACAAGCATTAATCGCAAGATAGATTGGATTCCAAAATCATATTAATTATAAATATGTTCAGATTTCCTCATATGTTTCTCTTGCACAGATGTCTAAGATAAACTTAGAAAAACCGGCCAAGAGCGTGTCGGGCCACGCTCAATGTAGGGTTCCGTAGTTTCCCGTCCGTCACAATAAGTGTTCCCACTTATAAGTTTAAAAAAAAGGCTATTTGTTACGTTGACATACTAAGTACGCATAAATTATTTTGTACAACCTTTTTGTCTTTTTTGTACAAAAACTGTTCTTTCTATCAAGTTCAAAATAATTTTCCTAAAAAGTACTTATAAAGTTCTAATTTCCAGATTTTTTTCATATTTTTTAAACCTACGGGTCAAAAGTTAGAGGGGGGGGGGGGCGCTTTAATTTTTCCTTTTGGAGCGATTATTTCCGATATTATTGACATTATCAAAAACTTTAAACTTTATAACTTTTTTTCCAATTTTTATTTTACCACTTTGTCGGCGTGATTGATATACATATTGGTACAAAATTTCAGCTTTCTAGTGCTAACGGTAACAGAGATTAAGCGAGGATGGACGGACAGACAGACAGACATGGCGAAACTATAAGGGTTCCTAGTTGACTACGGAACCCTAAAAAGGTAGTTTAAGAAGTGAAAACGTCATTTGCTAAAGTTGGTTAAGAAGGGAGTAGACCATCACGAATTTCAACAATACAACACTATCATTGGTGATAAAAAGAAATGGTTGTGAGTTTCCTAATCCATATTATTTTAAGTTGTTTATCCCTTACAGGCTAACCTCTATAAATAAGCTGGGTATGGCAAAACCAGCCTGTTTAAACTAAAGATGTGACATTTAAGTATATGCTAGAAGTGCAAGATAGTCACCTCCTGAACACCACAAGCAAGTCTTTTCACCAAATTGAGTCAGTAACATATTTTGCTTCTTGTTGTAAAACCTTATAATGTCAGTAAATAATTTCGATTCGATTCCCACCCAGGACAAACTTTGTGTGATGAGCATGAATGTTTGTTCGGTGTCTGGGTGTAATTTATCTATGATATGTATGTATTTATAAATTATATAAGTATGTTTATCAGTTATCTGGTTACCATAGTACAAGCTCTGCTTAGTTTGGAATCAGATGGCCGTGTGTGACTTGTTCCAGGATATTTATTTATTTATTTATTCAAATTATGTTCTGTATGCAGTTATAAAATCTACAATAAATTTTATATAGCAGAACCATTACAAAACATCCATTGTAGTAGACATATATAAAAACCTGTAAGTACTTACACTAATAGCCTGTCTGAGTTTATAGCTGACATCCTCCGCCAGAGTGGTGATGGCTTCAGAGTTGACCTCATGCCCTGCCTGCTCTGCCATGCAGGCCAAGGACTCGGGGCTGATGCCCGCAAACTTGCCTTGCGACGTGCCGCCATCCTGAATGGAAAACAAGAGTTTCAAGATGAAAACACTAAATTAGGTAATGAAAGAATACTTTATCTTTGAGAAATTTTAAGAATAAAACTTTTTTTGGTCAACCGGTTAAATACTGGCTTAAAAGAACTGCGAATTGAAACGAAACTCTTTGCGATAAATAAAAAATTACGCGCCAAGTTAGGGGCTACAAGTTATTACTAAGATAACCTCAACTACGCAAATGTTTTACCTTTTCATTGAGCGGAGGAGTGTCGCACTGACTGGAGCCCCCAGATTCTGATGCTACAGACTTGTTTCTATCACGTTCTCTGCTGCTATTCGCCTTTTTCGAGTGACTTTTATTACTCGAAAGTGAGTTAGACATTTTCATTTGTAACTACCACCTAGAAATACTCACAACATGATACACACACTTAATGATTTACTTTTGATTTTGTCTAAACGGTGCCTGTTAAAAAATAAGCAGTCACGTAAACAATTCCTCAAACAAATTGATAAAGAACGGTAACAAGAAATGCGAAGCAAGCGCTGACTTAATTTCCCCGAAACTGACGTTCGGTTGACACTTGCCAGTTTGACAGTGACAACTCTATAGTTTCATAGACTATATTCGAAACATCCATTTTTCAAGATTCTCCAAAAGCATGATTTTGATTTTCTCTATGTGTAAAATTATCAAACTTGCTTGCTTGATAGTAGGAAAGCAAAGGTGACAAGTCAATGTTAGAATCTGCTACCCATTATTAAGGCTACCATGCATTTCTTTACTCTACCATTACCAAGCGATTACCATTGCATCGGTCGGTAGTGAAAAAAAAGGCAGCGAATGCTGTGTCACTCTCTCTGGCTTGGCCACCATCAGGGATTTAAATTTTGATAAAACAAAAAAATAGTCGCTAAATAGTCGAAATTAATCGCCAAATATCAGAAATAGTCGTTCACTAGTTTAAAAGTTATAAGGGTTTATAGGTGGCCGAGCTGGAGAGAGTCTCCCCAGCTTGGCCACATGCATATCTCGAAAACTAGGGCACCTAGTGAAGATCTGTTTTTACAAAAAAATAGTCGCTAAATAGTCGAAATTAGCTTCGCCAAATATCAGAAATAGTTGGGTCTTAGATTAGAAGTTATAATGAGTTCAATTTTTTAAAGTATAGTCCAAGAGCTAGACAGAAAAGTCTACGAAAACATTCCAAGAAAAAAGATATTCTATTAATATGTGTAATATACTTCTAGTTTTATCGATCTAAAGTCCTTACAAATGTCAGAGAAAGATAAATTTTCAGTTAAATATATGTTTCTATGTTTTAAATGACTGGGTTAGAGTGGCGTAAACTTCGTGGAAAACCTGCAGCGTTGCTAACACACAAGAAGGACCATCGTACTTTTAAATTTATTTCTCACTTACCGGGCGAAAATCGATCAAATTATTTAACTAAACCCTATCAAGTTTCATTTGCATAAAATGTATATTTTTTTCGGGACCCTCTCAAACTAGTGGTTTAGTGTTGCCGTGTCTAATTTTGAAACGGAACGTAAAAAAATCGGATTAAGTTTTCTAATCTTAAAAGCAGTTTTAAAAGCTTTTTATACTAAAAGCTTTCGCAGACTTTTGGTTATCCCTCGGAAACTGCCAAATTTCTGATTTCTAACATGACGTAGGTATGAAAAATTCGCATTTATAATCTTTATTAGTGAGTCAGAATGTAAAGGAACGGTAACTAAAATAAAAAAGAAAATACTTGTGTCATTTCATATTTTTGTTTATATTTTCATAAGTAAAAAGAGCATGTGGACATAATTGGGTAGGTAACGTCTTATCATTATTAGACGACGTAATGATCCAAAATAAATTAGCAATGTAGTTTGCTGAAGGCACACAATACCAGGTTTTGCGAGTTAAAAACCACAACAACCCTATTTATAATTAAGTTCTCTCATATCTATGTACATACAAAACGATTTATATCTCTCGACAAACTATCATGTTCATCATTATATTACAATATTTATTCTTCCTGTACAAAGGATTATTGCAATTTTTAGATATTAACTAAATTTAAATAAATGAACATCGCAATAAAATATTATTACCAATCATTACGTACATACTTAAACCTATCTTTTACAAATATTGGCATAAAATAAAAAAAATATCTATGTTCACATGAGGCACGTTACGATTATCTTTAATTATGTCAACAATACATAACAATTAAGTTCATTTTACTTAAAAATTATGAATAAAATAAATCTGACATAAAAATATTATACTTTAATGTACCATCTCTTACATTACAAAAATATTCCAAAACATGGCAAGTCAACATGTAACACAAGAACATGCGCCGGAGTGTCGGCGACGGAAGTATACGAGCACTTACACTACATCTTATTTCAGGAAGCTTACAATTAGGAAGGAATACGTCACAGTTCAGAAAAACTCGTTCTTGAGACTCTTTTCTCTAAGGAATGCTGTCTCACTTAAGTTCACTTACTAGAACGAGACAGCAGTCCCTCCCTATACCTTCAAGAACGAGTTTTAGTAAGGTCTGCGACGTGTTCTTTCCACTTTTATATAAGCTCCTTGGTATTTCCTTACAAAAACCGTGCACTCCTTGAAAAAATATCAATTGGACACGGATTAGATCGTAAATGGAGTGATATGGTAAATTATAATCGTCATGCAAACATTGGATTTTGTTGTCATTCTTCTATCATTACGGTGCGTTCCCCCGAGTGCTTATTTTTTTGGAGCAACGAAGACTGTGTAGAATATGCGCCACTCATTATTCAGACTTACAAATTCATACTTTATGCTTGACATCATAACTTATATAATTGTAATGATCAATCACAGCGTGTGCACGTCATCATGGCCTTTAAATATTTAATACTTTATCTCGTGAAGCATAAAGTTTTAATTCCCAAACCTCTAAAAAAAGTGGCGATTACATTACGCCCGAGCAAACGCGCCCTAAATCAAATACACCCAACAAACATTTCAATTCACACTCGATTGATATGATTAAAACACGAGAAAAATTCACATTAGCACTCCATTTACGTACTCCGTGCCTTAACAGGAAGGGGAAAAACTGACGTACACTTGCCAAGTTTGACGAACAATCTGTTTTGTGTGGGCGAGTAGAGTAACGTTTAAGAAATAAGACACCCAAACCCGATGAAATAAACGTTTGTCGTGAGGTCAGTCGGAGTCGCTACCGGATTCGGACAGGCAGAGATCATCGTTGAGCACGTCGGCCGGCAGCGCGGGGTTCGGGGCTGCGACCGTACCTGCAACATGGTTTTATGATTGGAGAAAATTTACTTTTAAAACAGTCTTAAACCTTCTCAATCCATACTCCCATATACATAAGCAAATGTATCTTAAGCCCGCCATATACAATACTAAAACGAATGCTTTTTATAATATTTTTTAACTCTCATAATTATCCTCGCATGCTTTGGATCTAAGAAATTTATATTTATAGTTTCAGTTTGTTTGTTTGTGTGTGTGACCGGGCAGTCATAGGATGATTACCGTCAGTCTGCGTTTTAATAACGGTTTACGGTAGTTTCACACCGAATATGTTATTTTTTTATTGTTGATTCTGGCCGAGATTCGCCTCCCAAAAGGTCTTTGCAGATTCAAAAATACACCTTGTATAAAGTAACCGACCGATTGCTCACAGACTCCCGCTAAAGTGGAAGTAGTCAGGTTTTCAGACGACCAGAGGGTCGGTGGATCAGGCATGAGTTAACATCTTGTATGCCATAATTGATAAAAAAAATTAAGTATTTTTTCTCGCGTTTATCTGCGCTTCCAGCAGTCAAAGGGTTTATAAAGACATATCCACACAGTACTGACCGTTGGGTATAGAGTGGTGTGCGCTGGAGTCGTTGTCGTCGCTGTCACTGCCGCTGTCAGAGTCGCTGCCGCTTTCGCTCGACGAACTAGACGAGCTGTCCTCTTGTTGCGGGGGCTGTGCCAAGTTATATGACATTTATTATTACAGAATATTTGTGATAATTTTCCGAGTTAATTTTCGATCGCAATTTCATCTGTATACTTATAGCCTATACGAAGTATACATTTTGAGAGGAGAAATAAGGGGTACTACTTTAACCATCGTGCGTTGTAGCTACGCGGACAAAGCCTGAGGAGACCATTTAGATTTCTAAATTTTACAAAAATAAGTATAGTTGTGTAGAATTTCTAGTTATTTTCCAAGACTATTTTCGAGTTTATGGTTATGGTAGTTCCCCTTACTGCCCCGCTTAAAGTTTCCACCGTGTATACTTATATTTTTTTACATCTCTCATGTTCGGTAAGTAGGTCCTTATTACCCCCAAATGGGGCTTGTAGGTAACCAATTAGCGCTCTAGGGTGTTAATGTAGCTAGAAACGCCCTAGGGCGGTAAGTAATTAAAAAAAAACTCTTCACTCTTTCAAAAAGTTCGCGTACATCTAACCATCATACTGGCAATGGACACCATGCATTCAGCCTAATAACAAAAGAGGTCGCTTCGCTATTCAGCCTTGTCTTCGTATGAGTATAATAGTCATCAATTTTAAATATCGAACGCCAAAGCTCAATATCGTTCTTGAAAAAAATAATTAAAAAACAAAGATGAAAAAAGGCGGGAAAACTTTTACTTTAAATATTGTTTGCTTTTGAGTTTTTTTTTTATAATTACGTGCTAATAAGGAAAAAAACATGAATTCTGCAAGTGATGAAGATATAAGCTGCACGCCCGATTCAATGAAAATGGAAGCTGAAGCAGCAATTAACAATATTTTGCCTTTTAACTAATAAAATGTTTTATTTTTGTAATGCCGGTTTTTTTATACTTACCTCACAATCGAGATGTAAAGCAGAGTAGTTAGCTCGGGTGTAAGCATCAATTGCACCCTCGAACTATAGGCGCCCTCGCTACGCTCGTGCGCCTAAATATCTCGGGCTGCAATTGATCCCTTACAGCCCTTGGCTACTAATCTACTATTTTTGGAGTGGGAAATCATCAAATGACTTTTCCCGTCCTGGGTGCGGCGGGAGGTCGTGTCAGACTTTTACTGACTAAAACCCACTCATGTTCCTTCGGTTGCTCTTTATGTTCCGGGGACACGGTAACTATTATAAACATTCCGCAACCTCGGCCACCCTGGATATTCAGTTAGGAGCAATAGAGCAGGGTATTCTATATAGTAACCTAACCAGTCACTGAATGTATTACTTAGAACATTTAACCATCATTTTTAAGTCTAAGAAATACACATACTTGGTGGTGCGGCACGGGCGGTTGATACGCATTAGTATTATGATGCGGGCGCTCGGGCGGGGGCGCGGGCGCGGGCGCGGGGGCGCGCTCGTAGGCGCGCGCGTAGCCGTTGTGTGCGGCGTGCGGCGCGGGGGGCGCGGGGGGCGCGGCCGGCGCGGGGGGCGCGGGCCCGCCCAGCGCGTCGTCTAGACCTATCATAGGCAGAGACGCTAGCGTGCTGTTGCCGCCGCCTGACCAACTGTAAGGATAATACAACTTATTCTATAATTATTGTGTTTAGAATGTGAATTAAGTTAAGCTTTACTGATATCCAGCCTCTTGGTAGCTGTACCAGGCGTCCGTCACTCGCTCAAGGCCACGGGTTTTATGCCTACCGCTTCGCGTATCGTCGACGGTACAACGAACACCGGGCTGTCGCGCGCCCGCCTGAGTGCTCGCGCGTCACGGGTACAGCGCTGACTATCAAAATGCCGAAACCACGTAATTATTGCGTGATTATTGTGCAATTCACCTGTTTCCCTTTTGATTATTTATTATAATTATTCACGTGGTTTTGGATATTTTCGACACTAAAATATAATAATCGGGAATTCAAGGAACGAAAAATATGCATCGGTCATTTTATTAAACTAAAAAATATTTGATCAACAAATAAAATAATTATTGTTTTTCTAAAACATTCGATTTATTACCATTATCATCATACGTATAACCCTAGCACATTTGCTGGACGACACGCACACACGTTAGTCGCGCGGCGGGCAAAAGAATCTCAACTCTCTTTGTGTGTACTTATGGTACATTGCTCCTCGCTGCAAACAGCTGGTATTATTATTATAATTTTGTAGGCTATTATAGCGTAGGTATTTGCGTTTTTATATTGGAGTGAAGTATCTGTTACGTAGTAACTATTTATTAATCTGTGGCTGTAAAGTGTTGTTATCACTCATTTTTCCAATCTGCTTCTAGAAATGAAGACTTTTAATTGGCTGTCAGTCCCACACACAGTTTTTATTCTGTTTACTAAGACTTACAGCTAAAAAGCTGTAAGTCTTCCATGCTAATTAAGTAAATAAATAATACAACATGTGAGGAAGTTTGCTTCTTGCTTCGGTCTTTGACTCATATTGACAATGGTCGAAATCTCATTTCATTGATTTACTTGTTAACTTGTTACTTTCTTACTCGGGCCATTTATAACAAAAAATTAAAGTAAATTTTGTATATTATCATACATATTTTAAGTATTTTCGTCAGATTTAAACTGAGATTAAAATGCGAATATTCCTAAAAGTCACTAAAATTGTTTTTTTTTTTTTTCAAAAAATCCTAAGTATTAAAGTTGTAACGCTGAGGTCTATGTGAGCGCTTCATGACAATTGCCTGCAGGGTCCACTTAAAACAAGCGTAGGTTTACATAAATTAATAATTCGCAAACATAACAAATATAAACACCGTGACTGGTGAGACAAGGGACATTTTCAAGGACGTGGTAATATATGCTCACATATAACTGATAAAAATGTAAATAATAATAAACCAATATAAATTTATTGTTAATAAAACCGCAAGAATCACGGTGTAAGTAACATTAAGACTTACGGTGCAGCCTGTGGCGGCGAGGTCTTCTGTCGCGGCGGAGAGCGCACGAGCGTGGGCGGCGGCTTGGCCATGCCAGCCGTGCCGTTGTACCGCGCCGGGTTCGTCGACTGAACACTGCCGGGGACTGGAATTAATCAATTACAGTGTGTATTTAGAAAGTACAATAAACTTGGCAATAAAGCAGGCCGTGCATTGTACAATCGACCCAATGGAATCATGACCCTCTCTACCAAATTATGGTTTGCTGGAAGAAAACTCATTTATGGGTTAAGCTCGCCTTTGTACATGATTATTTTATTTGCTACCATTATGTATTTTTGTTTTCTTGTTCGTGTGCAATAAAGAATATATGAAAGACCCACCATAAGCTTATTTTCCTACAGATATTTAAATACAATTAGGTCGACAATCGCGTAAGCATGTATTAAAAATGTCACACGTCTAGTCTTATTATTTTGACAGCTTCAAACGATTTGTCGTCGAAATGGGTCATGATTCAATTTTGTCGATAGTACCTACATTGATATCTCGTTAAATGTGGCGCCTCATTTACAACGCAACACTGATCTTATCGCCTCGTTTATCTGTTCACAAGCCCAACAACAACCTGTATTTTTATGACGTTAATTGATAAGGTCATTTAAAAGGATCAAATTATTCAAACAAATATGAATGATTAAATTAAAAGAAAACCATGAAATTTTACTTTTGAAATCAAAGGGCGATATTAAAGCCCCATGCATGGTAAACATTTTGTTTAGCAACATGGTTGCATAAACATGTTGACGAGTTGCTGTCATCATATATTACGGGCAACACTTGTGTTGCGGTGTTGATCACGCCATACTGCAGAGTTGACGCCCGGCGAGCGACAACATCAGTTGATCAACAGTTGCTAAACAAATGTTTACAATGAATACGGGGGAACGAAAATTTCGACGTTAAACGTCGAAATTTTCGTTCAATTGAAATAAGATTCTTAAGATTTATGGGTTATTCCTTTAACCCTTAGACTGTCGTAGGCGCAGATATGCGCGAGGCGCAATACTTTTTAATTGATCTTTTAATTACGACACACCACCGGTTAATTTAGTTAACCATGTCCATTGAAACTTTATGTTACAAGCAGCCTATAAAATATATGTTACCTGCGCTGTTAGTAGCGCTACGCCTGTTGGTGGCGACGCGCGTACGTGACGTGGACCGTTGCGTGGTGTTGGTGAAGTCTGTCGTGACCGGCGTCAGCGGCCGCGGCTTTTGTGACGTCTCTTGTCTGGAAAACATAGTTATCATTATTATACCGCTAATTACAGACACAATTAGAAAAGCATTGTGTCTCGCGTGGATCCACGTCCCAGGCACACGAAAGGTTAAACTATGTTAACTTTTCAACGACCTAGCGACAGCCGGCTGTCGGGCTGCTATTGTCTTCCTTCTGTGTCTCGAATCATGTGTGTTCGAACGTTTAATGCAAAAACAATCAGAGTGATTCATGAAGATGATTTAGGTGTGTAGTAGAAAAATGGCGAGAATTTTCTAATAGCACTGGCCTCAAATAATACACATACTTTTTGCCAAACCCCCACTGCTGTAAAGCTACTTAATTATGTCGGGTTAAAAGTGTATATCAAGAAAACAAGCTTATACATTTACATTTAGACATTAGTAGGATTAATAGTAGTATATCAACGAAATTCGGGTTTTCCCACCGATAGATAGTATTACACAATGCTGTTATCTTGTTTTACTTTTTAGAGAATGGCAAACAAGTGACTCATGGAATTCTTTTATTTGCCCTGTACTTTCTAACTGCATACTTGTGACGTCATCGGAACTAAAACGGACAGAAAACTAAACGGTGCTAACACGACATTTCCTTAACACAATAACCACATTTTTGTTGATTGAATAAGATACATTGGAGCATTTGACTTTTTCAATTTATACATACTTTCTAAATTTTCTATGACATCACTGAAATGCCGTACCTCGGAAAGCATGTAAAACTTTTTAACACGTTTTCGTCGATAATTGTTTCTGATCTGGTTGTTGTATTAACACGAACTTAACACCGCTTCAGAGTTTTTTGGTATCGCAAAAATATCAGAAGCGGATTACTAGTTACACATTTACAGATACTGAAAAATTTCCCTTATTCTTCTGACAATTTTATTCCAATTTTCTCACCTTATCTTTTTAACTTGAATTTTACTAGAGAGCTTATCCAGCGTGATAGATATATTATTTATAGAGCTTTTTTTTTGTGAAGACTTTTTAATAACTAACTTCCCGCAGTCTGCTACCAATTTCAGCCCAATACTCCAACTCACCTTGTCTTTTTAACTTGAATATTACTAGAGAGCTTCTCCAGTGTGATCTCGCCGGTAACTCTGTCTATGATGAGCACACACTCCTTGGTGTAAGGTCTCTGGTTGCCTTTGAACACCGTCTGTGGGACGCCGGCGCCATCTGTCGGTTAGGAGAAACACTATTGAATAATACTGTAGTCAGTAAATAAATGAATGTCCTGAGAAAACTCACACACGGCTATCTGATTCCAAACTAAGACGAAGAGACAGAGCTGTACTATGTAAACCAGACAACTGATATACGAACTTATATATTTTTTAAATTTATTTAACGAATAAACTCAAAAACTACAGGACAGATATCAAAAATTATTTTTTCATTAGAAAGCTACATTAACCCTGAGTAACATAGGCTATATAATATTTATTTATTTAAAACTTTATGTAGAAACACCGTACAAAGGCGGACTTAATGCCTTAGGCATTTTCTACCAGTCTACCTTAGGGTGATGCAGAGACAATATAACGCTTTGTCCCACAGGAGCGAAGCAGTAACTAAAAAACTAACGTAACGCGGGTGAAATCGCTAGGAACAGCTAGTAATTTATAAATATATACATATTATAGATAAATTACACCCAGACACAGAACAAACAATCATGCTCATCACACAAAGTTTGTGTTGGGTGGGAATCGAACCCACGACCTGCGGCTTAGCAGTTTAGCAGTCAGGGTCACTAACCACTAGACCAACAGGTCCGTCAAATCAGTGGTGCCTATGATACAAGCAACTGCCCTGCTTGCAATAATCTATCTATACTTATAATATACTAGCTGTTCCTCGCGGTTTCACCCCCTTACGTTAGGTTTTTGGTTACTGCCTCGGTCCCGTGGGACATAGCGTGATATTATGTAGCCTCAGGAATAATGTAGCTTTCGAATTTATGGTGAAAGAATTTTTAAAATCGGTCTAGTAGTTTTTGAGCCTATTCATTACAATCAAACAAACAAAGTTTTCCTCTTTACAATATTAGTATAGATATAATGTTAGAGTTTGTTTTAACTAGGGAACTCTTAATTCGAACTGAGAATTATTTATGTTGGTTGTTCCCATTTATCAAAGAAGGCTTAAGGTTATATAACATCACGGTAAGACCCACGGGAGTAACCAAAGACGCAGGTAAAACCGCGACGCACAACTAGTAAGAACATAACAAAAGCCTGACAATAAACAAAAATAAAATATGTCTCTCTATATATAAAAGGAAGTCGTGTTAGTTACACATTTTATAACTCAAGAACGGCAGAACGGCGGGGTTATTACCTATGAAACAGCAATCAGCAATATTTGCGCAGTGATCGCGCGGTCACCGCGCGATTCGTCAAAAAAAATCGTATTATGTATGAACCGATTGCTAATCGCTCGCTGATTGTCCTAATGCACTTATTGCTACGATGACGATAAAGTAGCAATCGCTGGAACTAATTAAATATCATCTTTAACAAAAAAAACTTAACTTTGCTCTTAAAAACCATAGTAAATACGAAACCACCAAACGAAAAATGCATATTTTAGTTAACTGTTTGCTCCACAGAGGCAGCACTATCGCTAGATTACTATTTGACATGACGTATTTCGAATTGACGATTATATTGCTAAATTATCGCGATCGCTCGGCTTCTGCAAGATACGTAATCCCAGTGCCGATTTTGCTGAAAATTTGTGGGGAGGTAGCTTAGGACCAGGGGACATTTTCAATTGGTTCACTATTTAATAGATTTTGTTCTTCTTTGGAAGTTCTCAATTCTATTCAGAACTAATTTTCCTCCTTTGTGCAACCAAGAGTCATTCATTGTTAATTTGTGGAAATACCGAAATGTTACGGGGCATTTCCAGATTCTAGAATCCATTGTTATATACTACCATTTTCTATGAGGTCTAGAAAATATTTGCATTTTATTCTTTATTTCATAGATATATTATTTATAGAGATTTTTTTAGTGACTTTTTTTTTAATCTTCGATATTCGATCCAAAGCTCAAAATAAAAATTTCATTTTGTTTTTAGACAAGCATGACAAATGAGAGAATACCGAGAAAAAATCATAATATCACTTTTAATTATTATTACCTATATAAAAAGAAATATTTGTCCAAATCCAAAAACCACAGCGCACATAATGCTAATGAAGCACAGAAGTATAGTTAATAATCTAAAAATAAACAACATTTTGCTGATTTTTTATCTATTTGTATTTTATTTCGGAATAAACCAGTTCGATTTTAAACTGTAATGTGTTTCTTTGGTCGTAAAAATTTCGCAGTTTTAGAATGATCTAGAAAAATGCCTCCAAGAAAAGCTAAAGTATCAGGCGTTATTTATGGAAATAACAAGCAGAAGATTCATTAAATTAAGTACAGTTTTATTTACTGTATCTCTGCCAAAATATTCACCTGCACCTCGAATCTAATGTTTGATTTAAATTCTAGCACAATTAAAACTTTTTTTTTTGGGTTGGGAAATCTTTA
This sequence comes from Athetis lepigone, assembly GCA_033675125.1. Taxonomy (NCBI): domain Eukaryota; kingdom Metazoa; phylum Arthropoda; class Insecta; order Lepidoptera; family Noctuidae; genus Athetis; species Athetis lepigone. The sequence continues at coordinate 16,898,207 of CM066217.1, forward strand.
AATGTCTCCTCCCACTCTGGGCGGATCGGAAGGGAGTATCAGACTTCTACTCCATTGTGTCTGGGCCATGGTATCTCTTTCGAATAACCCGCAGCCCGCACAATTAGAACCTTATGTCTAATGCTATAAAATAATCAAATAAATATGCAATAGGTTTTTATAATTTAGGTCTGGGTGGAGATAACCGCCACAGAAAGTGAAGGTCTTACATCAACAAGGAGACATCATAGAACTGATTCTGAGGTAAAATAGTAGTAGTGCCACTAGCGACTAAGATGTCCAAATGTCAGGCTGGTCATGTAAACCCTTAAACTTTATAGATAGAGAAGTTAGCTATCACTAAAATCCGACATCCCAATGATAATATAAACTTTAACTTACATGTGTGGTGTAAACTGTAAATGTAAGTTGGTGAATAAATAAATAAATAAATAAAATAAAATAAATAAATAAACTTTAGGGCTCTTTCAATTTATGGGTTTCGTATTGTGCCGGAAGTCTGGCGCCGTACGGCAATACCGCTACGGCGCTGCAGCCGTACGATACGGAACGCATAAATTGAAAGAGCCCTTAGTTCAGCAGCACTGGCCGCTAAGGCACTCAACCGCAATGTCATTTAATTTGTAAACAACTTCAGTTACGGTCTGACCACCGACCGCAAATAAAGAAAGAAAGCAAAAACCAATGAATACAAACCTAAATGGGGCACAGTGACGGTCACTTGATTATTTGTTCCAACATCCACCGTTGCCATTTTGTTAACATCGACTGACGCCGGCTTGAAGTCATCTGGAAAATGTTTAACATAATGTTAACATAATAGGCGAGATGACAAAAAAAAAGTAATTAGTCCGTCAGCTAGATAATCAAAAAATTTGGGACACGTATTTTTTCTTTTTTCTCGTAAACAGAAAATGACGACAATACAGTGCGTTGAAGTTTCGTGAAACGTCACGCCTTTGTATAATTTTTACTCAGAAGTGACGTCACAAGCCCCCTCTCCGGAACTTTGATGCGCTTTATCTTTGTATTTTGTTATTAATTTGATCAAGCAAAAAATATGTGTCCAGTATTTTTGGACTGTCTAACAGACGGACTAAACAGAATGTCATTCTTTTGATGCAGTCATCATCCCTATTATGTTAAAGTTAGTAATAAAATAGTACCACCCTATTATTTTCTTCTCATACTCAGAAGGCACGGGCGTTGATCGCCACGCATGCTCAAGGCGAACTGGCGATTTTAGACTTGTATTACTAAGTCCAGGTTTCCTCTGGTTATTTTCTTTCACTTATGTCGGTCTACCTATATGAATATCACATAAGTGCTTTCCTGGTTTGAACCTACGGACTGTATGAAAGGCGGGCGCCTAAACCAGTGGGCAATAACAACAGACACCGATACAATAAATGTGTTTATAGCTCTGCTGTCTATTCACCTCAGCAGGGGAAAACCACTGAACTGATTGTAATAAAATCTAGATAACGAAGTCGGCTACTTTTTAATCTGCGATATTTTTCTGGATCAGCGATAATCAACACATACGCAGACGAGGCAGTAAGCAAAAGTTTGTTAATTGTAAATCTAGAAACTTAATGTTCAAATAACACTTAATTATAATAACTGGAATAAATTATAGGTCATTGACCTAAAATGTCAGACATAAATGTAAGTTGAATTGGTTTTCTTTACTAAGCAAAGAACTGGCAGGAAGCCAAGCAAAGGATAATGTGGTCCTGTAACACTTTATTTTATTTTCAAATTATTAAAACAAATATCCCCACGCAGAAAATAGTGGCTTGTATTGCTGTGTTTTTAAATTTCTTCAACAACTTCAACTTTTATATTTGTTATGGCAATCCACCGAATTTTCGGTGATTTCTGCCAATGTCCAGTTTGATAATAATATTTCAGTTTAATTAAATGACAATTGTATGGTTATTAAATTATAGTATGGAGATCATACACGTGTTCATAGAACCAAGAACATGAGGTGACTCCTTTAAATTTCTTGTTTAAAATTAATAAATGGTATTAGTCATAATGCAAATTGATTACTATCATTCTTTTTTTATAAATACACTTATTTATAAATAATTCAATCTAAACAAACAAGAAAAAATAATAATGAATGAGAAATGACTATAGAAAATTAATCATAACTTAATAAATGGATCGATTTATCTACTTTGCCGCATGAGTTTAGTTTGTGAAATAAAACATGATTACTAACAGTAGTAAGGATATTATGAGAAAAAAATAAAATGCTACATCGCCATAATTTTATAAATAAATAAATATATGTGAAATTCAGAAAAAAATCCTTTATCTTCAATAATTTAAGCTACAACCCTCTAATTTAACATGTACTTATTTAAAATCCTGCAACATCGTTATCAATCCAAAAAAAACGATAAGTTTACTTGTTATTTTTTTAAGTAATCTTAAAATTTAGATCTTCTTAAGGTCATTGCCCTTTCACTAAAAAAATCATATCTAAATAACTAAGCAAAAAAATACTGTCGGTATTTTTTAGCAAGACTGTATCATGGCTAGATCTATGGAATGAACATATAAACGAGACATGACAGCAACTGAGGTCCCATAACACACTGTGCTGCGTCACACTCTACGCGAATCGAATATTATCCTAGCCACAAATAGATTAAACACAACCACTCAACCACAACAAACTTGTCCTTAGACCGTCTACCACCGCCCTCTCCGTGATCTCCGTCACGTCACAGAAAACGCGCGCCGAAGTGGCGTTACGTACGTTTTCTATAGCCGCGTGTCCACCGCACGTCACTTCATGTCATGTTAAACTCGACACGAAATAATCTTTCTCGGTGACGTGGGGGTGGACAAACGGCCTTAATGTGACTACCCATGAACATATGGGCAAATGTGGCGACACATTTACCGAGACACAAATGTTGCCGATGTGTAAATATTAAATAAATAATAATCTTTATTGACATAAAAATAGGTACAATGAAATGAAGTTCCTGGGTCCCCATGCTAAGTGAAATACCTGTGCCCTCTCCCGTATCATAGAAAACTATCTACATTTTATGCGGAGATATTATTTACTAATTTTTAAAAGGAATATAAAACAAAAACTTAAATACCAAAACAAAGAAAAGGTAAGTGTGTAGTATTGTGAGTGTGTGTATGTGTATATGAGTGTGTGTGTGTATGTTAGTGTGTGGGTGTTCATGTGAGTGAATGTGAGTAAGGGTATCTGTAAGGCATTAAAGAAGACATAAAGTGCGTCTTCTTTCGTGAATTATGTAACTGGAGTTAAAATTTTTTTCAGTGTGCATTAGTGTTAATAAAAAAATAAAAAAAATATAATATATAAAATGGTACTTACATTTGATTGTGTGGTACTGAGAGGCCTTATTGTTAGTGAAACTAGCTCCCAACTTTAACTCTCTCACATCATAGTTCAGGCTGTGTTTATCGGCCATCGTGAACCACTGGCTATGCCATAAATATATTTGTTACCTAGAACATAAAACATACATTTGCCTGTAAGTAATATTCTCCAATTTTTTTTTTTTAATTAATAGCATAGTATAATACAGTATCAAGTAAAGCTGCATTTTTGCATGGAAATAGCAAACAATGATCATTAACATCCTGAATCTATTGTATATGTCAACATGCTTCACTGATGGAAAACTGTAAACAGTTTTTGTGTAAAAGGCAACAACCTTTATTACTATGCCAAAATGTTGCAACATATTTAATATAAATTTTTTCCACAGGCAGCTTTCTAACTTAAAGTCACATCCATACTAATATTATAAATGGAAAAGTGTGTCTGTTTGTCTGTCTGTCTTTCTTTCACGGCAAAACGGAGCGACGAATTGACGTGATTTTTTTAGTGGAGATAGTTGAAGGGATGGAGAGTAACATAGGCTACTTTTAGTCTCTTTCTAAATGTTAGAAATGTTTCTTTATAAATGTTAGAAATCTCTACTAGTACAATAAATCTGAAAAGTTTTTTGGTTGGTTAGATGCTCTGTGATAAATGACAGAGCAGTAACCAATGACTTGGAAAGGCTAGGCTTCAAAATTAGTATAAGCATAATAAATTATTATGATTTTAGAAACCCAAGCAAGTGTCTGAGACTATTTTCCAATAACTATGAACTTTTTAATATTATATTTTTACAAGTGAATGCCAATACATCCATTCCCTATTTTATCCCAGGCTTGACCAAGCTTGGCTTTAGGCTTGTAATTTCCAAAAATCCTTACTTAGTGTTTACCTACTCTTTGCAAAAAAACACACCCTGCAAGTTTCATGCCTCTACAAGCTGCGGTTTGGGCTGTGCATTATTGACAGTCAGTCAGTTTAACCATTTTATATGTATAATAAATATTAGTTATCTGGCAGGCCCATGTTATGATCTCATAATTAATTAATTAATTGCAAGCTGGGCTTTTTGACTTGTAGGAAAGGCATGACACTGTGTGTGAATGACCTAACAAACTAAACTTTACATCACATTGCTTAATGTTAACAGTAAGTAAACAATACATTCTTATTATTAAATGTAAGATCACTTAACCTTTCAACGACCAACCGACAGCCGGCTGTCGGGCTGTTTTTATCTTTCTATTGTCTCAAATGACGTGTTCAAAGGACTAATAATAGCTTATATAATAGTTTATTACATAATAGTTTCTATCAAGTTATTTAGGTATCATGCATTAATTAATAATAATTAAATAAAGCACTGTTTAAACCTTGAATTTTTTTTTGTGTATACCTTTCTCTTTTACAGTGTTATCTCCAGTTCAAATTTATGGAAGAATCTTTATACATGGGTAATCCTTCCTACTGATTTAGTAGCTGTTACCCCACTCACATAGACAAGATACAATTTCAGAGGTCATGCATTATTTTCACAAAATCTTTTTTTTTTATTAGTCTCAGTGACTTTTTACTTAGCTACCTACAAGTACAAGTCCTGGCAAGGGATAAGCTGGAGCAAACAGACAGATAGAAAAAAAAAGTTTTTTTTTAACGTACTGTATTATACTTTTATATTATTTATATGCATTTAGTATGAAACTGAAATTAAATTATGAATAGACACATTATTATTTCTTTGTTCACATAAGTTTTTAGATGTTTCAGGCCATACAGATCTTTTACATAGGATATGGGTGTGGCTAAATTTCAGCATAAAGTCAGGGATTTTACTACCTTGTACTATATACCTGTACATTAAATGCACTGCACTAACACAAGTATATAATTATCATGTAACTGTAATTACTGTATGCCTACCTGCCTATTTTATAGGTTCCTGAAAACTTTCATTAGCTTTTTTGTAGAAAATTAGTCATTAATTAGATTTGTATCCTATTGAGAATAATAATTGTTTATGCATTGTATTTTAATTATAAACGATTTAGTGACACTAAAACAATTGATTGCACAACTACTATCAACAATAAATTTAAAAATATTTGATGATTTGAATAAAAGAGTTTGTTTTAGATTTAACTACTTTATATCATATTCTATTAGAAATGTTATAGAAAATATAAACTTTCCTAAGGATTACAAATCAGTTTTAAGTTACAATATTTTGTTCATTTATTATATTATTAAAATATATGCATGACAGAGCCTACTTTTGGTTTTATTAAATATTTACATATTCGCCTATTGATCTACAACATATCAAAAATCATAAATACCTGTAATACAAGTAAATACACCGACACAGGTACCTATTATGCATACGTATCTCTACATTCACTAGCACAGCTGACAAACTAGGTCTAAATTTTTTTTTTCGCCACAACACAATTTATTTCACCTAATAAAATATATAAGAACTTTATATCTGAGACTATTATATACTGCATTAACAGCAAAAATATAAAGTTCATTGCAACATAAACTCATAAAAGAAAGTTCAAATAGATAAAATATGGCAAACAATTTTAAAGACTGAACGATACCCTTACCTTCGATTGATTCTCCACCGATGTTTTAACAAACCCAACTATGTCTCAGAAATAAATGTCATCGTCAGTACGTTTTTTAGGCGCACTAATTAGATAATAATTTCATGGAGAAGGGCTCGATAAAGTAATAAAATAGTCCAATAAGTTAGACATGGACTATTCCTTCGACCTAGTTCCCATGACGTTTATTAAATTTAGAGATGGCGAGTTATCACCAACCATACTAATAAAATAGAGTAGTGCTGAGTTACTACGTTATTAAAACGAATATATTGATGAATCGATTTACAAAAAGTTTTATATTAGCCTTTCGTATTATATCTCTATCACGTACAATGGTCCTATATAAAAGGACTAAGTGCGGAAACCAAACCTCCCAGAGGGAGGCCCATGATGAAGATTATATCTCTATAATATAATAATACTAGCTTTTTGCCCGCGGCTTCGCTCGCGTTAGAAAGAGACAAAAAGTAGCCTATGTTACTCTCTATCCCTTCAACTAATTCCACTCAAAAAATCACGTCAATTCATCGCTCCGTTTTGCCGTGAAAGAAAGACAAACAGACAGACAGACACACTTTTCCATTTATAATATTAGTATGGATAAATATAACGTATTTGCGTATCATATACGATTTTAAACTAGAAAATACTAGAAATTAGTAGAAATTTGTAGAAATTCAAATTGAGTTGCGGACTTTTAACTACCACAGATAACTGCATGGAAATGATTTGGACACAGATTTGACGCGAAGTCACAATATTTTATTGGGCCAGCTACTTTTTAATTACTGTACTTTTTGGGGCCAACTGTTCAGTAGTACGATTTATGGAAGCACGAAGTATTACATTTGATAAATTCGGTCCCACAATCCCACTCGCTACCAAAGCTAGTTGCAAGAAGCTATACCAAAAAAGTACTCACAATGCCTTTGTTAGGCCAGGCACAATGGTGTGGCTGTTAAACATACCAGCTGCACCCCGCGGTTTCACCTACCGATTGTTAGATCTACGGTTACTGACCCGCTCCAATGGGTCATATTATCATGTTATACAACCTATTCGTTATTGTTTTGTTTGATCCACGTAATAATCACAATTGAAAATTTAACAAAATCCCTTTACACTTTCTGCATTAAATAGTAACACATATCATCCCATCCACACAAACTTTCACATTTATAGGTCTCTCCCTCAACTTTACTCACATTAAGTTCGTATTTTGGTAACTGCTCCTATCCCGTGCGTGAGTCATAGCGTGATGTTATTTGCCCATTCGTTTTATAACGTATTTATGCTATATTGCTGTAACGTTTCATGAACATTTGTTCAGTAGTTTTTTCGTGGAGAATTAACAAACTTCCATTCACCCCTCTTCACATACTTTCACATTTAATAATTTAGTAAGAATATTAGGATTGAAATAGAAATTGAGAAAACCAAAATGCATAAGTGTAGTTGCATCTAGTTGCATCTATAATCTATGGTCATGTCTTTTATGTCTGTCATCGATGTCACTGTCAGACAGTCAGCCGATTTGATATGACAGTGACAGACATTGACAGAATGAATGACACAAAAAAATAAAAATATTGGTTGGGTTGGAAGCGACAGATCTTTATGGGTGGATTGAAATATTGAATTGAAAAGCCTGTGCTTTGTCTACTATAGAGTTTATTATTCCGTGTGTTTAGATTGGATCTCTTTAGAAAATAATTTGTTGATTTCGTTGCTATAGCAGAAAGTACTTGGAAACGTACTCAAAATGACTAAAAAATCAATAACATTGGACGTTGATCCAACAATCATGGAAAAGAATATGAGAATAATAAGGGTAAGTTTTAAATAACTCTGTTCAGGCCTCTAACAATTGACTACAAACTATATTTATTATTATTGCATTACAGGAGAACCCCGTCGAGGAAGAATTTAACAAGCTTTTATCTAATGTAGACACAGTACCTTCGAAACTTGTGAAACCAACACCAGGTTAGAATATTTTTGAAAATTTAATACCTATCTCAAATGTTGCCGGCTTGTCGGTACTTTATAAATACTAAACCTTTTGTTTAGCTGGTACTGGTCCCACTATACAATATGTTATTATAAGCATAGCTTTGTATTTCCAGTTGGAAATTTTTCCATAAACAAACAACCCAGTCTTAGTATAAGCAGGCGTCCGTCACTCGCTCAAGGCCACGCGTTTTATGCCTACCGCCCGCTTCGCGTATCGTCGACGATACAACGAACACCGGGCTGTCGCGCGCCCGCCTGAGTGCTCGCGCGTCACGGGTACAGCGCTGACTATCAAAATGCCGAAACCACGTAATTATTGCGTGATTATTGTGCAATTCCCCTGTTTCCCAATTCTCCTGTTTCCCTTTTGATTATTTATTAAAATTATTCACGCGGTTTTGGATATTTTCGACACTAAAATATAATAATCGGGAATTCAAGGAACGAAAAATATGCATAATTCATTTTATTAAAAGAAAAAATATTTGATCAACAAATAAAAAAAATATTGTTTTTCTAAATCATTCTTTTTATTACCATTATCATCATACGTATAACCCTAGCAGATTTGCTAGACGACACGCACACACGTAAGTCGCGCGGTGGGCAAAAGAATCTCAACTCTCTTTGTGCGTACTTATGGTACATTTCTCCTCGCTGCAAACAGCTGGTATTATTAATATGATTTTGTAGGCTATTATAGCGTAGGTTTTTTCGTTTTTGTATTGGAGTGAAGTATCTGTTACATAGTAACTATTTATTAATCTGTGGTATAAGTACACCCTACATTAACTTCAAAAATTCTTTATTACAGGTTTTTGTGTTAAAACTTTCACAAAGCCAGACAACAAGAAAGTATTTGTAAACATATGCCTGACTGATGCTATAATTTGTCCAAGAGACATCAGCAATGAAGAGTTGATGCAAATCCTCAGTTCTGAAGACCCTTCCACTTACAGAGTGCCCATGAGCATTGGTGAAGGTAGGACTGAGCCGGACAAGTCTGGGGCACCAGCTACAGTCTACGATGTGGCTATAAACCCTGAGTTCTTCAAGAAAATTGAAAAAGATGATTTGTTCCAAACTTTTTTCCTTACGGTTGTCTTTGAAGGCTTGCAAGACAAGTATCAGTTTGAATTAGACATGCAGAAGTACACTATTATGAAGAATAGAAAGTCTATTGGTACTTTGCAATGTCATAGGATTCAAATAAGAGGGATTAAGCCTGGGAATGAGGTGAAGAAACCTCTGATTGAGGAGTTAGATGATAAAGCCCCAGTAGTCCAAAAGCCTATAGCTCCAGCTAAGAAGAAGGAATTGGAGTTCAGGCTGAGACGTGAACCACCCACTGGAGAGATTGAATATTTGCTTGCTGAGTTTAAGATACCTTCTTCTGTTAGTATTTATTTAAATTATTACTATAAATACTGCAACAAACTAATCATAACAATTAATGGAGATTATGTTATGTTAGGTCACTCCTACTTAGTGATATATTATATTTAAATAGGTACCTGATTGTATCATTGTACTATGCTGAACATTTGCCAAGAAACAAAAATTCACCCTTGGTTCCTGCAATTAGTCCACAAAACGAAATTGGACCATTGTATGTGACCAACAATTGTTTCTATTTACTGGTCACTTTTACCTGTGACCTTTTATTTTTTATGATTCAATAATAGATCAATTGTATCTTGTACAATAAATACAGAAAATAAATTTTCTATTACAGCTCGGTCTAGATGATTTGATCCTGGAAGTTGGTGAAGACCGGCTGGTTTTGGACTCAAAAGGGAAGTTTGAACTGATAGACTTCTACCTGCCATGCAGCGTGGACCAGGATGTTGTGGATGCTCATTTGAATAGGAACAGTGATGTAAGCCTTGCAGATTTCCCAGTCATATACATATAGGGTGACTGACAATTAGTGTACAATAATTTAAACACATGATTGTGCTCATAATAACAAACAAATTTAATAGGGAAGCAAAACCGAAATAGCGAAAAACCATTTGTTTTTCGCGATGTTAGGTTTGTTCCCACACTAAAAGTTGTTGTTTATCATGAGCACAATCACGTGTTTAACTATCGTATACTAATTACTAGTCACCCTAAATTATCATTTTTATAGCGCGACCCAGTTGCACAACCTAGTGTCCTCATAATGGCCCTTCCCAGTATTTAAAGCCTTAGGTATGTGGTCGGCAGGACTAAGACTTGACACTCTCAAATCTGTTGCTGTCGTTACTTTATCCCTGTAGAGTGACAAAGACAGCAACAGATTTGAGAGTGTCTTAAATTTGAGTGACATTTGAGTATTTGGCCATTAGCTGACTGTTTGTTCCCACTAGTTCTACTGGACAGTTCTACGGTAGAACTAATGGGACTTTAATTTTTTCCCACTAGTTCTACGATATTAGGTATAACAAAATGGTAGAACTAGTGGGATTCTCTATTTCCACTTGTTCTACTGAGCAGTTCCACGGTAGAACTAATAGAAGTTTTTGCATATGAGTGCCTGGTACTTATTTATGGGCGCAATCGATCGTAGTTATCTATGCTGCTTTAGTAGTTCACAGCCACCGCCCGTTTGCAACTCTCTTTTACTTATGAGCTCCTGGTACTTATTGGCGATATTGATAGATGATACAAGGGTAAGGCGCAGGAGTTAAAAAAAATGAAAAAAAGTTTTCTAATGTCAAAGTTTCTTGGCCAATCGAACTACCCCCGTAACATCGATCGATTGCGCCTGTAAGTACTAGGCACTCATAAGCAAAAGCTCCCATTAGTTCTACCGTGAAACTGCTCAGTAGAACAAGTGGGAATAGAGAATCCCACTAGTTCTACTATTTTGTTATACCTAATATCATAGAACTAGTGGGAAAAAAACGTCCCATTAGTCCTACCGTAGAACTGTTCAGTAGAACTAGTGGGAACAAACCTAGCTGACTGCTCTGTCTGTCGTCAAAGTGCAAATCGGCAGTTAGCGTCTAACAAATTTACTGCCACGTCGACGGACGTCCTCCACTAAAATTATCGATATTACGTCTTGTTGATTTGCTAACGCATCGTTTTCGTAAGTTTTCTAAGTGTTGTGAATAATCGATTTCATAGCTTTCGATGTGATGAATGATTGATTTTCTGTAATCTGATTTGGTGTATCCGACCCTTTATTAACATATCTATTGTAATTATTCCAGATGCTGTCAGTCAAGATGCCGGCAATTCAGTAAATTTTAATTACCTATATGTTGTATGTTAAAATATTATATTCTCAAATAAAACTAGTAAATAAAACTCGAGACTGTACTATGATTCTTTTATTGTTGGTTAGGGCAATTCCAATTAGCATGTAGTAGGTTCACATTGCATTGCATTTAAAGGTGCTCCCACACAGCAGTGCAGTGATATAACGTTATACAACATTGTGTAACACGTTATCATATAGCGTATTTCGAGATATAAAATTTTGACAAAAGAATTTAGCAAAAGATGGTTTTTCGTGAAATGCAGAAATTAAGTACACGCTATTATAAATGTTATCGTGTTACACAATGTTGTATAACGTTATATAACTGCTGTGTGGGAGCACCTTTATACTCAAATATTTATTTGAACATCACTGACTTGGGTGAAAAATTGCGAGGTATCCTCGACTTATCATTAATTGCGTCATGATCATGATCAATGCTTGTAGTTTTTATGTGAAGAGAAGAGGCTTTAGCCAGTGGGACAATAAAACTACTAAACTTTTTTTTGATATCTATGGCTCACTTGTTCTAAGACACAAAACTTAGATAGATTTAAATACATAATAGGAATTGGGTTCTTATGTAAAAAACTAAATAACTTCTGTTATTGGCACAGTACACAGTAGTACAGATATCTTAACACAATAGTGTTTTATTTAATAAAAATAACAGTTTAACTTACTTACAGTACTATAATATCACAAATGCCAATTTATTCCCATTTAACTAAATTAATTTTTCTATGAGATTATATTAGAGATTACAGATTATATGTACTTTTTGTGTGTTTTTAGGGAATTGACAATATAAGTACAAAAGTAAGATCTACACAATTATTCATAAGTTTATAAATTAGACTGCGAACATATTTTAAATTGGAACCTACTTAATAATTATGATTTGTAATCGGTAACAATACAATAGGTATTAAAAATTAGTATGCGAATTGTGATTTCGGGAAGCAAGCCTCATTATTAATTCAAAACTACTTATAGAATGTATCATGTTTGTCTAGTATTATTATTATTTTTATAGCGTTAGATTTTTTTAGTTACTCCGTAATGTCTTCATACGTCGTAGCGTGATGATAAATTATGGCCTTAATCGATAAACAAGATATCCAACACCTTTTTTAATTTCGAATCAGCACTTCTTGAGTTGAATGCATTCAACTAAACAAACAAACTCTTCAGCTTATATAATATTTATCCATACTAATATTATAAATGGGAAAATGTGTGTGTCTGTCTGTTTGTCCGTTTTTCACGGCAAAACGGAGCGACGAATTGACGTGATTTTTTGAGTGGAGATAGTTGAAGGGGTGGAGAGTGACATAGGGTACTTTTTGTCTCTTTCTAACGCGAGCGAAGCCGCGGGCAGCTAGTATAAATATCAAAAGGTGTTCACTGGCAGCTTAGATTATTCGAGTTAATTTCGGCCTGGGCTATCCTATGCCGAAAGGAAAATCGTAACCAATACTTATTGGAGGGAGGGCAGCTACAAAGTTACATCCTTTATCCAAAGTCACCCCACTCTCTCCAAAGTAACAGAAAAAGAGATTCAACTAAAACTCATCATGTTTTATATCAAACTTCCTAACACTGGGCTCAATGCCCGCTAAGAGACTTTCATCGTACCTCCTCAAAAGAGGTTTTATTTCTTGCAGTAGACTTTCATAGTCTCTGACCGGTATGTTGATGACTGTGCTAAATCTTTGGCGTTGGTTTCTATTGAGGTATAGCTTGAGAGAGGGGTAGCTCATTATTTCCTCGTGCTGGCAGAGTCCGCGTTCGGTTACGCAGTTCACTTTGCCGAGTTGTACTGCGTTGTTTAGTAACTGGAAACGAAAGTTTGGTTACTTAACATTTTAATTGGTTGAATTAGGCTGTCGTGAAGGCTTATTGGCTAAGGCGCCTTTATGCCAATTAGTACCCAAAAGTATGCTGTCGACTTTTGAGGTTTGATGTCATAGATCTAACAAATTAAGGTTGCCTGTCCACAGGAGCGGAAAAAAATCCACCAATTGAATTGCTTAGAATATCGCGGGCGGGATTTTATTGGTTAATATTTCTACGTTTCTCCGCTGCGCTCCGGTGGACAGGCGGCCTATGTCGTATGGTTCAGTACTATAAGGAATTACACTGCAGCGGAAACCTGCGTTGTTTTATTCAAGCAAACAACGAGAAAATACTGCTTAAGTGTGTTATACAAACTGATGTATTTCGGTTCCGCATTCCGATAACCAAAAAATAAATAAACAGTGCGAATAGGCGAATACTTACAATGCCCGCAACGGCGAAGTCTGAAAACTTTTCGTAACAGCTGTAACATCTTGGCGAGTGGAAATACACTAGCCAAGGTTTCTTGGTTCTGTAAAAAAATGGGAATAATTTAAATGCTCACCAAAATAATCCTTTTGGTAATCAAAATGTATTAATAATGACCAAAGGTTAGGTTAGGTTAGAACCACAAAACGCGCCACAAATCTTAGTCAAAATCAGATTAAGTCAAATTGACGAAAAGTAAAATAGATTCATTTCTAGAATACTTTACGAAACATAATTTTGGTGATCATTTACTATTTTTCTCTGTTACATAACAGAGATATATTTTATAGATAAATAGATATTAATTTGGCTTATGTTGATATAGTAATATCTATAGATATAGATATTAATTTGGCTTATGTTGATATAGATATTACTATATCAACATAAGCCAAATTAATATCTATTTATCTATAAAATATATCTCTGTTATGTAACAGAGAAAAATAGTAAATGATCACCAAAATTATGTTTCGTAAAGTATTCTAGAAATGAATCTATTTTACTTTTCGTCAATTTGACTTAATCTGATTATGTTGATATAGATATTACTATATCAACATAAGCCAAATTAATATCTATTTATCTATAAAATATATCTCTGTTATGTAACAGAGAAAAATAGTAAATGATCACCAAAATTATGTTTCGTAAAGTATTCTAGAAATGAATCTATTTTACTTTTCGTCAATTTGACTTAATCTGATTAATCAAAAAATGACACAGAACATAATATGTTACAAATAATGTACATAAATGTATTGTCAAGAATGTCATCCTGAACCCCAAACTAGGTCTGGACCTGTGTTTTGAGGGTCAGTTTACTGACAGCAAAAACAAGTAAATCACATAATCTTCTACCTACCCAGTGGGGTTCAACTCTTCAGCAATGACTTGCTTGGAGAATGTCTGCCAGTTGAGCTTCTGCACCGAGTCGTCGATATATCCTAGTGCCCACTCCAATATGTACGGCGCTTGTGATAGGTGCTGTAGGCTTACACTGGAATTAAAATAGAACCAAATAAATTAATTAATGGGGTATAATTTCTATAAAATCTCTCCTAATTTAAGTCCTAAAAATGTGGCTCATTTTCAATTAACTTTAAAAGACGCGTAAGGTGAAATTGCCATACAAAATCTATGGGAGAATCGCGTTTTGACAGCTCATAAAAAGTACGTCAATTGATGATGGTGTAGAATACCGTTAATAGCCAATTGATTCTGAAGTCCACTTCTCAACGAGGCATTTTGCAAGTACTAATGTAATATGACTTTTTCTCTTTCATATATGTACCAGGAAGAACCTCTGACATTCAAGTACATATCGCTGACAGATAGTCAGAAGCCAGAGAGTCTAACAATAAATATCAGCAATCTAGTTACTGGGTAACAACCCAGTAACTAGATTGCAGAACTCTAATAGAGTGTCGATCTGTGTAAAATGATTTCCGGGTAAATCTGGTCAGAAGTAAAAAGGAAACTGGAAGCCGATTGGACATCATTGGGAAGAGCCTCGTCTTCCTAAGATGATGATGTACTTAAGCCTAGCAACATTCCCGGCAGTATTTTGCACAGTTGCGACAGTAAAACGAACAGCCAATGCATGTTAAGTTTATTAATCACGGCTTATGAAATAAATTGCGTATGAAAGTAGAATTAAGAAAACCAACCTGTAGTGTTGTCCAGAAGCGATAGGATAAAGCCTCGCGGTGGCCGCTCGTATGTTAGTGCAGAAGGCGGACGGGTTTCGCGCACAATTCAGTATGCCCACACGCACGAAATCTAGCGGCCGAAGCTGAAATTAAACGCCAATAACATAAAAAAATAGATAATTATGGTACAATACTTAATTATTATAGTGCGCCTTTTATAGTTGAGCCAAAGGACACGACTTTGCAGTTTTGACGTGGCGGCCAAAAGGTTAATAAGTCGCCGTTACTTACGCTGAATTTTTATAAGGAAAGTGAACATAATGTAGTGCGTGACGTCACACGTTGCATGTTATCGCGTTACGGGAGATGATGTCGCAGATTTAGGCTTTTTTGTTTCTCGCCCTTTATACAGCAGGAAAAGTGCAAATGCCTCTTCTCATACAGAGAAGGCACGAGCATTGATCACCACGCTTGCTCAAGGCAGATTGGCGATTTTGAGACCCAAATTCAATACAAATCCAGGTTTTCTTCACCGATGTCTGTGATGTCTAAGATAAACTTCAGAAAGTACATATGAAAAATTCACATTGGTACTTGGCCGGAATCGAACCCACAACCTTGTTTATAAGAGGCGGGTGCCTTAACCACTAGGCTATCACGAATTATTTCTAATAGATATTATTACTTAAATGTTCCATCTAGTTACCTTCTTCGCGACGATCATCCACTCGTACGCGAGGTCGTCACAGAAAGTCCCGCAGTGCGCCGGAAGGTACGCGACCAGCCACGCGTGTTCCCGAGATGACGCGTCCAATATCTCCAGCACTTGTTTCTCACTCAACTCTAAATCTGTAAAAAAATTGAGATAAAAGTACTTTAGATGGCTTATTAAAACGAACCTTAATGTTGTAGCTACACGAAAATAGTCTTAGGAGACTATCGATATTTTTTCGGGAATTCTTTCTGATTGAGAATAATTTTTTGATGACAACAGATCCTGTTTCTATTACTGATCAAAAACTTTCGATTCAGGGTTTCTCTGCATTAAGACAATTTCGCAGCGGTTTTAAAGTACGCTATTTACGGTGACACAAAGGCGAAATAGGCCATGGGGCCCTAAGCGTGCGTACTTGCTCGTCCTTTTAACCTTTTGAAAGTCAAAATAGCGAAATCGTGCCGTTAGCGACAAGCTATCAACTACAAAGTTATTTTGGTGTTGAAAAACCCGCTAGAAGATGATTCTACTCTTAAAAACAAACAACTTTTATTATGAAACCAACTCTGCAATCGCGAAAAAAAAAATCTGCTGTTTCATATATTATGGTCGAGTGCGCATTGAACTTTTGTTAGAAGCAGCGCTGTATGAATACGTACAGAAAACTGTCACGGGATCGTGACCGTGGCTAGCTGGGCACATTTTGAGTTGTCATCTATACATGACTCTGGGGGTTAAAAAAATATAAAATATATACAAAACAAATTTATCTCACCACCACCCTCAACGATCATATCTATAAAATCAAGCATTTGGTTCTCGTAGTCTCGGCCGCTATATGCGTGCCGCTTGGCTCCGCTCTGCACCAGTATGACCGGCTGGTTGTAGGCCACTTGCCGACAATACTTGTCCGTGTGTGCTGTACAACTCATTATTCCGAACTGGAAAAGATAAAAAATAAAACAGGTAAAAAGCTGACTGCCCAAACTGTTGCAAAAACACAAAATTACTGAATAGCCTCCTTTAATATGTGCCTTGTCTTGACACGGTGAATATATTTTGCAATAAAGTATTAAGTATTATGATAAAGACATTAGTATAAAGACTATTAAACTATATTATTGTCAAATGCCATAATGTCGTTGTCTTTGAATTCCACAAGAAAATAGTCGCGAGCAGAAGCTAGATTGATGGTAAATATGATTGCTTACATTAATATTCTCTTCCACCGAGTATTGTAAACTGGCTCGTGTGAATGGATCGGCGATGTGGTCCCACGCAGTCCCATGGGGCGCCACTAGCAGTACCCAAACTCCTGAGTCCCCTGCAACATAAATATTATATTAGTGCTCCGGTATCCGGGCTATCAGGTTGTAATCATTATCATCTGCCTAGCCTTTTCCCAAATCTGATCAGACAAAAAACAGTCCTTAACATATTTATGTTAAGGTTTCTTGCCTTATCAAATGCGCCCGATACAACAAATGTTTTACATGAAGCGACTGACTATATGACCTCCACAACTCAATTACTGGGGCAACCAATGGTAATATGGTTCTGACTGTTGTATATGTGAAATATTGGGTGTACAATGACACGATTGGCGCAACTAACGATAGCCTGCAGCGTTGCGCGTTGCTTGTTACAACACAATATTACACTCGTTATATAGAACTACATGTAACCAACACAATCCTTTCTTTTGTGGTTGTGAAATCATCAAATTAATCCTCCCGCTCTGGGCGGAGCAGAAAGGAGTGTAAGACTTCTACTGACTAAAACCCACCCATGTTTTTCTTTAGCCTCTTGTGCCTGGGGCCGCGGTATCTCTTTCGAACAACCCGCAGCCCCGGACCTACACAGTCCTTACATTCACATACCTTAATATTACACAGTCCTTAATATTATTAAGAGGAAAATTTTGTTTCAAAACGGACCAGTAGTTCTAGAGATTACCCCCTTATATCTATGCCCCCTACATACAAACTTACATTTTTTTTCTTTATAATATTACTATAGAAGATAAGTAATATGTATGCTTAAAGAAGTGTATAACAACGCTACTTACCACCTTCAAATATCCTCTGAAAATCAGAAGTAGATAAAGTATGCAGGTTTAATGCTTCAGCGGCGGTCTTTATGAAGTCTTTCACGTTAGCATTTTGAGGAGCTCTCTGATATCCTCCACGTTGCTTGAGTACGCCCCACGCAGGTGTAGCGTCTACGTGTAAGGACGCGCAGAGCTCCGACCATTTGTCGCAGTCGATCTCACCTGAAATAAATATTATTATACTAGCGGTCACCCGCGGTTTTACCCGCATTATGTCAGGTTATAGCGTGATGTTAAGTAGCCTATATCTTATTTTGATGTATAAGCTATATTAGTGTAAAGTTTCATCTCAATCCGTACAGCAGTTTTTGCGGGAAAGTGTAACAAACACACATACAAACTTTCACATTTATAATATTAGAGGGATTTAATGGTTGCCATTTTTACAAGGATTTTTGGGTCAATCTCGCCACCACCACTGTAACTCTAGAACTCTACAATTAACAGTGGAGTGCACCAGTTGCAGAGCAATAGAGAGTGGCGACTCTCGGAGAAAACTTCATCTGTCTCGTCGTCGTCACGGAACGAAATAATCAAAAGTTATCACTTTGTATTTAAGAAGAATGGACTAATTTTGAGCATTTGACTAATTTTGTATTAAAATCTCAAAATTCTTGGCCTTCCTTTTATTTGTGACACTATGTTATTTAGCAATAAATAATCCTTATGATGAATCCTTGCAATCTGTATGATAAAACTACAGGGTGATTATTTTTTCTCGTGGAACAAGTTCGATTCCCGGCCCAACCATTTAATTACTTAAATATCTATTAAAGCAGTTTAAATTGTTTTTAAAATTCAAATAATGTCTTCTTTCAGTAAAATGTTCTATCTACAATATTCAAGGTACTTTCTTTCCATGTGGCATAGCCGTGGGACGCCCTGTATAATATCTTTATAAGTAACCCACAAGTCAAAAGTATTTATTGTAGAATCAATAATGGACCCTGCCCCTGACAGAAACACAAATAGTAGAACTGTAGACTGTATTTGACTAGATACTGACTGTGACTCCCCCTGGCATGAATACTGGGGCCCTAGTCTGCTATTACACTCGTGTCTCAATGATCGATTTTTGACGTGTAACGTCAAACTTTTGACACATTTTCCATACAAAAACTGTCAAAGTTGTCAAATATCCGGCCGATGACTGGTCATTGAGACACCATTGTAATAGCAGACTAGGGCCCCAGGAACCAACTTAGGGTTAGACAGAAGCACATAATTAGTCATTTTTATGAATTTATAAATTATAATATCAGCAATACATACATTTAAAGTCATTGTAGTAACCTTGTGTAATGGTGCGGCTTCACTTGGCGTTACTAAGGTAATAAAAAGTATACTCTAGTTTTATTAGAATAAGGTTGATATTGAGTTGCTTAGAATACGCAGATATTTTGCCAAATAGACGTGTTTGGTCAAATATGCGCTTTATTATTAATTTATTTTTATTCCACAAAGGTAAGTATCTAATAAGCTAGGCCCCACAAATGGCTTGCAATGGGTAATGTCTGTGTGGGTAATGTTTGGGTAATACAAACTGTACCCTAGAAATATTAGGATACGCAAATAATTGGCCAAATGCAGTCACGAAAATACACAAATAGCAATACCTGCATTTAAAGAACTTACCAAAGTACATATCAGGGAAAGCAACGACCATCTGATGTAGCTGCAGTCTATTGTCTTCTTTCCTGGAGAAGAATAGAACCCACGGCTTTTGAGAGCCCAGGCGTAAACTATTTCTTATTTCCTGCAACACGCGAGATGTTTGTATAAACCTATAGCAAATTAGCAATATGATACTACGTGTCCCCCTCCCGTCCTTCGTGACAGACTTTTACTGACAAAAACCCATGTTCCTTCGGTTGCCCTTTATATTCCGGGGTCACGGTAACTATTATAACTATTCCGCAACCCCAGACTACGTGTCCCCCTCGTGTGTTAATTTTTTGCGCAACCCAAGCTGTTTCTAAGATTTAAGTAGCCTAAGTTAGTTACATCACTACAAGTTTTTAGTTTTACCGTGGATTTCCGCAAAGTAACGCCTAATTCCATAACGTGTATTAAAAGGTAGCAAGTATTCATTGAACATTATCTTCGTATTCAAATCAATAAATTCAAATACCTTTAATTTCTCTGGTCCAATTAGTTCAATTTTGGGCAGTGCTTCGACAATTTTCTGCAATATTTCCGCCTCGTCTGTGCTCTCTATTTCTTTCTTGACATCCTTGTATTTGTACACGACAGTCGTATAGTCGTCACTGGCTAGTTTACTGCGAAGATCGTCGTCTTCCACTATTGCTACTGTCACTATGCCATTCTGGAAAGTATAGAAGAAAATTAGGGGAAATGTGGTGACAATATCATTGTTGTGTAAAGTCCTACAGTGGCTTGTGTAAGCCTAGACCGCTTCGTTAAGAAAATCGCCTAAACATGGAACTAAACCGTGCCCAGTGCCCTTGTCTCTGCAGTAACAGTAACTTATGAAGGCCAGGAGAGATATCACTCTCCTGGCCTCAAGTGATGATGAAGGGCGAGCAAAGCTCTTTTTCGGAAAAATTTGGTCCGGAATTCAGCATCACTCTGATACTGACTACCGGACGTCTATTGGCCTCCACATTCAATTAGACCAGAGGCAATGTTTCAGATATAACTGGCGTAAGAGCGAGAGGGAAGACAGAAATGGTTCGAAGTAACGGATTTGGCAGCCCACCCCACTAGAGTCAGGACACGTAAAGGATTTTGCACATTGGAATCAAAAATAAAAATACTCAAAGCTAAAAGTCCAAGGTGAGTAATTTAAACATGGCAATCATTTTTAATAGATGGAGTGAGAATATCTAAAAGTTTGTAAAGTCCGTAAGAATAATGTCTAACCCTTCAACGACCAAGCGATAGCCGGCTGTCGGGCTGCTATTGTTTTTCTATTGTGTCTGGAATCACGTGTTCGAAGGTTTAAGTGGCTACACTGCACTTGCACTTAACGAGGTTTTGGACCGACACAAGTCATTCAAACACCAATACTAACCAATCGATAAGCAATCCTCGTAAGCGCATTCTTAGCGATCCTATTGGCTCCCAGCACATACACCATGCGTTTGTCAGTTCCCCTAAGCTGTGCGATGGTAGGCACGTGGATAGCAGTGCGGAGGAACATCATCACAAACTCGTCCAGAGCGTCCAGGGTTCGCTCTCCGTTGTGGTACACGAAGTTGCCGTTTTTGCCCTGTTAAAAAAATTACATGTTTTGCATTATTTTGCTTAACCTTTCGACGATTTATACGCCCTATGTCAGATACGTAAAATGTCAGACACGCAAATTGTCAGAAATCGCAGAATGCCAGATACGCAAAAAGCCAGAAACTCAGAATGCCAGATACGCAAATTGTCAGAAACTCATAATGCCAAGCGACAGCCGGCTGCTTTTGTCTTTCTATTGTGTCTAAAATCACGTGTTTTCGAAGGTTTAATATGCACAGGGTCTGGGAATTTTAGATGACACTCTATGCCTTGGCTTACAGGACAATCGTTACTTAAGAGGGTTCACTAGTTCAGCCTTTTAAAGTAGAGCATGCGCATCTCAATAGGATCACTTGAAAATGAAACTAATGGAAAATTTAATTCTCATTATCAGCCTGTATATCACAGGCTATGAAAACTATACAAAACTATAAAACTAAAGGCTTAACTACAGGCTATAAAAAGACAGAAAATTTCTGTCTTACCATTTTTCTGTTTTTTTTTTTCTACACATTAGTTTGGTTGACAGTGCAATTATTGGGCGAAGTTTCACTAGTTCCGCCAAAGTGCTACTGGATATAAACGGTTTACTAATTTAGACTTGGTCAAAAGACTGGTTTTGACCAAGTTTAAATTAAAGTAGGTACAGTCAGCAAAGTATATAAGTATACAGGGCCGTCATCTACAATTGAGGTTTTCTTGAATACTAATGACTGTATTCAAATGAAATTTAACCTAATTGAAGAACAAGTTATTTTCTACTATAGCTTAAATTTTTATTTGAAAATATCCATGGGTTTTTGAGAAAACTTGAACTGTATCTGACAGCCCTGTATACTTATATAGTTTGCTGACTGTACTAACCTACAGATGATAACTGGATCATGCAAAATAAAAATTAATATTTTAGTAACACTTACATTAGGATAGAACAGCAGAGTAGGATAGCTGTGTATTCTCATATTATTGTAACAAAACGAATTGTGATATTTACAATTCACTGCACCAATTTTAACCTGAAACAGGAAATTAATTTTAGGCACAGTTTCAAACTGACATTACAACAAGCCTTTTGTTGATCTGTTTTACGTAAGAGTGTAATAAAATAATATAATAATTGACCAGAGGAATTTCATAAACGTGGTCAATGTATGTATTCTAATGATGATAAAATTAAAATCGCACTCTTTAATATCGATTCGTCGCATATTCTAAAGTATCTAATCTTCTTCTCCAAGATCTATTTCTATACTTAACATTTTTTTCAATATTGGTTTAGTGGTTTAGGAGTAAAAAGACAGGTTTTCTCAGGTATTATAAAATAGATTCTTACTTATAATTGACAGTAATTAATACTAAATACTGAATCATTATAGTGATAAACAACACAAAAAAAATATAATATAATAATAATAAGATAATAATCTTTCTATCCCTATGAGAGGTCATCAATAAAGTAGGTCACACACAAATTTTATGTTTTGTGGTTGGATACTTTTTTTATTACCATATTTTTAATTACTTATTCATTTTTATTTGACATGACAAAACTAAAAAAAACCATTCCCACTCTGTCACGCTTTGTGGAGCCTTAATGTATCACGTAATTTAAGCATGATATGACTATGGCTGATAAGTTTTATTAGTTAATTTCATTTGACCTTGCATATAAAATATTTTTTTTTTGTAATTTCGTCTTGCGATCAGTCCTTTGGACTATGAACAGATTCGGTGAAGGAATAAATGTAGGTGAAGTGCTACTTCCAGTGAAGCAGCTACTTTTTTGAGTTATAGTCATTTTTCCTGACTATCCTGATCAAATATTTCTCGCCGCTTTTTTAGGCGACGAATACTTTCAGGGACTGTCAGTTGCCCTGCAAGTTGGTTGGGGTGCTTGTGTAATCGCAGTTTGTAGTTAGCATATTAAATACTACTTACTATTCCTTTATATATTTCCGCCAACTTCTTCCAATGCTCTGCCACATTTTGGCAAGGTGGGCAGAATGGTGAATAAAAATTAATAAAATAAAAACCATCCTTCATGTAGTTTTCTGAAACATCAATTTAATATTTACTTGTTTGCAAATACAGGTGTTTTTATTTTAATTAAATAAAAACACCTGTATTTGCAAACAAGTAGTAATTTGTAACAGTGTGATAGTTCTAGACTTTTTTATCATATAACTACTATTAATGTTTTTCAAATTAAAATGTTATTAAGCTAAACCATAGAGTGCAGTTTTATTTGGCAAATGAACTTTTTTTAACTTCATTACAACAAATAATCAGTAGAGAGTTGTGTAATTAAACAGGTTTACGAAACAGGTTTTAGTTTTTATGAGCATTTTATTATTCTTTGACTTTAGTACTGCAGGGTAGCATATTCTTTTTTGTGCAAGTCCAACTTGCTATTGGCCTCTTTGTATATACTAAATGGTATATGCCTGAAGACCCAAATGTCACTTAATTTTAACCTTTTGACGACCAACCAACAGCCGGCTGTCGGGCTGCTATTGTCTTTCTATTGTGTTTTAAATCACGTGTGTTCGAAGGAAAGGAAGGAAAAAACAAAAGAAACCCATCTCAAGGAATGGTGTAACAGCAACAGCTGCAGGCAAATAAAAAACGCCAAAGTTTTCCCGAAAACTTATCAAACTGAATAGGGACAAAATCAAAACAGTTATAGAAACCATATCAGGTCACTGTCCCTTAAACAAGCACCTATTCACAATAGGAGTAACAGACAGCCCTCTATGCAGAGGTTGCTTAGAGGCAGAAGAAACCCCACAACACGTCCTCAAGGAGTGTAGCAGTGTTGCCGAACAACGGGCAGAACTACTCGAATGCCCTGGGTCACTTCCAGAAATCTTTGGCAGACTGAAAAGCCTGCTACAGTCCTGGGAAAGTGTGGGATGGTTGGAAATGTTGGAATAGGCGACAAGTCGCTCACGCACAATGGCCCAATTATGAGGCTAAGTGCGGACAAGCCCAGCGAAACTAATACTAAACTAAACTGTGTGTTCGAAGAATTAAGATCCTCAAATCTGTTGCTGTCTTTGTCACTTTAAAGGGATAAAGTAAAGAGTGAGAAAAAAAGAAAGTGCCTTAAAATTAAGTGATGTTTGAGTATTAGACAATCCAAGAGGTTTAGACTCTGATGGCACGCACACAAAGTCACCATATATGTAGGTCAGTTTGCAATAAAACATGTATGTTAAATAGGTCCGGTTATCTTATCTTAAAAAGCCATTTATAACTAGTAATTAAACAGCCATACATAATGGCATTAGACAAGGGTGTTAGTTATGCAAAGTAAGGGCAACTAAGAATTTATGTATTTAATATAACCTACTCAATTTTTTTCAAAAGAATTTAGTAGTTTACAATATTGGTGCATTCAAAAAAGTAAACTCTTTAGCTTATTGTAGTTTGAATGAGGGTTTACAATATTAGTACAAATTAATAATAATTGATTTGAAATATACTCGCGTTTGGTTTATCACATATATAAGAGTTGATTAGTGTTTTACTAAATTATACATAACTGTCAATACTTTATTGCATTGCATATTATGTAAAAAGGTGGTATAAAATAATGTCAAGATCAATATGGACCCTATTGGGCACAGCAAGGTTAGGTCAGAAGACGAAGGCTATGTAACAATTCATGGAATTTATTATTATTGGCAAAAATGTAGTAGATATTTTTTTTGGGGAGTGGGAAATCATGACTTCTCCCGTCCTGGGTGCGGCGGGAGGGTGTGTCAGACTTTTACTGACTAAAACTCACTCATGTTCCTTCGGTTGCCTTTTATGTTCCGGGGTACATAAGTATCCACATCTAGTAGATGTATCAAAACATTGTGATGCAAAATGAGTATATCAAGCAAATACTGAGAATGGCTTGAAATTAGTGGCATTACTTACTAAATTTAGCTCCAGACAAAGTGTCAACAAATGGGTCATTGTGGTACAGTCCATTGTAAAATAGGTTGTCATACTCAGACTGAGACCTGTAGTCATATTTCTTTGCGTATGAAAAAGATCCATATCGGTCATAGTTGTTTCTCTTATCTGGGTCTTTTAGAGTTTCATAGGCTTCTGTGATCTTTAAAAACTTCTCCTGCTCATCTTCACCCTAGAATTTAATAGAAAAAGAATCTTAAATCACAATCGACAACAAGGTTAGCGTGTTGATACAATTTATTTAAAAAAATCTAACTAGGTATAATGCTACTGTTTTTATCCTCACATTATGCTTTTGGTATGAATTCAAACCATTCCTTACACAGTATGTTTATGAGCATTAAAGCTATGAATTATAGAGACATGAAAAACTAATTAACTTCACATAACTAATTTCTTTTTGCATTTATTGTAGTTTTACAGGGACCTAGGTCTTTTATTTAATGGTAAAAGTCAGTACTTACAGGATTCTTGTCAGGATGATACTTTACAGCAAGCTTCTTGTAAGCTTGCCTTATTTCTTGCGCTGAAGCTTTCTTCGAGACACCTAATATCTCATAGTAAGTAACGTCTGTTAGGTTAACCGCACCGAATAGAAAACAACTGATTACTATAAGTTTTAGCCTAAAACAAAACAATAAATAAGATTCAAATTCCATAGAAAGCAGTTTAATTGATAAAATCCAACTTTAACCAAGTTTAACTTACATTTTTTAATTGTTCTAAAAGTTACTAAAATTATACGAAGCACCGGCACTTTGCACAGACGAGTATGGAGCAGTTGATAGACCAGTCATTGAATAATTAGGCAACGTTAGATAAGACAATTTACACGAGAAATTGAGATAAAACTAAATTGTTTACTTTTTGTGTAGGTGTCCAGTGTGACCAACTTCAAATTAGAGATCCTGCCCCACTTAGGCAAGAAAACTGATAAATCCTGCCAAAATCTAAAGCAAAAAAATGCCACAATAATGCCAATATAATTTAAAAATTTAAAATAAATAGACACATTATTTTTTGGAGTTTTATGTAAAACAATTGATCTAAAAGTCTAAAAGTGAACTGAATTAAATTATACATTCATCATGCATCGTATTCTTCTTGGTCACTTTCTTTATACAGCGCTTTTGTCATTTGTTAATCATTTATTTAGTTGGCTGGAATGAAACGCATTCACCATATTCAATAATGCCCTGTTTAACATGTAAAATATTTATTAAGTACCTACATGTTTATCTATTCCGCGTTTTTGTTTTGATGAGGTTGCCAAAGGCATTTTAAAATTCCTATTCACTTTTTTTCCCTTCTCGATACTGCATCCTACTCTTTTTGTGGACTGTAGCGGCTATACTTCCAAATCCGTCAGCTTATTGCTAATACTGCCAAATACTGCCGGATTTCTAAAACGTCAAACAAATGTGCCAGAGAGTAAAATAAAGGGCTAAACCTGCCAAAAAGGCAGGATCCTGCCACATATGGTCACACTGTAGGTGTCGGTAAAGTGTGTTGAACTTCCGTAACTATCGGTAAGTCAAATGTGAAATGTGACGTTTCACGTTATGACGTAAGCGTAACTCTAATACTAGAGAGGGAACTTCGATATCGCCGCGCATCGATAATCGATTAATATATTTTAAATTAATAAAACTAATTACACAAACACGGATCATGTAATAAAATATTATTTTTTTGCGTTTTTCATAATAGCAGTTATTGTTGATTACTATCATAATTATACACTGCATAGCCTAAAGAATCTGACTCCACTGAATGTAGGGGAACACTAAGAAAGGATTATTGAAAATTCTCCCGCTTAAGGGATGGAAGTTTCAACATCTACATTGGTGAAGCAACGGGCAAAAGCTAGTCATTGAATAAATATATAACGTGATAACCAGCGATATGTCTACGGGTCTTTTCATTCAATGTCACGCGTGTTTGTGCCGCACGCAACATTTTCGTATCATACGATAATTATGATCGAATCGAATGTATCACACATGCTGTTATTGTCATGCGACCAACACCCGAATCATGTGTGGGGTGATTTTTTTATGTTATGTGTGTGGCTTGCAACTGACTATATAGTATACAGTTATCTGTGGACATGATGGCTAGTTTCGCCACCGTACCCGCATGACAATGGTAGTCTGACCGACTCCCTTGTTCACAAACTATAGTATTAAATTAATTTTAATTCAGTACATCTTTTGCCTTCCATTCCGATAAGAAAAGGACAAAAGATATAACATTAGTTTATTCCTGTCAAACTCAGACATTACAATCATGCATAATTTGGACGCGATTATAAACAAGCCCACTAAAAATACGTCAGTTTAGTTTAGGTGCTGACTAATTTGACAGGACTATACTAACATGTATCTTCTGCTTTAAGCCTTTGAACACATGTGATTCGAGACACAATAGAAATACAATAGCAGCGCGACAGCCGGCTGTCGCTTGATCTTCGAGAGGTTTATTAGTGAAATGGAAATATAACGATGCACTTACCTTTAATTTAGTTTAGTTTCTGAAAAAGAGAACAGCACCAATGAAAAGGTCCTTAGTGCTAAAACATCGTAGTTGTTACACTTATTAGTGTTAGTTTGGTGTTAGTCCATGACATCGCTGATTCGTAGTGAGATGTTAGATGTTAAAGTGTGAAAAAAAAATGTAACGACTTTTGCTGTTGGAAATTAATAATATGTCGGACTTTATTGCAGTGGTAGGCGTTTTCCCATCTGAATTGATCTGGAGCTACATTATGATGATAAACGAGCAGAAGATTGCGGTTATCGCCTCGCCTACGATCGCATTAAAGTAGTCCGGTGTCTGATTGTTCTAATTTTACCAGGCAATAGACACTCTTATAACTACATAGATGTGTAAATCCATGTATTCTGTATGAAAAGTTATTTAGATTACTGTCATTACCTTTTCTTGTCTTAAGGCAAGATTAAGTACTTACTTCAATGCACACACTGTGTCGTCAATCCGTCAAGAGATGTCTGGCGATTATGTTTGCTTTCTCTGTATAAGAAAATGCTTTTTGTCTGCAGTGCTATAAGGACGTAGTCACAGAGTGATTCGCTGGTTGAATCGCTGGTTTAGGTTTAAGAGCCTACCTTGTCACGCCTACTGAGTTTAGTGAATGTTATATGCTGACTGAATACTTTAAGGCGCTCTGTTTCAAGAGCTATAAGTGCATGAGTATAAGTACTAACGCGCTTTGATTAAAATTAACTGGGTTTTAAAACGTAATAATATAGCTACAAAATGTTAAATAAAATTACCTATATAAGTAGTGATAGCTACCGCGACGTCGCTTTTGTGTCTACTATGAATGATATTCAAAGCAATTAGCGATATGTATTTTTGTTCAAATTGAAAAGTAGTTAATAGAATTAACTGCTAAAATTGTGTATTTATTTTATCATGGAATACTTACAGCCTGATAACGTAATAAAACAGAGAATATAGTCGACCGGATGTCTTCAAGTCGCGTGTAGCAATATATTGGAAATTTAAACTGAAATATAAGCATTCAACGGTATAAAATTAAGACTACGTAACATACGAATCAAAGTTAGTTTGCTTTTTAAAGAAATTGAGGCTTTAACACCTTCTAGCAGACGTCACACTAGTTAGTAAGGGGATCCAAGTTATTCATGAAAAACTACTACCTTTTCGAGTACAATAGGTTCCCGCCTTTTGAGTATAAATAAATAATTCGAAAGAGATTACTAAAAATGTATATTTTCATTCTTGCACTTATATGAAAAAACATATTTTCATAAACAAAATCATGCTATTTATAAAATAAAATATTAATACAGATTCATAACAAATTGTGCGTCTCATAATTATTTTAATGACAATCACTAAAAACAGCAGGATTTTTTAAATTTATAGTTATAATAATTTTTAAGATTTAAACATAACAAACGTTCAAAAAAATTATGTATTTGTGCAACATAAAGCTGTTTTGAAACAATTATAAAGATTCACTTGGTAAAACATTTATTTAAGTACTTAACCTAAAAGAAAACTTATCACAGGATGGTTTATTATGCTAACATTATTCTTTGATAATGCAGTGGTAACTAACGTTATAATAATACGACTTATATAAATCCATTCAGTGCAATTATAGCTTCAAAAAAATAACGTTATAAAAACGTGCTCGTTATTTTTAAATAAGATGCGTTATTTTGCGATAAATAAAAAGCAATGTAGACAATTTTTTTTAACGAAAAAAATAACAAAAAAAAAAGATGTGGCAATTATTAAAATAGGTACCTAGCCATAATTATTTTTCTAATGTAATAATAAATAAAGGATTATTAAATCTAACCAGATCCTTTTGATCACACCTTATTTAAATAATGGTAACTAACTAAGGCACTTTTATTACTTTCCCTCTGCCCAACCTACCTACCCATTCTCATTTTTTTTGAAAGTTTAGTTACTTAAACATATTTTTTACATTAACAGTCTTGTTAATGTCATGTGTTCTTAAAAGTCTACCTTCTACCTTAAAATTAATACTTTGATGAACTATTTAAGGCGACGTCCAATATTTTAGGCAAGCTATATTATCAGCTGTAGTATAATTTTACTTTCATGTCTCAATACCCAGAAAAGTCGTTGATCTCTCCCCTGTCGTGTCAGATTGCAATCCCTTAGGGCTGATTTGTTTTTTTTTTATTTCATTATATTTAAGAAAGAAATAATGCACTTGTGTGCACTAAATCTAATGTGTTAGGGTTAGGGCCTTTTATTGACATTCAGGTGTGGAGGCGGCCATGTTTGTTGCGATTGAATCGCCCGCATGCGGACCAGTCGTGCATGCGAGCTTCAGACCTGGCTCGCACCCGCACGACAAAGAAAATGCCTTTAGTCGCCGTGACTTTAATTTAATTTGGAGATTTATAAATTTCGTAGGCAAATAGTAAAGTAAGTAATTATATCCACGGATCGATATGCATGTCATTGTGTTTTCGCTGATAATACTTATCGCTTGCCTTTTGGAATTCCTTATTATGTAATGCTTTCCTTTTCCTTTCCACGTTGCAGTGTGCGTCACATCACTAATTAACAATACAATTTATTTGGACATTGAAAATATATAGATACTTCGAACGCAAGCTGTGCAGTATACATATAGCATTATCACTTAAGGCACATTGCATAGGACCAAAATGGCTGACCTTAGGGATGTACTGAAAAGCATGCGTTCGACTTTTAAATAACATTGATTTAAAGTTTACATCAATAAATGCATTTTATAATTAAATTAGAAATTAAAATCATCTTACTAATTATAATCCCTTATCGCCATTAAGTTTACTTATCTAAAATGACTTAAAAATATAAATTAAGGCAATTTAAAGTGTCCGCACAGCTGTGCTTTGGTAACTCTTTTTATGAGTTTCGCTATACAATATTAAATATTATTATACAATTAAGCATAAAGAAGTTTTAATAAAAATAATTGTAGATCGTGGTGGTATCTATTTTCATACGAGCCAAACTAAATGTTAGCAGGGCTTTTACTAAGCTGTATTTACAAGAAATAAAAGTTAGTCATCCTGAAAATACAGCAGAAATAAAAAAAATAGCTAGTATTCTTTAATTTTGCTAAGAGATAGTGAGTAGGAAAAGAACACAGAAGACAACCAAAATAAAAATGAAAGTGACCAAATATTTACAAGTAAAGTGTGTTTGTGTCAATTTTATTGAAAAACCTAGTTTCGTAACCTGATTTTCAGTTACAGTCATTGTACCACCTACATTCTCTAAGATTTGAATACAATATAGTACGACCACTGCTTGTGACCTACAAGCAGAGGTAATCATTGAATATGTTTTAAGTTCACAGAACCGGTCAAAATCATCATTTTAAATAAATAGCTACATTGTTATACATTCTTCTCTACACGATAATAATTACAATAAAATCCTTCAATAACTTACAACGATTCACTTCGACATGATAAATAATTATAATAATATGTACACGTTGTGTCACCTACGGTGGTTCACAAACTCAAACTCAACTCAAAATCAACTTAAACCAACAGTTTAAGTTTGTCAAGGTCAAGGTCAAATTCAAGTTTGTTAACCCATTTCCCAATGATTAATTCTCAAATTAAAATTGTTCTAATGTATTTAAGAACGAGTTTGTTCAAGATCACTGCCTAATTAAGTTAACCGGACGACTTGACGCTTCTTTTTAGAGTGAAGTAGGCTAATATTCTGACTACTACCAACTCCACGGCCAGGATTGTGATGTCCGTCCAATAGTTGTTAGGATCGAAACTGAACTCCTCAATCACTGCTTTGGGATGTCTGGAAAAAAGAAATTTCTTAAATTAGCTTCGCTATGACAATTTTTAGTAATAAACTTTATTTGGGTGATCTATATTGCCAATATTCATCATGCGCGTTTATTTTGTATAAATTTTGGCAATATCATATAATAGATGGGGATTGTGATGTCCCTTCCATAAAATTTTGTGTCTCTGCTATTAATTAAGAATTGGAGCTGTAAGAGAGGCCAAGTGGCTTGGGGTGACAGGCTTCATCATCTAGCGCCTTTTTCCTGCTGGTTGTTATATTTGTTCAAAGAGAAATAAGTATTATATTTCAACCAGGCGTCAGATTTGTTCATCGCAAGTAGAAAACTTATAGAAGTTCCACAATCACCCGTTACTGTAGGTAATGAAATTAGTAATGACAACCTAGGTCTCGATAAATAAATATTCCTTCGCAAGTTTATTTAGCTATTTTTGGTTTCTGCTGCCTTTCCATCATAGTTTGAAAGTTGTGCGACGGTGGTAGTAACATTCTTTAGCCGAAGCACTTAATTTAGTATTCCCCTAGAACAAATTCAAGTATAATTACCTCAAATGGCAGTATTCCATAGTGTCCGGACACAACAGCGGCTGTCGACCATTCGAGTAGATGGACAACACGAGTGCCTCGAAGGCGTAGCGTAGGAACGACGCGTGTGACACCGCGCGCATCACCGGGTTCATATGTGCTAGGAGTACCAGGTAGCCAGCGTACACTATCATTGCACACGTCCACACAGCGCCCAGGAATGTGCCGTTCTGGATTATAACAATAAATTGTAGTTAGTATTAATAAATAGATATGAACGTAGATAAGGACGTCCTAAAGCGAGATGGAATGACTCTTTTTGTGGGATGGGTGACTACATTTTGATGAGCCATCTATCTAGAAGACTAGGTTAAGATCGTGCTATTGAAGAAGTAAGCCTATTTTTGGCAGAAGACCGCATTACGTAGACTTCCTTCAAAAAACGCTAAATATTCCGGTCCACCGAGGACCAGGATATTTTGCGTTCAATCACGTATCCAACCGCTATCCATCACCTTGATGCTTGTCCATCGAATAGCAGGTCACACTACGTTTCCCTAAACGTGGTTTCCTAACACCTGATGCACCTCTGGCTGTCCGTTGTCTGACATTAAAATTTTTGCAACCTGATACCGGTTGGCCGTTACTAAGACGCTCACAACCAGTCGTTGCAGCGATGCATGCAGGAACTTAGAAGAGCTTTAGAAGAGTTTTGTTGATTTTTAAGGGGACTTACGACAGGTGATTGTTTGCTATAACTCAATGAAACCTTAACTCTCATGAAATGTATGGAGACCTGGTTTACACACGTCTCTCAACCCTATTTATGGAAATTAAGAAGACGGTCAATAGCCTAACTTAGAAGACCCGCGGCTCAGTATGTGGAATATCAGGTTTTTTATTGATTTTCTTCTTTCTGCATTTGAGTAGTTAGGAAGGTCCCTGGCATTGAAAAATAATTAGTTGATGAACACGTCCTAATACTTATAACTTACAAGACAAACAAGATAATAGCACAGGTAGAACTACTTTATATTCTCAATTAATTTCGAATTCCTAATTTGGTGTCCAAAATTTTTTTTTAGTAAATCAAGATCTTTATCTTGATTTACCAAAATACCAAATTCGTAACCTGAATTATAAAATACTAGCTGTCCCGCAGTTTCACCCGCATTTTTCGTTACTGCTCCGCTCCCGTGGGTTGTAGCGTGATTGTGTGATAGCCTATAGCATTCCTCGATAAATGGGCTATCTAACACTTAAAGAATTTTTCAAATCGGACCAGGAGTTGCAGAGATTGCCCCCTACATACAAACTTACAAACCTACAAACTTACAAACTTACAAATTTTACCTCTATATAATATTAGTATAGATTTTCTAGAATCACAGCTATAAATATGCTAAATGGTATTTAATTATCATAGGTAGGTCTATTTTAAAAAAATATACAGGCCAGGCTTATAGTATTGTCACATAAAAAAAAAAAATAAGTAAGATAACTGTTTTTTGCCCATTTTCCTCCTAAGAAACTGTCTTTTTGAATAGGCAAAGAGACGCATTTCTTTGTAAAAAAAGAATGATTTTTAATGAACAAATAAAGTTACAGTTTAAAATGAGTTCGAAAAATGCTAATTAAAAGAAGTTTCGCGTATCTTTTATGAGGTTTTAAGGGATCATTAAGTCCAAGTGTGTCCCTTCCAATCAGTGTACTTTGTAGGTACATTTTTTGAGTATACTTAATTGGACGTAACCCTTTCTGAAACTATTCATAGCAAGCAAGCTAGTGCCTCTATCTGTTTAAAAAATGGCCTTTGCTATGCATCGGGCAAGTACTTTAGCTATTTATGTGCATTAAAACATCTGCGAATAAACTACAAGATAAACAGAACTAGTCACGCAACTCAATAGATAACACGAACGATGATTCTAATGGGTTCACTTGGTCCAACCTTACTTGCGTAACTTCCACCGTTAAGACACTAATTAGATAATTTATTAGTGCAATTAAATGTATAAGTAGGTAATTGAAAAGCGGATGTCTTTACATAGATTTATAGACAATCGTAAGAAACAGAAATGTTTCTTACAATGATGCGAGATGATTAGGTGTTAATAAAACTACATATACGTTATTACGTTAGTTGTGTAATGTCATTTTAAAAATTCGTGACTTCTAAACTAAATATTGAAACTGAATCACAAACATACAGACAGACAGAGTTCGCAATTGTAAGCAATAATTTATAAAAAACGAACACTATTTTCATCTTTCACACTTACTACCAGCGACTGGCTGCATGCTTATACGAGTACATAAAAAAAAAATTAATGAAGACTCCGTCTGTGATGAAAAGTTTTGCTGCCGTCCTTTGTAACCAGATCTCCAGATTTTTATAAAAGTCAAAAGCGAAAAACTTGACGACAAAAGTAAGGTTTTTCGCTATATTGGAATCGATTGCAATCTAGAAAACATCGAAAAGTGTAAAGCTATTTATAATGTTTGCAAGGTTCTATTATTGCTTCTTATTTTTATTCAAAAGTTTAAGTCGAAAGAATTATAGAACTTTTTCCTATATTATATTAAACCTTCGAACACACGTGATACGAGACCCAATAGAAAGACAATGACAGTGCGACAGCCGGCTGTCGCTTAGTCGTCGAAAGGTTATTAAGTTAATACTTACAACAGGGTTGAAGCAGGTGCCGATGACATTGCCCATGGCTTCAGCTAGTAGCGCGACGTTGGCGAGTGCGATGACAAACATGATAAATCGGAGAGGCTCCACTGGTTGACCGGATAGGAAGTATGACGGCACGGAGTACACGAAACTGTAGATTATCTGGCGAATAAAAAAGTCGGTTATAAAACTATGTTGTAATAAGTAGGTAAAAAATTAAGGCTTAAGAAAAACAGCCTTGGTTTTATCTCTTCACAGGTTGTTCAAAAATTGGTCCTTAGGTACAACCTTCTTTCTTTAAATTCTTCTTAATATATTGATTTTTTTAATAATTTAACTTTAATAATTTAATTAAAAGATTAAGCTACAAGATAAATGTTAAGTTTGGTTTTTACAGTTGTTTTTTGTGACATCAGTAATAGTAACATTAGTAACTACTTGTCTCAGTTAAAATAATTAATCGACAACTAGTTTACTTAATTTTTTAACGACCTATTAGCACCTATTAGTTCGGCACTCATTGTGTATTGAAGTTATAAAATTGTGGAAATATCAGCACGTTGCCATGCGAACTTTTTCTAACTTGTTGTTACCACCAAACTTTAATCAATTTTGAAAATGACTATAGTGTTGCACTTAATTGACAAATGATAAAAAAATTGTATAAATATTATGATAGATAGATAAACATATTTATTCGGTGCAAAACATGAAACAAACAAGAAAAAAACAATATTACAAAAAAAATATGTGCAGGTAACCATTTTTATTTTATTTGATTAAGATAACTTTCTATTTTATCCTAAACGGCAGTAATAACCCGATAACATACATAGTAACCCTTTCGATATTTTAATTTTTCAACGATTTTTTTTCAAACATACACCTTAATTGAGCTCTAGCTACAGCTAGTATTATTTTTTGTATATTAAAGAAAAATCTACGGTCTGTCGATGGATGGATTATCCGGGGTTGTGGAATGTTTATAATAGTTACCGTGACCCCGGAACATAAAGGGCAACACGCCCTCCAGCCAACATTTAAGAAGAAAGAAAAAAAAAAAAGAAAAGAAAGAAAACACATTTGATGATTTCCCCCCAAAAAAAAAAAAAATGGATGGATTATCCCAGGTTAGGAGTTAACCTCAAACCTCGGTTATCGCATTTATCATGGAATCTCTTTTTTTGTACTCGTTTTGGCCCGTCAATAAGTTTGAGGTATGTTGCATAACATTATTGATTTGTATAAAAAAATGTGACGTAAACTAGCAAGTCACAGTTTCTGCAGTAAACGTTATTAACCTCACTTAGCCACCGTTTCGCAACCTTTTCAGACATGTGTACGCCCTGTAACATTTCCCGGCTCACGTGTTTAGCTCACGAGCTGGTTGCTAGTTATCTCCACAATTATGGCACATGCTTTAATTACTGTAGTTTACCTGTATAGGCTGTGGGTTAGCGGTGACGAGCACTTCATTACGATTTAATTATAGATCTAATGTACAGTCAGAGAAATTAATGGTGGAGCAGTTTGTCACGCTACTTGGTGTTACAGATGATTGTCAATTAATGGTTGTACGTTTAGTAGTGATTTGAAACTTTGTTGATGCAAAACAACTGCTTAGTAAGGTAGCAATTATTTTCTCTGACTTTACTATTCAGTGGAATACTAATAGCGCTAGCTTTTAAGGAGTTTTTCTGGGACTTTCGTGATGTAATCTTTCCTTCGTAGCTTGGATAGTAGTCTCGCTGACAAATATCACCATCTCCCTAGCCTTTTCCCAACGTTGTTGGGTTCGGCTTCCTTCTAACCTATAGGGATTTCCGCTATCAAATATATCGGGTGAAAAAATACATCGTTACAGTGTTTCCCATTCTTAAGATTGTTTTTTTTTGTGCCGTGATAATTATGGAAACCATAAAAAAATGAATAAAAAATCTCCGCAAGCAATAGTTTTTCTTTTATTTTTTTACGCAGGCCAATATTTTAATTAAACGTTAAATACTCCTACAATGACTATACTTACTGTTTTTGTGTTAAAAAATCACGATTGAGGAAGCACGTGATTTTTTGACACCAAAAAATAGTCTTCCACTAAGCATTTTTCTTCAAAGATTTTTTCTACTCAGTTTGTGTAGTTAACGACTACTGATTTTTATATCTCGTATATTCACCTATTTGATAGTTACAAAGTTAAATAATTCTTAAATGACTTACTATGCTCGATGTGTCTTTTACTCCATTATGATAATAACTTGTGAAATCGACTTAGGAGTCTAGTTTATCTATGAAAGTTTATTATGTACTTATGATTTAGGA
This sequence comes from Athetis lepigone, assembly GCA_033675125.1. Classification (NCBI taxonomy): domain Eukaryota; kingdom Metazoa; phylum Arthropoda; class Insecta; order Lepidoptera; family Noctuidae; genus Athetis; species Athetis lepigone. The sequence goes on from CM066217.1 coordinate 16,935,377, forward strand.
GAAATACACAAAAACACTGGAACCGTTATGACTGGTAGCCAACCCCAACATAGTTGGGAAAAGGCTAGGGAGATGACTTATGAGAAATTCTTAGTCCAACGTGGAAATTTCTACTGTGTCATGGGTGTAAGTTATTTAAAAAAAAAAATCTTATTTATTTACACTCATGCACAAACGTACAGAGGCGGACTTAATGCCTTAGACATACCAGTCAATCGTCGGTAGTGCAGATATATGATGGAAGGTTAAAATTAAACCTTCGAACACAAGTGATTCGAGACACAATAGAAAGACAATAGCACCGCGACAGCTGGCTGTCACTTGGTCGTTGAAAGGTTAAGAGTAAAAAATTGTTGCGGAATGTTTATAATAGTTACCGTGACCGCGGAACTTAAAGGGCACAGAAGGAACATGAGTGGGTTTTAGTCAGTAAAAGTTTGACACACGCCCGCCCCGCCCAGGACGGGAGAAGTCATTGGATGATTTCCCACTCCCAAAAAAAAAAGTAAAAAAATTACCTGCAACGGCATGCCGGTCACTAGTAACGCTGCGTAGTACGTCTTCAGGTTATACCAGTTGTTAAAGTTTTCCTTCTTCAACACTGACATTTCCATAGGTACTAGAAACAGAAAAAGTATTCAAAATTACCTGACTAATATAATAACTTTAATTTCCGTTTTTGGACGTAAAACCTGTCAAATAAAAAATATTAAATACCTTTCGCACATAACTCAAAACTTGAATAATAATAATACCTAGATGTTATTATAGATTTTGATTACAAAAAAACAGGATTTTTAATTCGTACCTAATATTTGGATTTTTCAATTTTGTATGCAGATGATTTTTATTACGGCCATAAATAATGGGTAATAATTTTTAAATCGAAGTGTAATCAAAATTAAATGCCTCTATGTGTATGTTTTTTAAGAAATATCCTCATCTCGAGCATGTTATGTAAAGTTTGTAAACGATTTCGAGACCCGATATAATTAAAATCGTCAAAAAAGGTAAAAATAATTATATTCCGTCGTGCATGCTTAGATACCTATCACAAATTATAATTTATTCGACAGCTACAATGCATCATCATGAAACCGGATTATATTTTTGACTAAGTGTTGAAATGGAAGTGGAAATGTTGTGTTTGTTTTTTTTATTTATTTTTTTATGGTTCCGTACCAAAATGTTACAAAAAGATCCCAAGTTCCGTCATGTCCGTCCGTTTGTCCTCAGCCTACCCTCCAAACGGTTAGAGCTAGGAAGATAAAATTTTGCATGATAATTTGTATAATTATCACGTCAACAAAAGTGCTAAAATAATACCAAACACTTGGCAAATTTTTTGGCATAGCGATCTAGAAGATGTCTATAGTTGTACTATTGTTTTTCCTTGAAAACATGCATTAATTTAAATTTCATTAGCCTGAGATTGTTTTTTTAACATTGTTTGTGCATAAATGTAGTTATTTACTCAGCCTAATAGGATAGGTAATTATTAGATATCTATATTATATCTATGCTAGGATTTATCGGAAAAATTTGAAAAAATATCAACTAAAGCATTTATCCATACTAATATTATAAAAGCGAAAGTAACTCTGTCTGTCTGTCTGTTACGCTTTCCCACTTAAACTACAGAACCGATTTGAATGAAATTTGGTACAGATATAGTCTGGGACCCGAGAAAGAACATAGGATACTTTTCATCCCGGAAATCTCGCGGGAACGGGAACACGCGGACGAAGTCGCGGGCAGAAGCTAGTATGAACTAAAAGCCGATTCAAATATTACATACAAACATTTATATGGTGAAGTCACGTGCAGGATAGAATTGTAGAACCATTTTTAGGGTTCCGTAGTCAACTAGGAACTCTTATAGTTTCGCCATGTCTGTCTGTCTGTCCGCCCGTCCGTCCTTGCTTAATCTCTGTGACCGTTAGCACTAGAAAGCTGAAATTTGGTACCAATATGTATATCAACCACGCCGACAAAGTGGTAAAATAAAAATTGGAAAAAAAAGTTTTATTAGGGTAGCCCCCCTATATGTAAAGAGGAAAGTGATTTTTTTTTAATTTCAACCCTGACGTGTGATTTATTGTTGGATAGGTATCCAAAAATGAATGAACTAATTAAATATTCAAAACAATAAATTTAAACTATAAAATTGGTTTGTACGCTCGCTGCCCTTTATGCCACATCTAGTATGTTGTAACTTTCTGTATCCGTGTCGGCGCGGTTGGTGATGATAAGTTGTTTTATGTATCTACCCACTATTACTCTTTTTTTTTAATTCTCTGTACGTTTGTTATTTTGTTATTTACACTTGTATTCTAGTTTCTCAGTAAGTGAATTATTGTTAATTCATTTTGAGAAAATAAAGTTCTTAAACCATAAAATGAAAAGGGGTTTACTAAAATCAGTTTTTGATAATGTCAATAATATCGGAAATAATCACTCCAAAAGGAAAAATTAAAGCCCTCTAACTTTTGATCCGTAGGTTTAAAAAATATGAAAAAAATCTGGAAAGTGGAACTTTATAAGTTCTTTCTAGGAAAATTATTTTGAACTTGATAGAAAGAACAGTTTTTGTACAAAAAAGACAAAAAGGTTGTACAAAATAATTTCTGCGTACTTAGTATGTCAACGTAACAAATAGCCTTTTTTTTTAACTTATAAGTGAGAACACTTATTGTGACGGACGGGAAACTACGGAACCCTACATTGAGCGTGGCCCGACACGCTCTCGGCCGGTTTTTTGTATTAAGCAAAAATTACATAGGACCATGCCATGAAACATAAGATAGGTTAAGCAACTTTTAACAATTGCTGCGTCATCGGTGGATGTACTAGCATTAAGTTTTTGCTCCGTTATCTAGTTAAAAAACCGGCCAAGTGCGAGTCCGACTCGCGCACGAAGGGTTTCGTATAATAGACAAGTTTCTATAATATTTACTTAATTTAAAATTCAAGTTTGTTATTTAATTACTTATTTTAAAAGGTATTATACAAGTAAATATGCTGTGCAAATTTGAAGCGTCTACCTGTTACCGTTTTTAATATTGAGCAAAAAAAATACGAAAAAAAAACACGTTTATTGTATGGGGACTAGGGACCCCCCTTAATATTTTATTTTTGTTTTTTAGTTTTTTTTGTTAAAGCGGCAACAGAAATACATCATTTGTGAAAATTTCAGCTTTCTAGCTACCACGGTTTATGAGATACAGCCTGGAGATAGACAGACAGACAGCGGAGGCTTAGTAATTGGGTCCCGTTTTACCCTTTGGGTACGGAACCCTAAAAACTGATCCGTAGCAACTATTCGGTAAAAACGTACAATTAGGAGTCTGTAGCAAAAAGTCGCAAAAAGTCACATAAGTTAATTGCGTTGGTTACTTTAATGAATGAAAATTCTTTAATCTGTATACCTATTTGGTAGCTATTGCCATTAAGTAGCCCGGGTCTTTTCTTAGGATTAAAGCCTACTTTTCATGCAAATTGATTTTACTGGTTTAGCCGCATTTTTAAAGAGTATTTTTCTGTTTACTACGTACAGAGACATTAGGTACATATCTACCTACCTTGACATGGTAATGGTATGGTAACAACATTCTGACCGACAGAAAACTGGCCATGACCAATTGCGGATTGGAGGACCGGTTGATTCTAAAGCCCGGATCACACTGTCTTAGGAGCACCTTGACCCTTACAATAATAAGCCTTGTACGAATGTGATTGAAAGACGTTTTGACAGTCTACATCCCATCACACTTACTTAAACAATTTATTTCATTAAATTTAGTTTTTTTTTGTGGTGGAATTTAAGAGGGCCGAGATTTACGTATGTGCTTAAAAATGGACATTTTGACGTGATTCGGTAAAAACTTGAAGACATTTTAACAGGCACAAATAAGTAAAAAAAACTACTACCTACTCGTAAGTACATACAATTTATACAAATACTAGCAACCCGTCTTAGCTTCTGAATCATTGAAAATCTCGGATTTTCTTCCCGTAATTCCATTTCCTCTAGAATTAATCTATCTATTAAAAAACCCGCAGCAAAATCCGTTGCGTAATTTTAAATATATGAGTTTACATAAGTACAGACAGCGGTAAGCGACTTTGTTTTGTTAAAGCAGAAACACGCATAAAAAGCGACTAAGTATATAATACAAAAAAAAACTCGATTTCTCTGCCCCTATGTATGCTTAAATCTTTAAAACTACGCAAGACGCAACGGATTTTGATGAGGTTTTTTTTTTTAAAGAAAGCGTGATTCAAGAGGAATGTTTTAAGTATAATCCATGCTTATTATAGTAGAGAAAAGTTGGGTTTTTAAAAATTTGTAGCTCCCGTGCGAAGCTGGGGCGGGTCGCTAGTATACCTATAAAACAAAATACTAGCACCTTTTGCCTGTTCAAGTCTGTTGTCTTGGGACACAGAAACTGTACTAAACTAAGTATAGTTCGCGTCACGTAAGCTTGCCCCTCTGAAGTTAGGCTTTTGTGACGATCGCGCAGGTACAATCACATAAAAAAGTGTTACGTTCGTAGATTTTTTTTGTTTTAAACAGAATTGAATTAAGTTGTAAACATTGCGATTGTAAAAGTGCTTCTAAACGGGCATGATGTTACTGCAATTGTGTTGCTGCAATACATTGCCGGCAATATTTCCGGTTTTGCCCGGCCACACTTAAAATGTTTCCGAACTCTCTGCATTACGTTAAATAACACCCACTTCTAGTTTTATTATTATGTCATTAGAAACAACAGCGTTAATATTTAATTATAATAGCAGTTATTAGTTTGATTTATGTTGTGGCAGTAAAAGTAAAATAATTAAAAACAATAACAAAGTTTAACAGTTTGGCCGTGTCGTGATGGCCCAGTGGATATGGCGCTCGCCTCTCGTGTAGGAGGTTGTGGGTTCGAATCCAGGCAAGTACCAATGTGACTTTTTCAATTCATATGTACTTTCTAAAGTTTATCTTAGACACCACTGACATCCCGTGCCTCGGAAAGCACGTAAAGCCGTTGGTCCCGGCTGTCATTCGAAGAACTTTGACAGTCGTTACTGGTTAGCCAGAAACTCTGACCAGTCTAACCAAGAGGTATCGTGTCACCCAGTTACTGGGTTGTGGAGGTCAGATAGGCAGTCGCTCCACGTAAAACACCGGTATCCAGCTGAATCCGGTTAGGCTGGCAGCCGACCCCAACACGATTGGGAAAAGACTAGGGAGATGATGAACAACGTTTAACAGTTTTGACAACAACAGTACATTGCATTGAGCAAGCAGGGGACAGATAAGCATCGAACGTTTGCGAGTGACAGAGACGCCATTACAGGCGCCATCTTTCGCGAGTCCGCGCATGCGCGGTCTGCGTTCGGTTGTAAAATTGACTACTGCGCATCCAATTGCGACGAACTTCAGAGGGGCAAGCTTACGTGACGCGAACTATAACTAAGTTATATTTAAGTCTAATTAAGTTAGAACAAAAACATTTGAAAATACTTATATTATAATAATAAGCTCAAATTACAGAAGGTCGAGGTTAACATACGTCTATTGAGATAATTGCAGGTACTCTACCTACCTATTATTAATTATGAACGCAGTCACATTTTCTTACTATATATATTTTTTTTTTGCTTTTGCATCATTATTATAAAATTACAACCACAATTAGTGATTCAATACTAATTTGCGGGAAATAACGAGCTAATGTTCGCAATTAGTCGATATTGTATATCACCATTTTAATTTTTATTGTTACCAACATAAAATGTAATTATCTAGTCACAAAGGAAATGTTCGTTACCGAGTTAGGTACACATAAATAAAATAAAATTGCACCTACACGTAAGAGCTTTGCTAGTTATGACGAATGGAAATATTCATTTGTCACCACGTTGTAGAAATTGGATTTTCTTTACCATTTCCTACCAGTAGGTGAGTGGGAACGAAGCCAATGGTGACGATTGGGAATCAGCGACACACATGGAGGGAGGCTTAACGCCAAGTGTATGCATAGAGAACGAGAAAAAGAAAATAATATATATATTGTAGTTATATTATAAAGTTTTATATTTGCAGTGCGAGACTATTTCTACCCCTGCGGCGATTGTAATAAGAATAGTGCAAATTACCCCTGGCAAGACCCGTGTAACGTCACAGTTTATGCCAAGCAAACCGATAATAATTATTTTAATGAACTGAAAATATATTTTCAGTTCATTATATTTTTTACGCCATTTTATACGGCAAAGCTAACTGGCCTGGGGCACGAAATCTGTAAATACGCCTCTGACTCTGATCAATACTGTTACTATTTCAAATGACTGAATTTACTAGATATTGTATCTGCCACAGAAATTCCATAAAGTCAAAAATATTGTTAGATCAAATTCTAATAGAGGTAATAAAATATGACTCTCATTTGAATGACATTAGCTATAGTCAGGAAATTCAAAATGAGAAGTTTACATTTATTTAATTATAATACTAAGGCTAAGACTATTTTATTTGTGTTATTGAAAAGATTGCATACGTTTTGCATTTTGTTTGTTTTTCAACCTATAAAAAGGCATAATTTATTCATTATTTAAATATTCAATACATAAGAAATTAAGTTTGTAACATAGATGTTTGTAATGTCCGTGTCCGTGTGCCTATGGGCAGCTATTTATCTATTAATTTATTTCAGTAAAGTTAGAAATAGGGGTTGTTTTATATTTAATTATGATACACAAGGATTAAATATTATATTAGTGTAGTTAAAAATAATATCATTCTACACCATTCACTACTCGACAATCATCAAGCAGAAAATCACACTTTAAAACCTAATTATTAAGTACAAAACTAAACGAAATACGTCGTAAATGTAAACTTACGATAAATTCCTTCAGACAGTAACCAGTGTATCGTATTTACTTGTTCCAGATGGTGTGTAAAAACCAGCAAGTGCAAAACGGACTTGCGCAAGGGGTTCCGTATCATTAAAGCCAATAACAATAACAAAACAATAAATCACATCTGTGTTGTAGTGTTGTATTACAAATATATAAATACATTTTATTTAAGTTCAAGGTAAAGAAATAATCTTTATTTTTTCACTTGACAAAGTTAAACGACAAATCAACGGCATATGTTATTAATATTTGTTGGTAGCAGTGGCGAGGCGTGAATATTTTCAAAAGGAAAGCCGGTCAAAATTAAAAAAAAAACTCCCAAAAGAAGTTGGAACCTAATAATTTGGCGAAGTTGCGAAACACTCGTTGTTAATTAGAGCCAACCTTCACTATACTGGTAGTATTTTTTGTTATAGCGGCAACAGAAATACATCGGCTGTAAAAATTCCAACTGCCTAGCTATCAGGAATCATGAGATCCAGTGTTAAGGCGGAACCACATTACCGTGTCGTGGCGTGTCGTGGCGCGCCAGAAGCATATCGGTTTCATACATTTAGTATGGTTAGAGACACACTTGCATGGCGTGTCGTGGCGCGACACGTTCGGCCGTGTCGCCGACTGCTCGCCACCGATTGCGCCAGAGCGGTGGTGGGGGTTTATGACGCGACACGACACGCTGGCAAAATGTGTTTCTGTACCGGCGCGTGGCTCGTGGCGCGACACGAACATCTGGCGGGCACTTTTGGATTTATTAATATTTGCAAAATTACTGACGATCTTATTGAATGGAATTACTGAAATTTTGAACGTCAATAAAATAGTATATTACTTTATTATTTATTTAAAAAGGGATAAATGAATAATTATACAAGATTAACAATCCTCTTTTTATCTCTGTTTTTTTTTTTCTCTTTCATTGTATTATTTGTGTGTTAGAATATTTTAATGTTTAATTTTTTTTTAATTTTATCTTCAATTGTTTAGTATTTAACCCGTGTTTTAATTTCAAATGTTTAATTTAATTTTGTGTTCATGTGTTGTTTAATTCAATTTAATACTGTTTAATTTTACTTTGATTTTAATTTTATCGTGTACTTTAACTTATACAATTCTAAACTATGTTTAAAATGATGATGTATGCATGATGTGTTCTCCTATAACTGAAAGAGCACAAATCTTCAAAGAACTTTGTATAATAATGCATGTAATGTGTATCCTTTGTTGAAGTTCCTTTCTGAATAAAATAAAATAAAATAGGATGAACCTAGTATTTACTTTTATTTTTTTGGTCTGAAGAAATTTCAATGCTAAGAGAAATTGTAGGTGTTCATCAAAAGAAAACATTATGCACGTTTGAACGCTGCAAAGGTTCGTTAAGTACTGTTCAGAAAAAACGCCAGAATGCGCCACGACACGACACGTAAATGTGCACACTCACCGCCACGCCAGTAAGCATCATGGCGCGCCACGACACGGTAATGTGGTTCCGCCTTTATGAGTGGTTACAGATACACAGACAGACGGACGGACAGACTGTAGACTTAGTATAGGGTCCCGTTTTTACTCTTTGAGTACGGATCGCTCAAAAGTATCAGTGTTAATCGACAGACGTCGCTGTACCTAGTTAAAGTCAGATCAGCTTGCCTTTTTATTAGGATGTTACATCACATTACTGACTAGACAACGACACTCAGTGTGGGCTTTGAAAGGTCAGCGTTATTTAAACAAGATTAATATACTTTTGACTCCTGCATTAAGATCAGTTCCGTAGGAAATAACTTTGAAGACGTGAAGTCATTTTTATCACTACACTAGCTTTTGCCCGGTTTTTTTTGGATTAATAGCTCCCGTTCCCGGGGAATTTCCGGGATGAAAACTACCCTATGTCCTTTCTCGAGTCCCAGACTATATCTGTACCAAATTTTATTCAAATCGATTCAGTGGTTTAGGCGTGAAGAGACAGACAGACAGAGTTACTTTTGTATTTATAATATAAGTACGGATGTAACTTTAGAATTAGTAATATTATAGATGCACATGCACATCGAAAAGACGTTTACATTTCAAGTGACATTTTACGTCAGACAATTTGTGTTTGACTACGACGATACCATACTCGATACTATAATAACACATGTACTTTATGGCATCAGATTGACTCTACGTTTAGAAAACGTTTCTATGGGATAAACTAAAGGGCTGTTTTTAGGAATTTTCCTTTCCGGCAACTGTTCGAATTTTTCTCGCCGTAAAAACCATCCTTGAACATCAACGAACATTTAAAAAAATTGGCCAAATGGTCCAGGCGTTGTTGAGTTATGCGCTTACCAACACATTTAGCGAGTCATTTCTATATTATAGATAGTATAAAACAAAGTCGCTAGTCCCAAGTCCGCTGTCTGTCCCTAAGAAAGCTTAGATCTTTAAAATTACGCAACAGATTTCGAAGCTGTTTTTTAATAGATAGATTGTAGACAGTGATATGTTGTAGTGAAAAGCCCAGATATTCAAAGATTTGCAGCACCCGTGCAAACCTGGAGTGTTAAAGGCGAATGGCGTGGTTTATAATATAAAACAATTAAAAACTAAGTTGAACTGAAGGCAATATCACTGGATCTACGTTTTTTTTTCGAAGTGAACCAGACATTTGATAGTGGGGCACCTCCTTGGTTTTTGAGATATGTTATCGCCCCGGCTTGCCCGTCTCTAAATCCGGGACTGTGTGTCGAATATGCAAGGTTAAAGATTATGGCCTATTTCAAACTCTCTTATCTTTGCTCTTAAATAATAATTTAATTAGGTATAGGTGTAAATGGTTTGGGTATGCACTAGTTAATTTAAAGTGTCTGACTGAAATTATCTTAGTGTCTGGCTATCTGGCCTTGTCTATGTGCCAAAATGGCCAAATCCAATCAAGTATATTTCATAATAAACAATTTTAAAATTAAGCAACAGTGTGGCAGTTAATGATAATATTTATTTCATTATCTTTTAATTGTATGTAGCGAGTTCGATTTTCGACTGAATAATAATTTGTATGACCTAAGGATATTTGTTCCGAGATTTTGTTGTTTGTGTACGTGAATTTATATGCATGGACTCACATTACTATGGCACCTTTTAGATACAGACCTCCGAAAATGAACCTTCAACAGACATCAGCGTAGTGTAGCAGAGGTAAATGGTGCTGACCTGTGCTGGCCAGTAAGAAACTGACGTTGCTTATGGTCTTGGAGGCGTCGCTGCCAGCTCGAGGACGCCGGTCACTGTGCACAACTTGCCGTTCTTCAAATATAGAACCTCAAAAATAAACCTTATCCCACTTACTTTTAAGCACAGCAGGCATCAGCGATGTGTAGCAGAGGTAGACGGTGCTGACGAGTAGGAAGCTGAGGTTGCTGATGGTCTTGGAGGCGTCGCTGCCAGCTCGCTCGTAGAGTAGCCCGAGTAGCACGCCGATTACCATGTGCATTAGTAACTTGAGGTGGGACACTGTCTGTGGGAGAGAGATAGTGTTAGGTTCTGAAACAAAAGACCTACTTTTGCCTTATTTGGCGGTTTTCGCCATCACGTGCTACAAGTGGCTTATGACACTCTACCCCAAAGCCATTTTTCTTAAAACTCTATAGGCGCTCCTAAACGGGCAACATAATTGCTGCAATTTTTTGAGCATGGCCGGCAACTCCGGCAATATTGCCGGTGTTGCTCGGCCATATATTGCAGCAGTTTTTTTTTCATACAATAAGTGTTGCCCGGCAATACCGGCAATATTGCAGAGAGTTCGGAAACATTGCCGGGCAATGCCGGCAATGTATTGCAGCAACACAATTGCAGTAAAAAATTGCCCGTTTAGGAGCACCTTATGGCTCACACATTTATTACACTTTAAACCCACAAACGATTTCAGGTAGTAGTAACTTGAGTTATATTGTTGGGGTCTTCTGTTGGGGTTGAAGTAGAATGATTTTTGGGGTTTAAGGGTTTCATCTTCACAAATAGTTTAATAATTGATGCATATAGAAAGAAGATACAATTTGTAACGCTGAGATGGTAACGCATCTGTAAAGATTCTGGTATAGCAGATGTCTATGTGAATCATGCATCTCCATCGATTGTTGTCAACGCTTACTAGTGCCTTGGACATAATAAAAGTTCAGTTGGCAAGCAATTGGTTACGTTAACCTTTGGCATAAAAGATTTTTTAAATAATTAACCTCGTCCCCACTAGGAACATTTGTCGCGCGACATGTGTCCCCGGTGACATCGGGCGATGTCAGGCGACGTCGGACGACATCGCCGCGACATTGTTGAAACTGTTCTTTTCATCGACTGTGCAACAAGAAACAGTTTCAACAATGTTGCGGCGATGCCGTCCGACGTCGCCCGACATCGCCCGATGTCACCGAGGACACATGTCGCTCAACAAATGTTCCTAATGGGGACAAGGCTTAACTGGATTTTGGACTAACATTTTTAATATGTGGCTTAAGCATTCAGAATTGAGTATCAGTAGATACTTATAAAATGATTGATAGAATGCAGTGTTTTTTATATTATTTAGCTCTATTACAGATTAGTATATGCTATTTTTGGATATAAGGACCAAATTATGGAAAGCCTCGTTTTTTTAGCCTTTTAGTGAGTTTCTCGTAATCGATTCTTAATATCGTTTTACGTCAGTCATTATAAGTATTGTTCTACGAAGTTGAGTAACTAATCTTTTTTCTTTTTCTAGCTTTACGTCAAATACCAAGAAACACGTTTGACGTAAATTGAAATCGTGTGATAAACATGAATTACCCAAACTAATTTGCTAAATGGTGGTGATTCTGGATCGTTATTGTTTTGAACTAACGCTTCAGTTGGGTCTGGTCATCTCTTACTTGCCTTGGTTATTTTAAATTCATTTGAATTGTGACACCAGGCCGTAACCTTTTAACACGCACAACTTGTTATACTTTTGACGTGACAACGTCTTATAAATTGGTTTGCCGGGTGACACTTCAAGAAACTGCGTTACGCTCCGCTCACGTTATGCGCTCACAATGAGAGCGAGTGAGAGGCACGCGTCCCTTCCACTCGGGCATGGTTAGCCCGCCTAAGAGCGAGAGAGACAGACATAAAAAGTGAAAGGCACGCGGATTTCATCCTTCTTCCTACTATACGAATGAATATTCACATTAAAATTATTTTACCACTCAAAGTCGTTGTCACGTAAAACTTTCGCCCGTATACCGACTTTACAGGCAACCAATTTTTTTATATTATTTTCATTCCCTTGATTTAACGCGAATGATTTAACCATTCAAATTCTTAAGATTTAAATCAGTGTTCCTGGAGTATCCTTTACCTACTATTTAGAATGACCAAAAAACTTAAACTTTCTGACCGACTGACTGACTCCTTGACAAATCAAAATATAAATGGTTTGTTCAAAATAAAATAAAAATGTAATCACTTCCAATTTTGTTGATAAGAAGCTACTAAGGCCTTTTCTTTTCACATAATGATATGATACTAAATAAAAATGCATCGGCACCTACCTTCATATTGGAATTTGTACTTCTAACTACCCACGTGTCCTTTTTGTAATAATGGCCATTTAATAATAAATTGCTACGAGTAATTAAATCTAATGATCCAATTATGTTGAATATTAAAACAAGGCTTAAGTAGGCGGAAACGTAAGACGTACAATTTCCTTCAATTTCAACCATAAAAAAATATAATTAAAGTACAGAACACAATTTCGGAACGTTATAGTTAAAGTTTACTGTGTGACATTTTGACAGGTTTAACCTTGAGGTGTAATTATATCAAACTAGCTGACACGGCTACGCGTTGCTGTAGTAGTTATTGAAATAGGTTAGATCAAGCTGCACACGGTGTGCATTGGTTAAGTGGATTTAATTATATTAAAAACGTGACACGTAATGTATATTATAAGAAGATACAAATTAGAAATTACTTATGTACAAAAGTATAGAACCTCATAAGTGTAAAGCAGGCGCTTTTACCGTTGGACTTCGCGAAGTCATTATCAGAGTTTTATTTTTATTATGTACCAGCTGTCCCCCGCGGTTTCACCCGCGTTATATCAGATTTTTGGTTACTAAAAAAAGAAGATGAAAAATATTCTATGTCCGTCCTCTGGTCCTAAACTACCTCTCCACCAATTTTCAGCCAAATCGGTTGTGCCGTTCTTGAGTTATAAAATGTGTAACTAACACGACTTTCTTTTATAAATATAGATATCAAGTAATTAACTTCGGCATTATCACCATCAAGCGGAACGCGCCATGATGGGCAAAGGTTTACTTGAAGGTTTTCTAAAGGACCAGTTTTGTGCCCTTAGCATCCAACTTCTTTCAGCGAGTCTATGAAGTTAATAACTTTTTCAGAATAACTCCATTAATATTTAAGAAATCCAGGAAATTAAATTTCTTACATTAGGCCCAAGTCATTTGGTAGCTCTAGTTCTGATGCTTACCGTACCTTTGAACCTTCCGTTTACCATTCATCTCTAATGACAAAGGCAATGTGCCCAGCCTGTAGCATTTTCAAGCCCGACTATTATTTTCGATGTCGATCATTATTTAAAAAAAAACAGTCAATTCAAGGCAATCAAGAAGCTGCAGGAAGTGAGTGAAACATTAGAATTTAGATAAAATTAGCATTCAAAATATATTTAAATTGCCTTGAACTTAATTTAAAGCAATTTGACAGAACTAGTTTTAAATGAAATCAATTTCTTTTGCACGCAAGGCGTAATAATCGCGGAAACGTAGTAGAATAAAATTATGTTCTAGAATACTATTAAATTCTCCACTTCCGTCACGAGAAAAACAGTATCATTGGTTACCATGCTTAGTCAAGGCAGATTCTCTATTCTTTTTATAATACGGCATTTGACACTATTAACCGATAAATATCTAAGACATATTTTTATAAAACCTATCTTTTTATTAGTCCTAAGCATCGGATTTGTTTTTAATTTACTGTAAATTTGGATTTTTAGTTGCTTTAAAATCAATAAATAGTTAGGCAATAGGGTTGCTAGCTTGTGACGTCACAAGCTGGTATTGGCATACAAAGTCTATTGAAGAATTGCGTTTTGACAGCTCATAAAAAGTACGTCAATTGATGATGGTGTCAAATACCGGATACAAGTGCAAATATCCTTTAAGATTCACCGATGTCAGTGGTGTCCAGGATAAACTTAGAAAAGTACACACAGGAGAATAACAAAAAGATAATAGCGCGATTTCTTAACACAGCTTTACAGTTATAGTTGCCGTCATAATATTTGAACACTGAAACATCAATGCTAAGTTATTTGCAATTTACATTAGCACTTAGCAGGAGTTGCACGTGAGCAAATAGACCATAAACGTAACGCAAATACATAATTAAATGACGAGTCAACGTTACGACAAACTAACACTCGGGTTATATGCAGTACTTGTAACGTTACCCAACAGGAAAAGGGTCCATGAGAGCCCACCTTATAGCATTGTACGATCTAATAAAAAGATCATTATTTGTGGACGTAATAGGTTTAAAATCAGGGCATATGATCAGGGTTACGTGTAGCAATAACACCGGGTTTGTAAACGAGGGTACTTTAAACTGCTATCTAGCTTGAAATTTTGGATTGTACCGGGTATAATATGGACGCCTTAAAAGAATTATATAAAAAATATATCTATAAAAATGATTTGCTGTTCGTTAGTCTCGCTAAAACTCGAGAACGGCGGAACGGATAATTATCTTATCTTGGTCTTGAAATGTTCGTTGAGGTCTAGTAGGTAAGGTTTAATAGGAGAGGAAAATTAGAATAATTGCCGGGAAAACCTTCAAAACAGCCCTCTTCTATTTCACATACAAACGTTTTTTAAATAAAATGGAGAGTCAATTTGTAATTTATTACCGCTGCATAAAGTTCAAATTCGCGTGCGAGTAAGGTAAAGTAGGGTTGAGTAGGGTAGAGTAGGGTAAAGAAGGGTAGAGTAGGGTAAAGTAGGGTAGAGTAGAGTAGAGTACAGTAGGGTAGTGTAGGGTTGGGTAAAGTAGAGTAGAGTAGGGTGGAGTAAAGCCGCGGGCAAAAGCTAGTAAATAAATAAAATGTTTGGAGCAAGCCACGAGGTACAGCGTCAATGCGATTTTCCACAAATTGGAAGACAAATCGGTTGATCAGACAAACGTACATAAGGACCAAAAATTACTATATTAATGATATTTATATACAAAAATCTGACTTACCCAGTCTCTATATTGCTGCATTATACATCTTTTGAACAATTTGCCGAATTTGTATAATTCGTGGGGTGGGTTGATGATGATAGAGGTTTTTCCGAGGGATATCACTTCACTCAGCCTTTCAGGGACCGGCAGGATTGCTGGCTTCTCGTCAAGGTCGTGGCTTAAACATTTCTCTGCTAGGAATTCGTTGAATTTTCCGTATTCACCGGTAGCTATTTCTAAAACTGGAGAAATATTGGTTGATTAAACATCTTATATATAAAATTCTCGTGTCACAATGTTAGTTAGCTTACTGCTCCGAAACGGCTTTGCCGATTTTTACTAAATTTTATATGCATATTCAGTAGGTCTAAGAATAGGCTACTATCTATTTTTCACACCCCTAAGTGATAAGGGTTGTTCACCCTAAACATTTTTACTGCGGGTAAAACCGCGGGAGGCAGCTAGTAAGAGTATAAAAAAAATATTATTATACATATATATTAAGTATTGCACTTGAAGAATTCTTTACATCTAGATAATGTTAGTCAAAGGGCAGGTTAATTAATGGTAATTAAAAACGATCTGTTATTAAAATAAAGTAATTACAACGTTCTTTTATAAAAGCTGTATATAAAAATAATTTACAATTCTGTCGGGAACCTGTTTCAACTCGTTATCTGTGGTTTTGATTGAACAATTTAGATTAAAAACATTGAAACGGCGGCCGGCCCTTAAAAGGAGCGACATTTTTCTGATATTCTTTCTTCTTTCTTTATATATCTAAGATTTTTTTCTTAAATCAAGCTTTTTGTGGGTTTCGTGAATCAACCACAGTAGTCCAATTTAATTTTAAGAAATTCGCGTGGCCTTTTTACTAAACATTTGACAGTAACATACAGATCAAAGGCAGACCACATTGGAGATGGGCAGACGAAATAACAAAGGTAACTGACCTTTGCTGGACGCAATTAGTTCAGGAAACCTTCGCTTTTCTTACTTAAAAAAATAATGCAAGGAAAAGAAGGCTTTCTCATTTTTATTTATTTTATTTAATATACTGAGGATCACGAAAATTATCTTACAAGTCTGTAATGTATAATATTGTCGAGATATACATCAGGACATCAAACATCATATCTAGAGCTCAAACCGTAGGTGCTTAATAAAGCCGAGACTGACCTCACTCGTAGTCGTAACACAATGCATAATTTTACAATGTTTACACGATTAATTTACATTAATATGATATTTCAATTGGACAGTTCACAGGTTCTTAATATCATTAACAGCTAATACACGGATTAACACCTAATAACTTACAGCCTATTAAATAAAGTTACACAAAGTAACAATAGTTAAATAAACAGTTAACACATTAATTTGCATTTACACGAGTCATGTGAAATGATTGATGAACTATTCACCCAAACATTTTAATGCTAATCGCGTCCACTATGAGATTTATAGGCATGATCTACTGAACTATGCATACGTAATTATTCAAATACTACACTCAGGTTAAAAGCTTGACAAAAGTGTCAGTATGCAAGTTACGTTCGAATAAATTTCGGGAGAATCATGCCATGAGAGTTCATTCCTTGGGCCATGACTCCAGCTAGCCAGCCGGCTGTCAAGGTCATGATAATTTTATACTCAAATTGTAAACAGTATTCAACCCCTGTTATGAGTATGAATGTAGAGAGTTGGAAGAGGAGAGGAAGACCGAAGAAAAAATGGATGGAATGTGTGAAGAATGATATGAAGGAGAAAGGGGTAAGTGATAGCATGACGGGTGACAGGTTGGTATGGAAGAAAAAGACATGTTGCGCCGACCCCAAGTAAAATGGGATAAGGGCAGGAAGAAGAAGGATTCAACCCCTGGGGGCGTACCACAAGCTCTTATAGCAGTATTACTTTGACATTACTTTCAGTGGGAAAGAGACGGCGCTAGACAACGTGTCTAACGTTGTCACTTGCACACTCTTGCAACAGGACTAAAACAATCTTACTTTAAACGTCATGGTAAGGGGGCTGGTTGTGGAAAAGTTCTATTAGTTACCGCGGCCCCGGAACATAAAGGGCAACCCAAGGAACAAGGGTGGGTTGGTTAGTAAAAGTGTGACGCTCCCTCCCGCTCAGGGCGGGAGGTGTCATTGATAATTTTCCATATTAAAAGAAAAAGTATTCGACAGGATTTTCTAAAAGTCAGGATCTGCCCGAGGTAATACTTATACGACTTGAAAGAATGGAATCCATTGTCATTGAAAATCACATAATATTTGAATAAGGTTTACACATAAGAACTTACTTAAGAAGAACGTATTGAATAAAATTTGCATAATGTCTGTATGTTTTGGAGATAAAGAAATCTAATGAGGTAGTTTCTAGAGATCTAACTCATTTTAATTACCTACATCGGTGGGCCATGAGGATGACGATTATTATAAATGGAATCTACCTTTATTTTGTGTATGATGTCATCTTTTAGGCAAAATATTTTGTCTACTATTTCACCTAACATGATCCGTACTTAATATTATAAATGCGAAAGTAACTCTGTCTGTCTGTCTGTCTCTTCTTCACGCCTTAACCACTGAACCGATTTGATTAAAATTTGGTACAGATGTAGGCTGGGACCCGAGAAAGGACATAGGATAGTCTTCATCCCGGAAATCCCCTGGGAACGAGAACTATTATTCCACGCGGACGAAGTCGCGGGCAAAGGGTAGTTACTAATAATTACTGGCGTCTCAACCGTTTGTTGAGATTTTAAGGTTCATAAGACCAAAAGCTACCATTTATCCGAACTGAAAAACTGTTTACAGTCAAAATCTAATTTTTATGTTACTATTAGAAAGTTATTCCTCAAGAGTATAAAACATTTAATAAGAAGAAAAGTGGCGGGTTTTTGGCCTATACCATATCTAGAAGCTCTATGATAACAACTTTTTAAAGTTCGCATCGAATTTTAATAACTCCACAAACTTTGTCTTTACTTAGATCCGTAAGCACATTATAATTATGTCTTATATTACGCACTATATTTTTGGTAGTGCGCAATAGTTACGCAGTGATTTCCACCTAAAAATTAAAAGTAACCTAACAATATTTTTGCTAATAACAATATTATTTGGTATTTTAGGTTATGACGATCAGAGCGAAAACCTGTCAGTATCTTGGGCTTGATTGGACTTAGGAGAGACTTAATTAACGCAATGACCTGGCGTAGGCAGGTAATAATGATCATGATGACAATACGTCTTCCTTACTCGAAATTTTGTGCATGAACGTAAAGGTATTGGAGAGGAGAGAAAGGCCGGAGAAACGGTGAATTGTGTTAAAAATTGTGTTAAAAAAATATGAAGGCGAAACGAGTGAGAGATATAATAATAAATAATAACAAATGTTTATTTCCAAACAACTTAATACTAAGGTAGCATGACGTTTGACAGGTTGAAATGGAAATGAAAAACGTGTTACGCCTACCCCAAGTAAAAAGCGATAAAAGCAAGAAGAAGAAGATACTCACAGTAATCTGCTGGGTTGTGGTACATGGGGCATTGAAGCCCAACGGATGCTAGATACGGCACCGTGTCCTCGCTTGAGCCGTGATATATGCAGAAACCCTCTGCGAGCATGTACACCTAAGTAAATAAGAACAGTATGTGAGCAAGGTAATCATATTCATATCTAATTGGCTGCACGTTATTATAGGTATGAGAAATCGAATTAAAATCATCAGTAACTTGTCCATTCATTATGTCGTTCTTTCCTGTTTCATTCCTATATAAGTACATGTTTTTTACTTTTAATAGGTAGACCTTTTTTAATACCTATTAAATCAGGAACTACGTTCTAGACACAAAGAGTGATTTGCCCAGAGTCATGACTTTGAAAAATCTAGTTTTGCTAATAACTTGTTGATGTGGATAGACAAGCTAATTACTTAAGATTGGTTATGGTAGTTTCCTTTTTTATTTAATTGACTTTTTAGCAGTTTTGAAAACTGGGTATTATATCAGTGTAAAATATGCATCCAATGAGTGTGGTTCCCCTCTATAGTTTAATTACTGCCAGTACTAATGATGATGTTTTTGGCAAGACGGTGTTGATTGCCCTATACCTACTATGACAATTAAGGTGAAACCAACGGACGACGAAGTGTTTGAAGTATTCTGAAGACGATTAAGACACCAAAATCTTTTTCACTAAAAGTTTTTGTTTAAACTTGAAAAGCTTTCAATCACATTTTTGTTCGTATTATATTGAGATTATATTTTGTATTTTATATTATTAGCATGAATTTATCTCACAGGCATTTCTACCTACGCAATTCAAAGCAATTTGCAAGGAATCATATTTAGTTAGTAGAAATGTAATAGAAGACCACACTACCGATTTGGGGTAACCTGTTATGATAGTTGTGTTGTGAAATAAATAAATAAATAAATTCTTTTTTTTTCTCTTTTTAGGGATATTTGGAACCAGCTATATCGAAGTCAAACCTGACTTTGTTAAAACCACATCCGTTGTATTTTCTTAACAATGTACTTAATTAGCAGTTACCGAAATATAGGTATACTTATTTTTAGTATTTTCTAGGAAATAAAATGTCCTTTTGGCAACAGTCGAACCGGTAGTTATTTATAAGATCCATTAAATATAGAACGAGCACTCTATGTCAAAGATAAAATTGTAGTTTTAGTTGAATATTAATGTATCAATAGCCTTAGCGGAGTTACTTGCCTTGTGCCCAACATAATATACAACCTTTTACGTAACAGCTTCTAACCTCATATTGACAGGCGAGAAAAAGTCCCCATTGTTTGGTATGACGGCAAAACAAGATAGGCAGACGGAGGTGAAGCCTTGTGTAGCGTACCTACTTATGAAGTATAATATGATTCTATTTACTTCTGGTTGGTCCAGAGTCCCCCATAATTACGTAAACGAAGGACGTGTGAAATTCGTCAAATTTCGGAGAATTCGGTGTTGATCAGATGGTGGCTATGTTTATTAATAAATACCAAATTAAGTAAAGTTTTAGGAGGCCTCGCAGCACAAAAAGGATTTATTTTTTCAGATTTTCTTGTAATTTTTAAGTAACTAGCGACCCGCCCCAGCTTCGCACGTGTGTTACAAATCTTTAAAAATCCCGGCTTTTCTCTACTATAATAAGCATGTATTATACATAATAAACCTTACTTAAGAATCATTCTATCTATTAAAAAAAACGCATCAAAATCCGTTGCGTAATTTTAAAGATCTAAGCATACATAGGGACAAACAGAGGATAGCGACTTTGTTTTATACTATGTAGTGAAGAACAAACCATTATCTGAGATCAAAGAGATTTCTAAGTTTCTTTGTCTGAGATAAATCAAGACAGGCACATGGGAGATTTTTCACCCCTTTTGAACTAGACCTTAAAACGCATATTTTTCCGGTTCAGTCGTGTGACTCAGATTTTGTTTCCCTCGTTTATGGGGATAATGAAGTGTCGGGTGTATTCGTTCTATGTGTGTCATACATAGCACATTTCTGAGAAAACGATAAAGATCTGATAAACAAAAGCCGTATAACCAGTATTAATGAGAACGTTTACAGACATCGTCTTCAAAACAAGAAGGTACCTGCTTATAAGCTAAAAGTGTATATGTAGGTACTGTACTGAATAGTACATTTTTGTACGGTATCCTCATATCTTTTTTAACCGGTTATTTTGACGTCCGTTAAATAAACATTGACTTAACAGAAGTGTTAGATTCTGTTCTGAACATAACTAACTGTAGTTTATTTGCGAGTCGAGTTTGATTTATGATTTAGAGACTTATTAGCATTAATAATATTTAAATTTAGGAAAGTTCTTAGTTGTTTGTAAACAAAACGAAGCAGGTTAAGGTTAATATAACCCATTAATTAGGCCATATTTTGATAGATAAACATTTTATTGATGCTTGCGCACAAAATATTAATGGTGCTTCTGGTCCTTTCGTCAAATAAAAGGATCAAAAGGACCACTCGTAATTTTCGCTATAAACATATCTTCTAGACTCCTATAACAATCTTACCTGATCAAACATAGAGTAGATAGATGCAGGTGGCTGGTGAATGGTGCAGATTATCGTGCGTCCACTCCGCGACAAGCTCTTCAGCATCTCCATGCATTGAGCCGATGTTCTGCTGTCTAGACCTCTGCACAAAAAGCAAGCTTAAGTCAACAAACTCTATCTATATTAAATTCGAAAATGATGTAAAAATCAACAATAGCTTCCTGTATTACGTAGAGGTCTACCAATTTATTATTTAAACCGTTTAGATAAGTAAATAATTTAAAAATCTTTTATTTGTCAGATGACATTGAGCAAGGCCGTGGCTTTTTATTAATTTCGGGGTCAGATCAACTTAGAACTTGTTTCCGGGTCTAGATTTCTCTACAAGCGATAGGCGAATTTCGCAAAGGAAGCTTTGAAGATCCCAAATTCAACCCAAAAAAGCTTTTTTGTAAAATAAGTAGTCTATAAAATGTTAGCCAACTCCGGTTAAGCAGTAAACAATCTTCTAGGGCTCAACTGGGAGTGGACACCACAAAAAAAAAACTTATTGCATCCGCAACCTTAGGAGCTTAACACTTCTCCTTTATCTCTTATAATATTTATCTACATACATACTTTCTCTGTTCTGTGCATACATACATTGATGACTAGATAGTTATTGCTGTGTAGTCTGCCTATATTTATTTTTGACACTTTCCAGCCGTCTACTTGTTTTGGAACTGTGCCCTTCTAAACGGTTGCCAACTGCTGGCCTAGAGGTTTGAGAGCTCACTGGGACCTTATAAATAAAATGGATAAACTACTTACGTGGTAGGTTCGTCAAGAAATAGCACTGGAGGGTTGTCAATTAACTCCACAGCTATAGACAGCCGTTTCTTCTGTCCTCCAGAGAGGTTCGAACATCTCGTGTTTTCTGATCCAGCCAAACCCAGCGTGCAGAGGATTTCGTTTATCTAGAACAAATAAAAAAAACTGTTAGTTTGCAGTATCTAAAATAAAAAATATCTAATAGGATGATTAAAGAAGCATGTAAAACAGCGGGTGACGCGATCTTAACTGTATATAACCGATGCATTGTCGAAGGCGTCTTTCCTCGCAAATGGCGACGCGGATTTATTCGAATAATTCCAAAGAGTGGCGACAAGCCTCCGGACGACCCGAAGTCGTATAGGCCCATTACGCTTTTACCATCTTTGGGAAAACTTCTGGAGCGCCTCATTGTTCCGCGCTTATTACCGGACGGACCAAAATTTCATACTAATCAATACGGTTTCACCTTAGGTAAATCTACAGTCAACGCGGCCCTTTCCGTCAGAAGAACTGTTAATCTATCCGTACACAAATACGTAATTGGGATCTTTCTTGACATTTCTGGAGCATTTGATAACGCTTGGTGGCCTATGCTTTTACTAAAATTAAAAACCCGCGGTTGCTACAAAAACATCTATAATCTCATTTACTCGTACTTTCTTAACGGAACCGCGATACTTAAGCTAGGACATTTTTCTGTGAGTAAAACGCTAACTATGGGATGTCCTCAGGGCTCTGTTATCGGTCCTTATCTATGGAATCTAGGTTTTGATGATTTTCTCGCGATTCCGCTTCCAAGCGGCTGTTCCCTAACCGGTTACGCGGACGACGGCCTACTGCTCATTCAGTCAAGTACTCGAGCCGGACTTGAGAACTTGGCTGACACATGCCTACGTTTAATATCACAGTGGGGTGATCGTAATCGTCTTACCTTCGCACCGCAAAAAACATATCAACTTATACTAAAAGGCAATCTTAAATCGTGGCCTAGTATTAAATTTAATAACGTTCCCGTCAAAAAACAGCAAGCTGTATGCTATCTTGGCATGGTGTTAGAAAGAAATTTTTCATTTGTTGATCATATAAAAACAGTAGGTGAAAAAGCTAAAAGGAACTTTTATGCCCTAACGAGAATATCTAAAGCAACTTGGGGTTTATCATTTTTAACTTTAAAAACTATATACGGGGCTACCTACTTAGGTTGTATATGCTACGGTGCACCTGTTTGGGCCGATAGGGCCACAATAGGGGCGGTACGACGTAAACTACTTCAAGGTCAACGTTTGGCTTTGATATTTTTATGCAAAGCGTATAGAACGGTCAGTACTGAAGCCCTACCGGTACTCGCAGGTGTACTTCCAGTCGATCTTGAGGTACAGCGTCGTGCTTCAATGTACTATTCCGCGCGGGAAACCATGGACACTGACTTTATACCACAACGCGACTTTAATAAAATTTCTAGATTATTTAAACCGCAGACTGAAGTCTGGGAGGAGATCTTATCCGAATGGCAAAGTAAGTGGGATAATTCCATGAAGGGCCGTCACCTTCATCTGTTCTTTCCATCCGTTCGTGAGCGGCTGGCTAAGACATGGTTGGAGGTTGATCATTGCGTTGCTCAATTTCTCACAGGTCATGGCAATTTTAAAAGTAAACTATATTCTTTCAAACTTGTTGCTTCGCCTTTGTGTCAATGTTCCTCATCGAACTGTGAATTCGAACAATCTGCACATCACATCCTATGGGAATGTATTCTTTGGCAGAATGAGCGCAATGTTATGTTGGATAGTTTACAGGTAACATCCGGTGTTGTTTATTATACGGACCTTGTGGAAACCAGAACCAATTTCCGTGCGTTCAAGCGTTTTTGCCATACCTACTATTGGAATCAATCGTAACAGCTTACATTTTAGGACCCATTAATTTTTAACAGATCTAATTCCGTGGTGCTAGGCAATCTGGGCTTCTCCCAGTTGTAATCGCCCCCTTGTGCCTATCGGCCTAGTTCTGTTCTGTCTCCTGCTTGTTATGGAGGGAAGTGGAAAATATATATTTTTCTTACTCCTCCGCTGTTCTTTTCTGATTAATTTCGTTGCGGGATCCAAGACAGTTGTATCGTTTCTCCGGGACTCGTCGAGCTTCATTGCTCGGCGCTTTTCTGGCGGACTCCACTGTTGATTCTGGCTTTCAGGAGTTGCAGTGGTTGGGAATAGTGTGGTGGGATTGTCCCAAAAAAAAGTATCTAAAATAAAGTTTTGGATTTTGTTTAGTACGACAATATGTTGTATTTGTAAAGGGAACTGAAAGTGGTTTTTCTTGCTTCCAAAATGCAGTGAGCAAAACATTTTGTTTGTTACCTACGTAATGATGTAGTTATACAATCTATCTAAATGTTAATCTGTCCAGCTTTTTTAAACTATTACTGCTTATTGCTAGCCCGGATGCTATTCCACATGGTTCGTTATAGTAAAATTTTGTTCGTTATGAATTTTGTCTGGACTTTAAAAGAGACTATGATCCCGGAGTTTGTTGCGGCATCTCCTACAGTAAAATCCATTCTTACTAATACTATTACTAGTAATATTATAAATGGGAAAGTGTGTCTGTCTGTCTGTATGCTTTTCTTTCTTTCACGGCAAAACGGAGCGACGAATGGACGTGATTTTTTAAGTGGAGATAGTTGTAGGGATGGAGAGTAACATAGGCTACTTTTTGTCTCTTGCTAACGCGAACGAAGCCGCGGGCAAAAGCTAGTTATGTACAAAAGTGAATCAAATATCCTATTGCTAATAAACCTTTTCATTTCTAAGTATGGGTTGACTGTCAGATTGACTGAATACGGCTGAATACCAATGTTTTACATGGAGCCTTTAGTTCTTCACAACCCAGTTTCTTAGATTGACAGGTATTTGGGCTTCTGATTAAAACCATTTTGTTTCTTTCCACTACACTATTGAAAAGGCTAAATAAAATGAATCTAGTTGTCAATTTCTAACGACTGACAAGAATTTACGAATGACAACTGGGCCAAAAGAATTCACTAGTTTTAACCGAGACACAGAGGTATCCCACCATCTACTTAGCACCAGACTGCTATTAAGAAATTTGTAATGAGGAAACTCAATAACACAGCACAACCTTGGAATCGGATCTAGCGGCGCCAGATCCCGCTTAGCCGTCACGATTGCGACCACAGACCGAACGAAGCAGTAGTTTTAATAATATCTCATCTCACATAAAGTTTAGCTCAAGGGGCCTCTGCAAGTTGGCTTCGCCCCTTGTACGCCTTCCAAAAGTCCAGCATCCCTGGATTCCAAGATATGTATTCATATATATACATAAATAATAATAATATTTATTCATTCTTCAGGCTACAAAGAGGTCTACTGTGTTAGGAACAATATAATTTAGCCCATGTTAGTACTTTAGCTTTAGTTTTAGCAATACAGATTGCTCGACAAGATTAAAGCTAAGTCGTCCCTGACCCCTAACCAACTGAACTAGCTAACTGAAGTTTTTCCCACGTCAAACGTATAAATAATGCTAATTTAAATATTTTTTTAATACTTACTGTAAACTTTATTAATAGAATACGCATATTTGGTATTTTATTTACCAACAACAAAAACAAATGACGATATTTGGGAAGTACAATGCCTTTTGACCTGTGCCCATGTGACCCTTTAAATAAATATATCGACATACATCAAAAATATTCGTTTTGTTAAATGAATTACTTAAAATGAACTTTGTGCTTCACTGTGTAAGTACGTCATTATAATAAAAACTAGGAAACGGCTGGATGGCTTTGGTAATTAAAATAATTGGTAATTCAATTGAAGTAGAGGTACATACGTAAGTGTTTTTTTAAGTAAATATGACAGGCTAGTCTAGTCAGTAGCTATATGTGTATAATACATAGCATAGCACACAACATAAAATCCGATAATGTAAAGGAGTGGGATGCTAGTAAATAATAATTATGCTTCAGCATATTTGGGTATTTCCATTTTAATCCTTCGAGCACACGTGATTGGAGACACAACAGAAAGACAATAGCAGCCCGACAGCCGGCTGTCGGTTGATCGTTGAAAGGTTAAACGTAATACGTAATTTCTATAAAATCTCTCCTAATTTAAGCCCTAAACCTAATCTGGTTCATTTTCAGTTTATTGTAACGATAGATTTATTGTAAAGATAGATTTTTAGTTGCTTTGAAATCAAGTTAGTCATCCGAGCTGTTAAATTGTTACGTCATAAGGTGACATTTGACATTGCCATACAAAATCTATTGGAGAATTGCGTTTTGACAGCTCATAAAAAGTACGTCAATTGATGATGGTGTAATTTACAGTATTATCTTTCGGCTAATAAATAATGACTTAAACATACCACGCTAAGCTTCAGTTTTTCAGTCAGAGTGTCTCCTAGCTTCATGTCTGCGGCGAATTTCATCAGCTCAGCCACAGTGAACAGCGGGTTGAGTCGGTCATCCTGAAGAATGTAGCATGACTTCTTCCTATAGGCCTCCAGTGAACCCACTAAGCTCTTAGGACCTAGTTCACAAATTACGTCCCCTGCTCTTATTTTGCCTGTGACGCCTCGGGTACTGAAACAAATGGTAGTTGTTTAAAAATCATGTAAAGATTGCAGTCTCGTAATGCAACTTCACTTCGCCTACTTGACCACATATTCGCGTTACTTGGGTAATACAAACTATACCCTAGACTTGTTGGAAATAGGTTAGTATTGTTTTGCATCTACTTACTATGCCAATATTTGGCCTAATACGCCACAAGTTTAGGAGTACTATCGGAAGAAATAGACCTTACAAATATTTGTTTAGTGCGGGAATCGAGCCCGCGACTCGCAGTGCGGCAGCCAAGTGCTCAGACAATAAGCCAATCGTGTTTTCATAGAGGAAATCAAAAAGTACAATCAGTATTTTATTTTGACAATACCTTTTGATATGGGTCCAATTTTCAACAATATTTTTAAGTTTATCAAAAGCAAAATGTATTTAACTGACTTTAAAAAAGGAGGACAGTCTAAGTTCGTATGTGCGTTTATAATACTTTTGCCAATTAGGAACAGGTTTAAAAATGTACAAACTTACTTAAAAGGATAAAGAAAATAAATTACTTTTTATTAACAACAACCGACTCCAAAAATACAAAGACTTTGGCGGGTACCTCCTTGACTGTCATATTATGATCATTTTATTGTTTTGTTTTCTTTGTTACAAGTCATTGCACTCAGTGCATTGTGTCAGTGTCAAGTTAAATATTTTAAACTAAAGACTATTAGTGGTCAATGTTTCTTCGGTTGGAAACGCACGTGTGTTTTAGGTTGTAAAGTCTTTCATTCGAATATTTCAATAACATACTATGATTAATTTACCGTGCATTGTCCTTTGAACTGAAAAGTGTTATTTCCAACCTGGACATTGGCAGTAATCATCGAAATCTCGATGGATTGCCATAAATAATATAAAGTTGAAGTTGTAAAGACTATAGTAAGTTACCTACCAGTTCCCCGACCTGAAAAGTTCGTTGCAATTTTATATAGGTACTATATTATGTACAGTCAGCTCCAAAAGTGTGTGCGTGTTTTCAAGCATATATGAGAAAATGACAACTCCCAACAATATTTATTGCTCAATGCTACTAAAGTTTGATAAAGATAAAAACATGCGTTTATATCGCCACAGTCACAAGATTTTATATTGTCTTTGGTGCAACGCGGTCACAAAGTGAGTTTCGCTCCGTCGTTAAGAAGTCTACTTTGAAAGTCCAGTGGCCTTTTCAAAGAAGATGCTGTTATTGTTCGTATTTTTTAACTAATGAAAATAAGTAAAAAATATCTGAAAATAAGATTAGACCAATATTCCATAAAATGTCTACTTACGAAAAGCCGGTAAGTGCGTTCATGAGGGAAGATTTCCCGGCGCCAGAAGGACCCATGATGGCGGTCAGCTGACCAGATTTGAACAGCCCTGACACACTTTTTAGTATGGTCTTCTTCTCTAGAACAAAAGGGTAAGATTATACATTTATACAAGGTGTATTTTTGGTCTTGCTCAACCCGCTAGGAGCTGATTCTACCCATGAAAACAAACAACTTTTATAATGGAACCAACTCTGAAATCCCGAAAAAAATATCAGCTGTTTCCTACATTATGATCGGGAGGGCATTGAACTTTTCATAGAAACAGCTGATATTTTTTCGCGATTTCAGAGTTGGTTCCATAATAAAAGTTGTTTGTTTCCATGGGTAGAATCACCTCCTAGCGGGTTGTGCAAGACCAAAAATACACCTAGTATTTACTGGGGATTCCTTATAGGACTCGACAGTTAATAATTTTTAATTTTCTACACATCTCGACAAAAATATACATGTATAAACTAAAAAAATAACTTTAACTATGCCATCATATCATACTCCTTCGTACGCACAATATGCTAACTATTCACTCTTGTGAATATATTTTATACTAGCTCTTTCACGCGGTTAAGTTTTTGATTAACTGCCCCGCTCCTGTGGATCATGGCGGGATATGCCCATAAGTATTTTTTTCCGTCTTTGCCGCATTTTGCATTGATGCTTCAGTTGTATTGGTCATAGCGTGATATTATATGTACCTATAGCCTATGTTACTCGCTGATAACGTGGCTTTATAATGGTGAAAGAAGTTTTCAAAACGGTGCAGTAGTTTCGGAGCCTATTCGATGCAAACAAACAATCAAATCTTTCCTCTTCATAATATAGTAAACACAGTTTTATTAGTGAACGATTGAAACGGCATTTAATTGTCAAAATGTCAAGATAGTAGAAACGTAAAGGTCAACTAGAGACTTCCTAGATTAATTGTATGCCATAATCAATTAGCATTGCAATAATTCTGCCAAAAACCAAGTAGGTATGTATAATATATATATTTTGACATCCACGTCTGTTAAAATGTAAATGAGGACAAATTAGTATAATAAAATAGACAGTTGATTATATTTATATATTTACTACATTGGAATTCTAAATTTTTACTGAGTTTTTTTCTTTATAGCCAGATATTTAGACACCTATTTTTTAAGGTCACATTCGCGTTTATAAGTCGTCTGTATACACTTTGATTCAAGTTTTGCGCGCGTAAGACGTGCTTTGACAACCGAAGCTCGGCAAATAAAAAAAAGTATGCAGATTTATGAATCCAGTCACAGATAGTTACAGGAATTGATTAGTTTGATACTTGACAAAGATAAAGTAATAAATATAACAATGAGATAACATAATATGTTTCTCTACGGTAACTTATTTATCATTGAAATCTCGTGAGCTGTTATAGAGGAAAACATCTTCATTACGTATTATTTTCAATGTTTATAAATGGTTACTTAGCATTCCGACCAGGTTCCATAAACGACACTAGATGTAATCTGTGGTCTGTTATTATATTATAAAAAACTAGCTTCTGCCCGCGGCTTCGCTCGCGACAAAAAGTAGCCTATGTTACTCTCCATCCCTTCAAAATCACGTCAATTCGTCGCTCCGTGTTGCCGTGAAAGAAAGACAAACATACAGACAGACAGACAGACACACTTTCCCATTTATAATATTAGTATGGAAAATATGCTAAAGTGCTTAAAGTTTATTTTTTTGTACTAACAGGATCGTATTTTCTTACGTAACTTTAACATAGAATAAATCTCCGGTAAACATAATATGATTATAGATAACGATAGCCGTAATTACGCCGAAAAGTATTAGATAAGTGTAGTTAGGATGTAGTATATAGATACGTACGGCTATTATTTTGATCAAAAATGGCCTTCAAAAATGACATTGAAACGTAACGGACTAAATTGCTAGGTTCACCATGTTTATGTTAAAATAAAGATTTTTTAAATCGTTATTATTATGTTAATGAATTTAAGTTTCCATCCAATCGATGCGGGCTGATACTAGGGCGAGGTGATCTTATAAATAAAGTACATATTATAAATAATTAAACGTAAGTAATATTGGAAACAAGGACGTCTTGTAGGTTTTAATCATTTTAAATAAAAAAAAAACAAATGGGAAAAAGTCGTTTCTTTGTCTCGGCCTAATTAATGAGACCTTATTCGAATTACCGAACTAATTGTTACAAAAATTATCAAATAAATTAAAAATACTAGATGTTCCGCGCGGTTTCACCCACATCTTTGGGTGCTACTTCGCTTGCCTAGGTCATAGCGTGATGTTTACAGCCTTCCTTGATTAATGAGCTATTCAACATAATATATATTTTTTAAAACAACGCGTACAAAAAACAAATTCTTTAGTATTACCTATAATATTAGTATAGATTAACTTTGCTCACTAGTTAAGTTACCACTCAAGTGATTAGTTAGATTTTAAAACGGTCACGGTTACTGCCACTTTAAAAACTATTTACTTTAGGCACAATTAATGACCGGTTTTTGATATCCTGTCCATAAGTCACAGATCGTGTTTAATCAAGCAGTTAATCGCCTGTATAAAAAAGAAAACTGGCAAAGTGCGAGTCCGACTTGCATGTGACCGGTGTTTTTTTTTTTTTATGGTCGTAACTTTATTATGATTACTGGCTAATACCTAACACCTGAAAACCCGTTTCGTTTTTACCTTAAAGCTTGGTTCGTTCGAAACTACGGAAGAGAAAAAAGTTAACGATATGTAAAAAATAATCGTTTAAAAAACCTTATGTGAGTTTATTACATATGTTTAGTTATTGACATAATAACTCCTCGAGACATGAACCCGTCCTGTCCAATGAGTACGAGAAAAGGGACGTATTTTTTTTCTTCCTGCTGAGGGTTCCGTAAATTGTTTTTTTTTTGTGAAATAACTACTGCGGTTTTCGGAGTTTTTCCTTTACTTGTGCTACATGACGTTGCTTTCCGCCAAAATTTATGATTCTAGGTCAATGGAAAGTACCCTATAGGTTTTGATTCCCTTGCAAATGTCTAAAAATGCAATTTAAACAGGCGTACCGATATCGTTTTATTGTGTTGATTTAGAAATTGTTTTTTTTTCACTGATTTGAGAGATAGCAGACCTGAGTATGTGATATTAATTTCTGCTTGATATCTCGACGCGTTTCTGAGTAAAAGGGTCTTGACAGATGGACGGACGGATGGACAACAATGTGATCTTATAATGGTTCTGTTTTTACCTATCGAGGTACGGAACCCTAAAAATTTGGAAAAAGAAAATGTAATTGGTTCTAGCTGCCTGAACCAAAAGTCACGTTTTCGTATTCGTTTGGACAAAATCTTAAAATATTTTTAAGAGGCCCTATTTGAAAAAGAAAATACATAAGTGTTTGAAGTGTGAAGTTTGGCAGAAGTTATATTTTTTGTAAACTGTGTTTGGTACCTTGAATAAACGCTTTTTTCTTTTTTAAATAAATATTAACGGTATTAGTTAAAATATATACAGTAGTATTACTTATTGGTATAAGGATTGAATATATCGGAGTTTGCGAGTCAGTATGTAGGGCGCCTGAAAAATTCTGAGCCTAGAATCAATAGGTAAACGACTTCTAATTCACATTTGTCTAATTAGGATCATTACAGTTCAATTTTCGATCGAAATTGGAACAACGCACACTTTAGACTGCGGGCAATGACCAGATGTTTGAAAAACCTTCTTGTTAAATCTCTTTGGTATTTTTTCATTTTTTACAAAGAACATTATTGCCCTTTTTATTAATTTTATTAGAATTTTAGGCTTATAGCTTCAATTGCTGGACTTAGACTTTACCTGAATTTCTTAACAATCAATGTTTTGGCTTTATACCGTCTGTAACCAACAGCATCCCGTAAAATTAACTTGTCAGTCCTGTTATCTGTTCGTATAGTAGTGTTCATCCCACAAACGCTTTAGTTATGGACTATAGTCTTCTGCCATGGTTATATCATGAATTGAAAATGTTATTAGATGGTCTAACCTAACCGTTACATGGAATGAACACAACAATTTTATTAAATGTTTAAACACTAGTTGAATCTATACTAATATTATTAAGAGGAAATCTTTGTTTGTTTGTTTGATTGTAACGAATAGGCTCAAAAACTACTGGACCGATTTTAAAAATTCTTTCACTATTCGAAAGCTACATTGTCCACGAGCAACATAAGCTATATAATATCACGCTATGTCCCACGGGAGCGAAGCAGAAACAAAAAACCTAATGTAACGTGGGTAAAACCGCGAGGAACAGCTAGTATTTCATTAAGTTATCAATTCCATGGTCTGGCCAACAATTATCGACAACAAAGGTGAAAAAATATAATTATTGATTTAAACACCTGTAGCATAGTCACGGCAGTTCATGCTCACACGCCATGACAAACATTTCAACATCAGTGAACTCATTATAGTGCTACGATAATCGTTTTTCATTGAGTACAATAGGAGTATTGTTTTCCTGTAATCAGATAATGTGCGGAAACGCAAGATGATCTTTTTTGTTGTGATTATGGACCAACGTTGGTCTTGATTGTGTTATTTATAAATAAAACTAGCTGCATCCTGCGGTTTTGTACCCTATTTTCTTACAAACTTGTCTTTGTTAGGAGTTGAATTTCCAAAATGGCATCTTAGTGTGTTCTATACAAGTCACCCTAGCCTATTATCCCGTTTCATAAGGATTTCCAGTAGACCCGATACGTCTAAATACCATTGTTTTTGCATAAAGCTTATCAGATATTCACAATTCAGAAACAGGGTATTATAAAGATGAAAAAGGAAAATTTAAAAATTACTGTCCTACGAGAATTATAGTAACCCTTTCACTGTAATGCTCGGTACACACGACAACGATTTATCGCTACTATTTGACTACAGCTAACTGGAAAACTACTGCCATAGGATGTGTTACCTAATATTTAATTACCACGCGGATGAAGTCGCGAGTAGAAACAAGTTCTACACTAACGGAAGTCGTGGACATAGTAATCAGATGAAATCTATCACAACTACCTTTTGTAAACCTGTTCTTACTTTCCTGTGACGACAAGTTTACAAATGGTAGTTAGCGGGTTATGTCACTACTATTAAGTTTCAAAATTCAAGGCATTTATTTCACTTAGACCATTTATAGGCACTTATGAATAGTCAAAGAGTCGGTCAGTCAGTCAGAAAAGTGACGCTAATTGCCTGTTCCAAAACGTAGATCTCTATGGAGAAGAACAGGCAAGAAACTCCACGGACACTCTTTTAAAAAAATCATGTTTTACAAAATTTTGGTTACATTACTTTTCGTGCTTCTATATGTGAAAACAATGCAAGTAAATAACAAAATTAATAATTATAAACATACAAATTAATATTAAAAAAAAATGAAAAAGTATTAAAACAGTCATGGCAGTTAAGATATGACCGATCTCAACTGACAGCGCCCGTTCACGAGCATGACGCGTGACATCAGCACTATCTAGCTCAACCATTTTGAAGGGAACCAAATGATCCAACGCACTCGCCACCATCAGCGAGACTTTTAAGCGAGCATGACAATTCTCCCAACCACCATGTCCATTTGTGTCAGTGTAATATAATCTTATATGTATAAAGAAATAACGGCATCGTACTCACATTTACAATATTCAAAAATGCTTCTAATTTACACAAACCAATGTTCTGTACTGTAAATATAAATGGGTGAAATTTAATTACCTGAAGAAATAATAATAAATGAAATTAATTATTTCATGTCAAAAATAAAGAGGATAAGCAACATATTTCTTTATTCCAATTATTAAATTAATATTCTAATTTGTGAGGTTAAGTGGAGCAGGACCAGCATTTAGCCAAGCATGTTTATCATTGATGTAGTCTTCTAACTTATAATATGCTTGACCACATAGCGTGCGTTTACTGCACGTTTTAAATTTTCTCTCATTTAGCTGCAGAATATCTAGTGGTATTTTGTTATAACACTTTACACAATATCCCATGAAAGAAGTGTGAACTTTTGACAATCTAAAGCTTGGTTGATCAAGTTTGTTCCTATTTCTAGTATTGAAATTATGTCTGTCACCTATTTTTTTAAAAAGATGCAGATTTTTCCGAACGTACATAACGTTTTCATATATATATTGATAAGATACCGTCATGATGTTAATATTTTTAAACAGATTCCTTAGAGATTCGCTTCTGCGAAGATTATATATGGCTCTGATAGCCCTCTTTTGCAGAATAAAGATAGAATCTATATCTGCAGCACGTCCCCAAAGCAAAATACCGTAAGACATTACACTATGAAAATAGCTAAAGTAGACTAGTCTTGCGGTATCCACGTCAGTTAATTGTCGGATTTTTCTGACAGCGAAAGCGGCTGAGCTTAACCGCGCCGCAAGAGATGTTATGTGAGGACCCCACTGCAGCTTTGAGTCAAGCAAGTTTCCTTTGCCTTACGGGTAGAGGTTCAAACCTTCGAACACACGTGATTCAAGACCCAATAAAAAGACAATAGCAGCGCGACAGCCGGCTGTTACTTCGTCGTCGAAAAGTTAAGGCTAAAATAGGCTCTAAAAATCCGGGAAGGTGTTCAAATCGCCATCTCGTCCTGTGTCAAAGAACCTTTACATTTAAAGTTACCAGAATTTCTGAATAGATTAAGCCTTTTTTTTGGGAAATCATCAATTGACTTATCCCGTCCAGGGCGGGTCGGGACCAGACTTTTACTAACTAAAACCCACTCATGTTCCTTCAGTTGCCCTTTAAATTCCGGGGCCACGGTAACTATTATAAATAAGTATTCCGCAACCCCGGAATAGGTTAAACCTGAAATTCGTTTCAGGTTTTATATAATCAAGTTCAAGTTCATCTTATTCTCGTTCGACAACTACATGATTGATTGGAACGGAATTTGAGCTCGTCCGAAGAAGTCAGGCTTACGGAAATTAAAGACGATTTATGTCGACCTTAATAAGGTATCTTTATATGTTGTTTATTTACTTTTAAACCCTTAGATAAATGACAAGTTTGTACCAAATCCTGCAAATGAGTACAGTTAGCGGTCTCAGAAAAGTCAATGAACACTAATGCGATTATAATAATAAAAATGTCCTCGCCATGTCGCGAAAACAAAAAAAAACGATGATTTGTGATTTATAACGATTTTATTTAAGTACTTATTTATTTTTCAGGCGCTGTAATTTAAGTACGTACAGGACAAACAAAGGACTTGATAGTTATATAATTATGTAGGTACTATAAACCTAGTGCTGGAGGCTATAGGTTTTTTTTGTAAGTGGGCTATCATCAAATGACTCAGACTTCTACTGACTAAAACCCACTCATGTTCCTTCTTAGTCTTTTGTGTCCGGGACCGCGGTATCTCCTTCGAACAACCAGCAGCCCCGGATGCACTAGTAACCTGAGGGCTACTTTTCCTAAAAAAAACCGGCCAAGAGCGTGTCGGGCCACGCTCAATGTAGGGTTCCGTAGTTTCCCGTCCGTCACAATAAGTGTTCCCACTTATAAAGTTAAAAAAAAGGCTTTTGTTACGTTGACATACTTAGTACGCAGAAATTATTTTGTACAACCATTTTGTCTATTTTGTACAAAAACTGTTCTTTCTATCAAGTTCAAAATAATTTTCCTAGAAAGTCCTTAGAAAGTTCTACTTTCCAGATTTTTCTCATATTTTTTGAACCTACGGGTCAAAAGTTAGAGGGGGGGGGGGACGCTTTGATTTTTCCTTTTGGAGCGATTATTTCCGAAATTATTGACATTATCAAAAAATGATTTTAGTAAACCCTATTCATTTTTAAATACCTATCTAACAATATGTCACAAGTAAGGGTTGAAATTAAAAAAAAAATCACTTCCCTCTTTACATATAGGGGGGCTACCCTAATAAATCATTTTTTTTCCAATTTTTATTTTACCACTTTGTCGGCGTGATTGATATACATATTGGTACCAAATTTCAGCTTTCTAGTGCTAACGGTCACAGAGATTAAGCGAGGACGGACGGACAGACAGACAGACATGGCGAAACTATAAGGGTTCCTAGTTGACTACGGAACCCTAAAAAAAGGCTATAGGCTAAATAACACCACTCTACGAACTACGGCAGCGGATAATTAAGTCCCTGGTGCAATAGCAAAGGACAGTTGGTTACTAATAAACTGCGCATTTAACTTCGAATTATTAAACAATATTGGTAGTTGCGTGCTGT
Source organism: Athetis lepigone (assembly GCA_033675125.1). Classification (NCBI taxonomy): domain Eukaryota; kingdom Metazoa; phylum Arthropoda; class Insecta; order Lepidoptera; family Noctuidae; genus Athetis; species Athetis lepigone. The sequence continues at coordinate 16,971,611 of CM066217.1, forward strand.
TAATAGTTATTGAGCATAGTTGTTAATAAAGTAACTAGGATTGAGCTGTTGATAATGACATGCTGACAGTGACTGACTGACCGACGTCTAAGGAGTTCAAGAGTGTATCGAGTGCATACTGAAGGTGAAGTCGTGAAGAAGGCAAAGCACCTTAAAATCTACTAGCGATTCCCCGCGGTTTCACCCGCATCTTTGATTAGAACTCCGCTCGTATGGGTCGTAGCGCTATGTTTTATAGCCTTTCTCGATAAATAGTTTCAGAGTTTAACGCGTTCATCCAAACAAACAAACAAACAGACAGACTCTACAGCTTTATAATATTAGTATAGCTATTAGCTATATTATACTAGCTACCCCCGCGTGTTTAGTTAATACCGGATTTATTTACCTCTAGGTAGTTTAAATCCTCAGTAAATAAGCTATCCACATTTATAAAATAATTTCATTTCGAAACAAAACGCGTTTAACCAAACAAATAAATACTTTCGTTTTATAATAGAAGAGATCAGCCCAGAATATTAACGAAAAAAATCTGAAACGTAAATTTAATTAATTTATAAATTAGACTAGATGTATTTCCAATTACAAAATCTATTTGCATCCAATACTTTTTATTATTTTACGTATGCGAACTGTCTGCAGACCGGTAGCAAACAGGTTCTATTTATTATTAATTAATAAGTGAGTCAATCGATTTATCATAATTATTCTCTTTTGTAGATATGAGCCGGACACGTGTCGGGTTCAATACGTACTTAATAACTTATCTAATATCTTGTAGAAATAGAAATATCATACCAAGTCATCCAAGTAAGAAAAAAATAGGAAATGTTTGTTAACATGAGTATAAAGATCATTAATTAAGTTACCGTATAATTTAGTTTTTCACAGAAAGTTTTTTACATTTTTTTAAAGACGTTCTCTAATTCAGCAGTTTTCCTACGTCCTCGAATCAGAAACGACGAGATAAGTAGGCGAACCAAAGTCACCAACACAGCTTATCGAATTGCAAAGCTGAAGTGGCAGTGGGCTAGGCATACAGCTTGAAGAACCGATCCCCAATCAGCCCCGATGGGGGAAAAAGGTTCTCGAATGGCGGCCTCGTATTAGCAAGCGGAGCTTGGTACAGCCTCTCGCCAATGGACGGATGACCTTGTTAAGGTCGGAAACCGTTGGATGCAGGCAGCACAGAACAATATGCGCTGGAAATAGTTGGATGAGGCCTACTGGCCTATGTCCAGCAGTGGACGCTTATAGACTGATGATGCAATGAGATTACAGGAAAATCGATAAAAACTAAAACCTTTTGTTGCAAGTAGAGCTTGACTATTATTGTTCTTAAAAATTAAAATTAAGCAAGTTTGAGTTTGACCTCTTACGCAGATATCTCTATATATCTATTTACTTGCGTATGGTCTTAGGTGCAAGACTAAAGTAAACGAAGAAATTCTTGTCATTTACCCGTACAGGTTTTCAGGATATTGCAGATTATAATCATTATCAATTTTGCATAATATTAACACAGTTTATCTAGGCATTGACAGCGTAAACTCAATATTCCATATTAATGCTTATGTAGACACTTATTAAATGCTTACCTAGTTTATAGCGAAAACTAGTTTTGATTAGTAATCAAGTAGAGTAAAACTCTAGCAGATTTTTTTGAGTTTTATGTGAAACGTATATAAGGTAAAATAAATAAAGACGCATGGGTACCAGAATCATTGATTGGAAAGGATATCAGAATCATTCATCTTAAAGTAGACACGATAATTTGGGAATAAGTAGCGTCTTCGATGAGCAGCCTTATTATAACGATTCTCAATGTAAATCACAACACTCACACAAATCACACACATTATGTTACACAGATGAAAATGGGTTAAGTTTTGGGTAGTAACTCGTAAGCGATTCGTCGTAACAGTCTAGGACCACGCTATCGTTTTCCAAACTCCACGAATACAGTGGCTGTTGACGTTTTTTTTTTATAATTGAGCGTAAAACTTAGGCTCAATTCACAAAACTAAGAAGTTGATTGTTGAAATTGACGAGTTAACCTTTCAACGACCAAGCAACAGCCGCCTGACGCGCTGCTATTGTCTTTCAATTGTGTCTCGAATCACGTGTGTTTCAAGGATTGAATAAACGTTGCTTAGCAATTCCTTGGTTTAGCAGTCTCTGTGTGTGTGTCTGTCTGTAGCACCATAGTTCTTAAGCGGGTGAACCGATTTGGATGACCGGTAGTTCTTTGATTTACTCTATCAAAATCTGTTTTATTGAAGTGAAAACTTCATTAGCGGCGTTGAGCACTTTTTCTGTAATGGGTATAAAATCTTAAACTCGCGTCAGGACACGTGACCCTGATCGAAAAAGCGTAGGACGGATGGATAGTAGACAGCTGTCACCATCCATGGATGCGCGTGGCACGCTGTTAATAATCAAGTTTTCACTTCTGCCGGCACTCCCGGAGTGCAACCCGTCTTTTTTTTTTATTTATTTTTTATTACATATGGGCTTGCTCTTGGTCCCAGACTAGCCTGAGGGCATAGACGGGGCCTACGATGGAGCGAGCTCACCCAAAAGATGCCTATGCACTCGTCTCTTGAATACATCCGGGTTATATGCATTTGGGAACACAGACGCCGGCTGGGAATTCCAACTCTTTTGTTAGCTACAGTCGCCATCTGAATGATTTTGATTGTAATTCACATTTGTGATGTTTAATTTGTGTAATTTGCAGTAGGTACATTCAATAAATAACTGTGATAATGTAACTATACGTTTTTCAATATATTTTCTTCTTTTTCTTGAATATAGGAAATCCTCGTCGAACATTTAATAAAATAATAATTTTATGATACTGTTATCAGATCATTTGCTACGTTTTTCCCTTTAGCTTGCTCCATTAAAGTCTAATGATCATATTCCTAGAAAAAGATTTCTACTGATGAGCCTATTTTATTGCTTGTTTTATGATTATGTTCATAATTAAGCAGGCTACGATCTAAGATTTTTCCTGCATTAGAAGATTTCAAGTAATTTCTTTGAGCAACGTTTAAAGATAATAGTGTCGTTTTCCTTGTTCATCTTACTCTTTTCATTTCACCAAGAAAAAGACAGAAGATTCATATTAGTTTTGTTCTGTCAAATTAATAATAATCTATACATATAATAAAATCGTAGGAAAGTCAATACTGTACTTTGAATATTTTTTTAAAAGAATACTTGGGGCGTGATCTACAATCGATACCGAAGCCAAAAATATAGTTTTTAGAATTTTTGTCTGTTTGTCTGTTTGTTTGTGTTGGATTTATTAATATCAAAATGAGTATTGTGTTGTATGTGCTGCCACCTAGTGTGGATAATATGTAATGTGTTACAGATTAAAAAAATAAAGTTGTCACTTCTCTTCACTCGCTGGATACACTGTGTTTTACTTAGAGGTTATGGGCCCTCACGTTTTTCGATTTGAAATTAATAAGTTTAACCAGTATTAGTGTATATTGTGCGGTGAAAATGTCATCCTCGAACTATGTAGTGAATGTGCCAAAACTTATGGGCAGAGAAAACTACGATGAGTGGGCGTTTGCGGCAGAGAATTTGCTGGTCCTTGACGGCTACGCGGACAAGATCAAGAAAGAGCCGGCAGCAACGGACGCAGCAGCTGCTACAACAGACGCTAAAGCAAGAGCGAAATTGATTTTAACAATTGATTCGTCTTTATATGTTCACATAAAGAGTACGACTACAACAAAACAACTATGGGACAAGTTAAAATCATTGTTCGACGATTCCGGGTTTTCCAGGAGAATTACGCTATTACGTCATTTAATATCCATCAGGCTTGAAAATTGTGAGTCGATGACGACATATGTAACGCAGATCATCGAAACATCGCAAAAATTAAGCGGCACAGGATTTAACATAAATGATGAATGGGTAGGTTCATTACTTTTGGCGGGCTTGCCAGAAAAGTATACCCCGATGATAATGGCCATAGAGCACTCAGGCATTCCTATCAACGCAGATGTCATCAAGACAAAGCTAATTGACATGGAACCACCGGGCTCGAGAGAAACGGAATCGAATGGAGCTTTTGCAGTAAAAGGATGGCAGAAAAATAAAAAGAAAAATGGCAACACTAACAATGGAACGACATCAAAAGTCAATGTAACAGACAAGAAAACGATCTATTGTTATCGATGTAAACAAGCCGGTCACTATAAAAACCAGTGCAAAATGAGTGAAAATACAGAAAATAAGAAAGAAACGAATGCTTTTAGTGCTGTATTTTTAACTGCGAGTTTTAGTAAAGAAGATTTTTACATAGACTCAGGCGCAAGTGGCCATTTAACGGCAAATGAACAATGGTTATCGAATGTTTCGACTTCACCGAGTTTGCGTGAGATTGTTGTAGCAAATCAAACAAAAGTACCAGTGAAATGTTCAGGAGACATTAGGATTACTACAAGCTTTGATTACGAAGTTACAATAAGCAACGTTATGTGCGTACCAAGTCTTACAACGAATTTGCTATCTGTCAGTGAATTGATCAGAAATGGAAACAATGTAGTTTTCGAATCGAACAAGTGCTGTATTTATAATACCAAGAATGAACTTGTAGCGGATGCAGATCTCAGAAATGGAGTGTATAAGCTTAATTTACGCTCTAGAGGGTTGGTTGCTATGGTGGCAGTGACTGCAGAGACCTGGCATAGAAGATTGGGTCACATAAATTGCAGTGACATGCAAAAGATGAAGAGTGGAGCTGTTGATGGTTTAGAATATAGTGGCAGAAGTGACGCGAGTAAATCAAATTGCGTGGTTTGTTGCGAAGGAAAACAGTGTAGGTTGCCATTCACAAACGTTGGAGAGAGAAGCACGGAGACTCTCCAGATCATACATACAGACGTATGTGGACCCATGGAGCACAATACCATTGGTGGGTCAAGATATTTCTTACTTTTTATAGATGATTACAGTAAGATGGCCTTTATATATTTCTTACATAAAAAAAGTGAGGTTATGAAGAAATTTAAAATGTTTAAGGCATTGGTAGAAAACCATCAGAATAAGAAGATTAAGATATTACGCTCAGACAATGGACTAGAATACTGCAGCAAGGAGTTTGAAGATTATTTGGAGCAAGAAGGTATCCTGCATCAAAAGACCAATCCTTATACTCCGGAGCAGAATGGTCTGTGTGAACGCTACAACAGGTCAGTTGTAGAAAAGGCAAGATGCTTGTTGTTCGATGCTGGGTTGGACAGAAAGTTTTGGGGTGAAGCAGCAAATACCGCTGTTTACATTAAAAACAGGTCCATAGCATCAGGGCTAAATGACAAGACACCTTACGAGTTGTGGACGGGACACAAACCAGATGTTAGTCATTTAAGAATATTCGGTAGTCGTGTCATGGTACATATTCCAAAACAAAAGCGGCAGAAATGGGACAAAAAATCCAAGCAGTGTATTTTGGTGGGATATCCTGACAATGTTAAAGGCTACAGGATATATTCAGAAGATACAGGATGTGTAACAACGAGTCGTGATGTAGTTATAATGGAAGATCCTCAAAGTGATAAGAAAGAAAAGCCGATTACAAGGAACCATGAACAGTGTCAGATCCATACAGAAAATGAAGATGTAGGGATAACTACAGTTAGTCAACAGTCAAGTCCAGAATGCTTGGATTTAGTGGGGGATCAGGATGACACAGTTACAGAAAATCAAGACGGTCTTCATGGTGAGACCTACATGCCAGATGATTCAGAAGACAGTGAGACATTCTATGAAACTACAACAGAAAGTGAAGATTCTATTATAGATTTAGGTGCTCAAACTACTGAAGGAAGGCCTGTAAGGCAGAGGAGACCACCTGAACGCTTTGGATTCTCAAACATGTGCATCACGGAGGAGTTGTTTGATGATGCCAGTGGGTTAACATTGCAGGAAGCTTTACAAGGACCAGAGAAGCAACAGTGGTTAGAAGCGATAAAAGAAGAGTTACAGTGTTTTGAAAATAACAGTGCGTGGGAACTAGTAGACAAACCATGTGACGGGACTCTAGTGCAGTGCAAGTGGGTGCTAAAGAAAAAGGTTGATAGTGATAAAAACATTCGTTATCGTGCAAGGCTGGTGGCAAAGGGCTTTACACAGCGGAAAGGACTGGACTATGATGAAACGTTTTCACCTGTAGTTAGACATACCACCTTGAGATTGTTGTTTGCAATGTCTGTGAAACTAGATTTTAATATAACTCATTTAGATGTGACCACTGCCTTCTTAAATGGTGATCTTGAGAATACAATTTATATGAAAAAGCCAGAAGGTTTTAATGCTCCTAATAGTGATGGTAAAGTTTTAAAACTCAAGAAAGCCATTTACGGTCTTAAACAATCATCTAGGGCTTGGTATAAAAAGGTAGATGATTGTCTTACTACTAATGGATATAAAAAGTCTAATATTGAGCCATGTTTGTTTATAAAGCAGGAAGGTGTTTATATTACAATTGTAGCATTATATGTTGATGATTTCTTTATATTCTCAAATAATAATGTAGAAACAAAGAATTTAAAGAGTGTGTTAGCATCTCAGTTTAAATTAAAAGATTTAGGTTCAGTAAGAAAATGTTTAGGCATGGATGTTTATATTGATAAGGATAAAGGTAGTGTAACTTTGTGTCAGAAAGATTATATAAACCAGTTATTATCTAGATTCAATATGCAAGATTGTAAATGTGCTATGACTCCTATAGAAACTAAGTTAGATGTTTGTACTGAAAATTGTAAGGATAGTAAAATTACAGTTCCATATCAGCAATTGATAGGATCTCTTATGTACTTGGCAGTTTTAACACGACCAGATATTGCTTATGCAGTAGGATATTTGAGTCAGTTTAACAATTGTTTCACAAGTAAACACTGGTCTTATGCAAAAAGAGTTCTAAGGTATTTAAAGGAAACTCAGAATTATGGCCTGGTATATACTAAAAATAGTGAAAGTAATGAGATAAAAGGTTTTGTTGATGCAGATTGGGCTTCAAACACCATAGACAGAAGATCATATACTGGCTATAGTTTTGTGTTGTCCGGATGTGTGATCTCATGGCAATGTAAGAAACAGAGAACTGTGGCACTCTCAAGCACAGAGGCTGAATACATGGGATTATCTGAAGCTTGCAAAGAGGCTATGTATCTCAGGTCTTTGCAGTTTGAAATTACTAATAAACTGTACAGTATTTTGTTATATAACGATAACCAAAGTGCAATTAAATTAGCTACAAATCCCATCTATCATAAAAGATCTAAGCATATTGATATACGCTATCATTTCTGTAGGGAAAGCATTGCCAATAAAATAATTAAATTAGATTATATACCTACATCAGAGATGCCAGCTGATTTGTTGACAAAAGGATTGAATTGTATAAAACATTATTATTTCATGAAAATGTTAGGTATACAGGATTGTATAAAATTTGATGTGATATGATGGAAAGTGTTGTACAATGTATTGTTTATTTTGATATAGTGGGGGTGTTGGATTTATTAATATCAAAATGAGTATTGTGTTGTATGTGCTGCCACCTAGTGTGGATAATATGTAATGTGTTACAGATTAAAAAAATAAAGTTGTCACTTCTCTTCACTCGCTGGATACACTGTGTTTTACTTAGAGTTTGTTTGTTTGTTTGTTTGTCTGTATGTATGTCCGGGATAAACTCTAAAAGTACTGCATGGATTTAGTTCAAATTTTGCAGGGATATTACTAAGAGGTCGGGTCAAAACATAGGCTACAAATTATCACGCTATCACCTACGGGGGAGGAGCTAGAGGCTTCACGCTGTCGACGTCGCGGGCAGCAGCTATCTTCGGAATTACTCAACGGATTTCAATGATTTTTTTTTGTTGTATAGGTATTAAGTCTGGGCGTCATATAGGCTATAACTTATCCTGGAAACTTGAACTTCTGGTGCAGGACCGCAACAGACCAGCTTAACTATAAGAGATACAAAAATGGTATCATAGCAAAAATTGCTTCACGTGATAAGCAGTTTCTGTAGAAAGAATAAATATGAAGATCTGGAACAACTGAGGTGGAACTCCATGAGCCCAGCTAACTATAACATATATAAGTATGACGTCTTAGCAGGAAATGTTCAGCTTGATGAGCACTTTCTGTTGACGTATACAAATTGAAGATCTGGAACACCTGTTGTAGACTTCCATGAGCCCGGCTACGTACACTATACCGAACATATATAAGAATGACGTCTTAGCAAGAGTTGTTCAGCCTGATGAGCACTCTCTGTTGATGCATAATATTGAAGACCTAGAACCAACACCTAACGTGGAACTCCAAGCACCCAACTACACCATAACACATTAAATAAGAATGACGTCTTAGCAAAGTTGTTCGGTCTGATAGGCATTTTCTGGTTTATAAGATCGAAGGTTAGATAGATCTGATGTGGCAATCAAAGCTATCACTGATTTCAATGTATAAAATAACTTAAGCTGGGAGCTTCATTTTCCACACATTTTCCGGGAGCAGCCTTTATCGAGTGGAGGTACCACTCGATGAAGGCGGGGAAACATGCATACAAACAAGTCGAACAGAGAACCTACTTTTTTAAAGTCGGTTCAATGATGATGATCATTTCTTCATCAATTTCATGTTTTTAGTACTGAATAAACATTGACTGTTAATACTTTTGTTCGGTATTTATCTGTGTGATTATTGCTTTGTCAGTAATATAAATGTTCATGTCGTTGTAAACCTAATTATGATGATGATGATGATGATGATGATGACAGTCCCAGTCGCATGCGTCATCTGTTTGCCGTCATTTTGGTGTTTTGTGGAGTTGCGAACCCGGTAGCTTTGTGGGAGAAGTACCGCCATCTTCTGTTCGAGGACTTTTTACGAGCTTTGAGGCGTGCTTCTGAAGGTGAAATCGAAGCAACTGATAAACGCATGCTGAACACCCGTCTCAGTTCACTTCAAGATGTGGTCATTTCAATCGGCGGTAAACCACTGGTAGAGTACGGGTTGCGAGCTCTCAGATCATTACCACATCAAGACCGTGGAAATCGGGAGTACACACCCGAAACCAATTACGATTCGGGTTTAATGACCACTATCCGAAATGACCACGTCACTAGGGCCCGTATTAATAGACGTCACTCAATTCTGAGACGCTCTCAAGTTTATTGCTGTCCTTATTTTTTCCCTTTAGAATGACAAGGACAGCAAGAGACTTGAGAGTGTCTCGGAGTTGAGTGACGTCTATTAATACGGGCCTAGGTTCACCTCAGAGCTAAAACAAATATATGACACTGTTCTGGAAAGCATTGGGCTCGACCGGGGTAAAATGTTTTTCCTGGATGCTCCTGATGGAACAGGGAAAACATTCATTATCACTGGTATCCTTGCAGAGGTCAGGACGCAAGGCAAAATTGCCATTGCTGTAGCATCGTCAGGAATCGCTGCTACACTGCTTTCTGGTGGCAAAACAGCGCATGCCATGTTCAAAATACCCATAGATTTAGAAAGCGCCGAAATGCCTGTTGTGCGGTATCCCGTAACAGTGACAAGGGACATGTGCTCAGGGATTGCTCTCTGATCGTATGGGATGAGTGCACGATGGCTAATAGGAAAGCAGTGGAGGCCGTGAACAGAAAGAACTCTGCAGGACAACCGCAGGAATTAACACTTGATGGGTGGTGTTACAGTTCTGTTCGGTGGCGATTTCCGGCAAACACTCCCTGTGGTGACGCGGGGGTCTAGGACTGATGAGGCGAATGCTTCGTTGAAACGATATTCGTTGTGGTCACAAATTCATAGGCCGCGCTTGACCATCAATATGCGAGCTCAGCTCGGTGGCAATCCACGTGCTCAAGAATTCTCAGATGTCCTTCTAAGTCTCGGCGAAGGCACTCTACCAATCTAGGAAAGAGGTGAACAGGTGCTGCTCCCAGAGTCCCTCGGTAGAGTGGTGGCCTTCTTAGAAGAACTTATTTGTTGTGTGCATGGGGACATCAGTCGAATACCAAACCAATAGAATTCTTGGGTGTGACAGCGAGCCATTTTAACACCCAAAAATGATCAAGCTGCAGACATCAACGAACGCATTCTCTTGGAAATTGAGGGAAACGAAGTAGTTTATACGTCCATAAACACTCCACACATTATCCCGTAGGATTCCTAAACTCCCTTCCAATTCAAGCGCGTGCAGTTCCCTGTGAGTGAGTGAGTTCGCCATGACTATCAACAAGTCGCAGGGGCAGACGCTGAAGGCTGCGGGTGTCGACTTCAGGACGAGCTGCTTCTCACACGGGCAGCTGTACGTCGCTTGCTCCCGCGTCACGACACGAGTCCTGATTCTCTGTATATTTAGGCTGCTGAGAGCAAAACTACAAACGTAGTTTACAGAGAAATTTTGTAACAATTCACAATTGTTAATATTTTTTTATATCGTGGAATGTAGAAAAAATTGGTCAAGCGCGTGTCAGACTAGGATTCCATAACGAAACACATCGCATTAACAATTTAACAACGATTTCATCTGAGCCGTTATACTTAGCTTTCTTTTAAGGTTCAATCCAAGGACTACCATCATGTTTTTTTTTCGAACCAACCGTTTAAATTTGAGAGAACGTTAAATATCTTATGTTGTTTGTTTGTCTGTATGTATGTCTGGGCTAATCTCTAAAAGGACTGCATGGATTTACTTAAAATTTTGCATGAATATTACTAAGAGGTCAGGTCAACATAATTATAAGCTACATATTATCACGCTATCACCTACGGCGGCGGAGCTGAAGCCTTCACGCAGACAATGTCGCGGGCAGCAGCTAGTAATAATAATAAAACCGCAGGGCAGCTTGTGGTGAGCTGTCGGGCAGTAACGACCCCGTGGACCTGACCTCCTGGGAGACCCTTTGTTCTTCATCTCTGACTTGCCTTAACTGGCCGGCCAGAGTGAGGGCTGACGAGGAACAAGGCTCCCACCTCACTCTTGCCTTAATTGGCTGGTTTGAGTGGAGATTCGCAAGAGCAAATTTGCTCGGGGGAAGGAAGTTTTCCAGTAAGATGCTGGTAGGGATCTTGACCGTACTTCCGGGATTGTCCTGATAGCCGTGGAATACCTCTCAACTCCTCCAGCACCTCGATATATGTTGCCCCTTTGTCGCTACGTCACTATGTGCTAGCGGCCGTTTTCGGGGGCCCATTTACTGAGTGTGCAAGTCACCCCCTGCCTTTTTATCCGTGTATACAAGCATTGGTTAGGCAGGGGCCATAGCCATTCAATAGTATCAGATAAGTAATCTATCTTAGCAACCCAAACCCATAGTCCAATACTTTTTTTATTCCATGACCTGCAATAGACCACCACCAACCGGGGGTTGACCTTAGGTGCACTTGAGTGGTGCATATAGGGATAATCGCCGGTTGGTGTCCCACTTCATATAATAAAGCTTTATTTAAGGGGCCTCTGCGATTTGGCTTCGGCCCCTCGTACGCCTTTCAAAGGTCCGGGACCCCAGGGTCCCGAGTAACGTAAAGTTTCAATATAATAATAATTAAATTAGACAGCGTCTGAAGTAAATCGAAGCATTTTTTGAGGCAATGTTTTTAATTGCGTCTAAATTATCTATGGAGTGTCTTAATTTGACAGGACTCAGGACTAAACAAGAATTTTACTTTCTGTCTTTTTCTTAATGAAAGGGAAGAGAAAGATGCACGTAACTTAAGTTTGTTTTGTGAACCAGAGTGTCTAAGAAACTTAGGCCTACATAATATGTACGTACACTGTCTTAGCTATTCTCAGTCTATATCTAGCCATCATAGAGACAGTCATATTGGTTATCTGAAGCACTCGCTAAGAAATGTTTATTTAACTAGGTCTATGTTTTGATATTTATCTTAATACACATGTTATTAGATTAGTTGCAACCTTAACATGATATTTTTCCTAGAAAAATAATATTTTATTGCTAATTTATTGCTCATTTTCTTCTTTTCCTCGTAACTAGGTATGCTATGATTTTCCTGTGTAAAGCTGGGCATTGACGGCCATTTTTTCGCGTCAGTTGTATTAAGGTCCATTCAAAATTTTATCGTGGTTACCAATTTTTATTTTTTGGGGAGTAAAATCATCAAATGACTGCAACCCGATGCATCGCGCCAAACTGCCCCCAAGAGTGTGTGATCGTCTTTTCAATGGCGTCAGTTCGCTCCGAAAAGTTTATTGTATATCGTATTTAAGATAAAAAAAAATAAGAGCTAGAGTGACGCCAGTGAATGTTGCCGTAGTTGGCATCCTTAACCAGTTTTGCGTCAAGACAAAAAAAAAAAATAACCGTCTTCTGAAGATTTAGGATAATTTCTTCGAACAACGTCTAGAAACACTGTTCAAGTGACTTTATATATATAAATTTTATATAACATAAACAATAAACACCGAGTCATCTTCAATTAACCTATGACTGGTCATAAGGATTTTAGATTGATAGAATAATAGGCTACTAAGTGCCTGTAATTTTATATTTAATTATATGTTTATGACAACAACGTAGAAATGTTTCTTGGATGTTGGTAAGTGGCAGGAATATAGAATGGAAACTTTTTGTAGGAATAATAGCCATATATAAGACCATATATAATTGGAGACATATTTTAGATGATGATGATGAGTATGATAGTGTGCGGCCCTGGAAATGGGTACATCCGTACTAATATTATAAATGCGAAAATAACTCAATCTGTCTGTCTGTCTCTTCTTCTCGCCTAAACCACTGAACTGATTTGAATGAAATTTGGTACAGATATAGTCGAGGACCCGAGAAAGGACATAGGATAGTTTTTATCTCGGAAATCCCCCGGGAACGGAAACTATTAAACCACACGGACGAAGTCGCGGGCAAAAGCTAGTTAAATATGTATGTCAGGCCGATAGCAGCGCATATGACTCAATATGCTTAAATTGTTTTCATAACTTCCAGGACCCATTGAAATGTAGGTATATAAACAAAATGTCATCCAAATTGACGCAGTGATTTAGGTGGAGTGGTGCGGTGACGAAGACACGTATAGAATTCAACGTTTACAATTTTACCTAAGTCTAAAATACATGCATTTTTTATTACTTCAAACTACCTATATTAAGAAATTTCTAATGGGAAAACCAAGGAACACTTTCCTACCCGGAAAATTAAACCCATAATCAATTTCTCGACACTCACACATAATGTACCTATACATATTTATTTACGCAAAACATACAATAATTTTTCAGTAAAGTAACTTCTTACATATCTTAAGATGTTTACTGATTAGCTTTTATACGTCTAAAGTCACAGATGTTATTAAATTATAAGTACATATAGTAGAGTACTTATAATTTTAACTTTTATAAATTTAATTTTAGTACCCTGTAGTACTAAAATAGTACTACAAAATGTCTTATAAACTAAAGTAAAAATTAAGTATCCGTCTACAGAGTGTATCGTGACTTGATATTTACAATCAAATAAAACTCAAGTGTATGTTTGTTATGTTAAAATAACAGCTTATTATGAAATGCGTGAGAAACTATTTATTATGGTCTATTCGTCTGTTTGTGTGGCAGATGGATAGCGGATGATGGTGAGTCAAAGAAGCTTTTATATTAGACTAATAATTAAAGCTTAGCACAAAAAATGGCCCAAATAAATAAAACCCATATTTCCGCGGTACTCTTACTGTTAGAAACATTAAATTAGTTTTTTATAAATAATCTGTGCAAATTCTACATCACTATTACATGTATAGTCTATGTTCCTCTTCCCCAATAAACCTGAATACGAAGACACGCATTTTATTTAAAGAAATCAAAAATATATCATAAACACGAAGAAAACAGCCAGCGAAGCTGTCAGGAGGCGCACACTTACTTAACTTCCAAGCATACGAAGTCGCGGGCAGAAGCTAGTGATTAAATAAATAACGTTAGAGGGTCAAGAGTAATATTGTTGTCGAAGACAATCTCAAAGAATAACAATGTATAGGTAAATATTGACTTGGCTGTTCAATCACATGGAGGAAGGAAGTCTTCAGAAGAAGGCACAGACACGCCGACAATATTTAAGTAAATAAATACATTAGATGTGTTCATTAATAATGCCCGGAATTTTATATACGGCATGAACGCTTGCTGTTATGTAATATGCCGAAAGAAAATTGTCAGAGCAATTCGTCTCGGACAGGTTGGGTTAGCGCCTCAGCTATCGTGGTTTTTTTTCTTATTATATAAAATGCCGAGGCATAATGTAAACGAAGGATTGTAACAAAATGCCTGCGACATAGGCACGATTTGTGTTTCAAGAGACAGGCTTTTTGGTACAGCAGTATTCGAGCTACAGCTAAAACTACTGGAGCTATAAACATGAAGTTGCTGAAACATTAATACCTAGTAGTTTTTATGACGTAGTGACACAAACAAAATGGTTTTTGGAAATTCAAACCCTAAGGGGTTAAAATATCAGATGAAAGTTTGTATTAATTATTTTCAGGGTAAAGCGCAAGTAACAGCTAGTCTATTAAAACTCTGCGTAATACGACGTGTTCTTAATTATTTCATTTTTAAGAAAAGACATTTAAAAAATCTGACATCATTATTATATTAAAATGATCTAATTATGTAGGTACAGACCACAAAAGTGTTAGCAACCACGGTAGTCCGATACAGACGCAGTGTTCTTGTTATATTATTCAATAATTATTCATCAACCATTTACATTGGGTTTGAAAATTTAAATTTAAAATTATAACATACATGACATAATACGACTGCGATTAAAATTAAAAGTCAAATTAAATACTGTTAATAAATGTTTGGACCTTAGTTTGGACTTAATGTATTTTGTGGAGCAGTTTAGCAACATTCGATCACAAAAAGTAAGTTCTTATTAAAAAGGCAACGCAGGCGAATTAAGTAATGTCGCCTATCTTTTAAAAACAATCGGCATGTAGTAGTCGATAACATTTGTTACTTACACAATTTTTCACACGAAACTAAATAAATATATATATTACTTATATTACTTATTGTATATTGGCAATTTTGAAGTTTGTGAATGTATGCAGTACCTATAACTCGCTTATTGCTAAAAGTTAGTCTTTGTTATGATTTTAATTTTAGCCATAAATGCTGATATTAAAAATTATCAATCAAAAAATAATTAAAAATCGCAATGACAGACCATTATCACTTAAAGTTCTCGCCATACCAATTTATTATTGACAATATAATTATGTATATAAAAACAAAGAATCCAGTGTTCAATATTATCTACACTGCCGCATGCCGATAAAACTACTGTTGAGGTAACATGATAACATTAATGTTATCAAGTTGCATAAGGTTACATACACCACAAACTGCATCGTGGGTGCACCTTTATTTCATTTAATTAAGTGATTGATTATTTTATATTAATAGAATATAATAGAAAACCTGTACCGGTTCTTAAGGAACCTTCTACTATTTCTGAAAACGACTACTTATTTCTTATGTTGAATGTACGTTATTTACGAGTAGTTCAAATTAATAAAATTGTTGCATTACGATGTCGGTTTTTTTTATTATTTTCTCAACGTTACTTAGTTTGTTTGATTACAAAAGATAATAGTGTTTATTATTTTAACCATCATTGTTTTAATTAAATCTATATAAAACATTTTAAACTGATTGACTGACTGTTGATATGAATGATTTGAATTTGAATTGATAGGAAACTTGCAGGGTATGTTCTTTGAAAAGAGTAGATAGCCACTAAGAAAGAATTTGTGGAAATTCTACTTCAAAAATAGTAAAATAGTGGATGGGAGTTTGACATTTAAGCCCGGTTTCCACCGCGAGCGGAACGGCCCCATTAATGACTTCGTTTGCAAGTGCAAACTGCATACTTGTATTTCCACAACAAAATTATGATTCTTAATACATAATTGTTTATTAATGCATTTATTATTTATTATTATTCGACTATTTGTTGTTTATTTGTTTGACTATTTGTTATTTGCAGTTTGCGCTTGCGAACAAAGTCATTAATGAGTCCGTTCCGCTCGCGGTGGAAACCGGGCTTTACAGGGGCGAAGCGGCTGGCCTAAGCTAGTATTGCGTAAAATGAACTCATTAGAAATAATTAATACAACAATCTATTTCAGTGTTGAAAAAATATAACAGTAAAAGTAAACGCATAGTTATTCAAATTAGGCGCTTTATATAAGTAACTAGCTTCTGTCCGCGGCTTCGCTCGCGTTAGAAAGAGACAAAAAGTAGCCTATGTTACTCTCCATCCCTTCAACTATCTCAACTTAAAAAATCACGTCAATCCGTCGCTCCGTTTTGCCGTGAAAGAAAGACAAACAGACAGACAGACAGATAGACAGACAGACAGACAGACAGACACACTTTCATCATACAGTTACATCTATTTCGGTAGATACCTAATGTACTAAGAATAAAGGAGGTTCTTTATGATTTCCGCGAATAAGACATAATAGTTTAAAACAATTAGCGGAGACTATAATAACGCGGTTTAACTGACTGTGAAACGGTTAGTTTAGACGTAAACGGAAGGTTTATGATTAAACTCTTTTGCTTGAACGGAAAATAACATTTACTTAAGGAGTTGGCAGACTCATCTCACTCTTAATGTATTGTACATGTACTTATTTTTATCTCTCTCTACTTTGTATATATATAGTATTTATGTATGTACATATATATGTATATATGTATGTATGTATATGTATATATTTATGTATTTAAGTAACTATTTTATTTTGATTCATTTTATACCTGTAACTTTTCTGTTTTTAACCGACTTCTAAAAAAAGGAGGAGGTTCTCAATTTGAATGTTTGTATGTTTTTTTTTTTATGTTTGTTCGCGGATATCTCCGTCGTTTGCCAACAGATTTGAACAATTCTTTTTTTGTTTGAAAGGGTAGACTTCCCAAATGGTCCCATTGCCATCAGGTCCAGGATCTGATGATGGTATCATGCCGAAATCGAGGGAAACCTTCATTTTTTATAGAAAAACGTACATTTTTTTTTAAAGTTACTCTAAAACGTAGTTGGGACTCTAACTAAAAAGTAAAAAATAAAAAACGTTTTCCAAAAAAAAAGATAACCGACTTCAAAAACTAAAAGCTCAAAAATAACTATTTCGGAAGTCGGTGGCAAGGCAACACAATTCGACCAGTAGAAGAGAAGCCGCCGACTTCCGAAATAGTTATTTTTGAGCTTTTAGTTTTTGAAGTCGGTTATCTTTTTTTTTGGAAAAAGTTTTTTTCTTGCACCTACTTTGTTTTATCTCTGCATCACCATAAGGTAGACTGGTAGAAAATGCCTAAGGCATTAAGTCCGTCTATGTACTGTGTTCGTACATTAAGTTAATAAATAAATAAATAAGAGTCATATTTCCAAAGTTATTTCATTGATGAAAGCAACAAAAAGTAACGATTCTATTCTCAATAATAGGGATTTCAAGGTAAAAATAAAGATTTTTTTTTCAAATAAGTGGTGTTGTTCTGTGTAAAATACACAAGTTTTTAATCATGTTTTTTCCACGATACTTAAACTCGTGATTGCGCTTATGATAGCAAACAATTTTTATTGTGGGAGCAAAGTCGAAATCGCGAAAAAATATCAGCTGTTCAGTACATAAGGCAAACATAAATGTACTGAGCACCTGTATTTTTCGCGATTTCAGGTATGTTCCTAAATAAATGCTGTAAAAGTTGTTGGTTATCATGAGCACAATCACGTGCAAGCATCGTACACTAATTACCAGTGACCCTTTATATCGATGGTGGATATTCATAAAATAAAAACAATTATGGACCCTGTTAGGAAAAGAGGAAGAGCCCAATATGATTTTTTCTTTTTATTAAATTCCCAATCCCCATTCGCGACTCAATCCAATTGGCCATTAAAAATAATTGCTTCTGGTCTACTAACTGGAGCGTTCCAACCAATTTGTGAACCAATTGTGTTGAAAGCATAAGGGTTTCCTACTCACTTTTATGAACGTATGCAATTTTCGGCTTTGTTTAGGTTCTTGTTAAGATAATTGTGGTCTTATTTTGTACTTACGGAAAAATCAAAAGTAGATAGCTACAATTTTACGTTTTTCCTTATCCTTGGCTGCCGACAACCGATGACGACAATCTTTTGCTAAATTTAAAGTTTCATGAAACCAAATCTAGCTTTCCCACATGTTGACGTCATTTCGTGAGAATCATATTCAAATAGTAACTACAATTGATTGTTCCGTCGTTTCAAGTGTCTAAATCCCAGAAGGCATAATACTAAGCTAAGTTCATGCAAGATGGTCAAGGTTTACTCTCATAACTAACGTTGTTACGTTAGTAAATATGTAGTATTGTACACGTGATAACAAGAACACGTGACCCAATGGTTTGTTGAATCATTCGCGTCTGACAACTCATGGTAATTTAGTTTGAACCACAGTTACAAACTGAAGAAATTAGTTAGGTAAGTAAGTACACTTATGGCGAGATAAACAAACGTTACTAAGCACTGACTTTGGCTAAGCACTCTACCTGTCACTGTTACACAGCTGCCAAACGTCAAGTGTACGATAAAGACGGAACGCAGCTAAGCCAAAGTCAGTGCTAAGTAACGTCTATTTATTTTGCCATTAGTATTTATAGCCGTAGTAATAACGATTGGGTAATTTGACTTCTCGACTGACTTACTTTAACTCTTAGGAGTCCGCAGAAAACTCAACTTTTTATGAAGAGTCTCGACAACTATTTCAAGAACCGACAGAGGTATTATCTTCTGGTATACCACGGTAAACAAACCAATTTATCAGTATGACAACTTTCAAGAACTGATTTTGTACGTTTGTGAGTATGATTAAACGTCAAATGATTTTTTAAAGGTCCTTTCTCGAAAAGTGCCAAGTCAAGCGGCCATTAATTTTTTTACAATCATATTCATCAACTTTCTTCGTAATCTCTCTTTCTCCATGAGATGAGGCAACAAAAGGAAAAAATTACATTTTTTACATTTCTTTCTGTAAAAATAACACAGTATTTATTGAGCACTAGCTGACCCGTGCCCACTTCGTTGGGCGGTAAACATGCGCCTGGTTAGACAAAAACTAAGATAGTTCAGCTAATATGCATGATATCTTTATAATTTATAGCCTATAGCACTCACGAATAATGTATCTTTCTACCAGTGAAACAATTTTTAAAATTGGTACATTACTTCCGGAGATTACCTCCTAAATACATACAAATTTTACCTCTTTATAATATACTAGCTGTCCCCTGCGGTTTCACCCGCATTTTTCGTTACTGCTCCGCTCCTGTGGATCGTAGCGTGATGGTATATAGCCTATAGCATTCCTCGATAAATGGGCTATGTAACACTGAAAGAATTTTTCAAATCGGACCAGTAGTTCCAGAGATTACCCCCTACATACAAACTTACAAACCTACAAACTTACAAATTTTACCTCTTTATATATTAGTATAGAAGTATAGATATAAAAAAATCGGTCACAAATGTCAAGTTTAAAACTCGAGGTCAACATAACAGTACTATACTAACATAACGTTGTCATCAAAAATCACCGTTATTGTATCTATGATTAATAACTTATGACTTGAGTGAGTCATCATAAGAATCTTAGCGGGCGCGCTGGTTAACTCATTAATCATTTCTGCATTTGATTTATTTTTATTATAATTTTGACCTTGACCAATGTAATTTTTTAACGCTTTTCCCGTTAAAAAGTAAGACTTGTGTAGGTCAGTTTGGGTTACGGAATAGTTCTAATAGTTACTGCGGAAAATAAAGGGCAACCGAAGGAACAAGGGTGGGTTTAGTCAGTAAAAGTCTGACACTCCCTCCCGCCCCGCTTAGGGCGTGAGAAGACATTTCATGAATTCCCATTCATAAAAAATATGTAGGTCAGTTTCATTGCTTTACTAAGTAACATACAAACGTAATCACTAATAGTTAATTTTTATTGTAATGTTGACCCATAATTACACAAACTCTACTATTACCTATTTGTGTAATTGTAAGAAGATTGCAGAATATTAATGATTTTACGTAATTTTAATTCTTAACCTAACCTAACAACTTTGTAGTATTATGGTGACAAATAAGTTCATTGGTGCCGATTCTCTTGTGCACAAACTAACGTAAATTTAAGTTAAGTGCATCTTTCTCTTTTCATTTCTTAAAGAAAAGGACAGAGGCTACATTTTAGTTTAATCCTGTCAAATTAGACAGCGCCTGATAAAAATTGACGTATATTTAGACGCCATGTTTTTAAAATGCGTCTAAATTATCTATGGAGTGTCTAAATTTGACAGGACTTAACTAATATTTGATCTTCTGTCCTTTTCCTTATTAAACGGAAAGAGAAAGATGGACTAAACTTAAATTTACGTTAGTTTGTGCACAAGAGAATTGGCACCATTATATTCTATTCTAATAGTTTCGTGTTTTTCACTGAATAGGAAAATCCCATTGCGTTTTTCACTTGCGACAATTATTCTCAATTAAGTGTACCATTACCTAGTGTTACAATTACTAACCTAGACTTAGTACTTAGAATTATCTAGCTCATGGCTAATCGATCTTTTTAATTACAAGATAAAAGGTAGCTCCTAGCTGTGTCCGTTTTATGCGTGGTACGAGTAATAGACGACTATACTTTAGCTTTTCATTAACTCTGTTACCTAATTGACTTATTCAACCTTCGAATACATTGTGATTTGAGACTAAATAGAAAGACAATAGCAGCGCGACAGCCGGCTGTCGCTTGGTCGTTGAAAGTTTAATTTTATATTTATTATTGTAATGATTTATGTTTTTCTATGCTTAGCAAATTAATATAAATTGTATAATAATGTATATTTTATATTTGAATTATAAATATTCATAAGCAATATAAATTGATAAATAGCTTTGAAATTATAATAAAAAATGGTTCAGTGAGTCTACTCTTTAAAAACCAAGGAGGCTTAAAGTCAACAAGGTCAGTACAAAGAGGTGGCAAGATGACCTGACGCATCCCTGTCATGGTGGTTAATGAGAGGTAGCGCAGGAAAAGAGACTTGTTTGAAATTACTTGGGGAAGGCCTGAGACAGTATAGGCCAGAGTAGGAAAAACTAAATTGCTCAATGGTGCCGATTCTCTTATTCATAAATTTAGGTTAAGTGCATCTTTCTGTTTCCATTTCATTAAGAAAAGGAAAGAAGATAAAATATTAGTTATGTCCTGTCAAATTTAGACGCTCCATAGATAGTTTAGACGCGTTTAAAAACATGGCGACTAAATATACGCCAATTTTCTTGAGGCGATTAAACTAAAATGTATCTTTTGTCCTTTTCTTTAAGAAATGGAAAAAAAAGATGCATTTAACTTAAGTTTGTGAACAAAAGAATCAGCACCAATTTCTAACTAAATTGCTCAATTTAGTATTTCGCAAAGACGTAGATGCCAGCGCGACCCTACAGCACCGTTGACAGAGTTTCATAGATGAAAGCTGGTGTCCAGTGTCCACCAAACGTATAGTGACAAACACGTGTCTATGCAGCTACGTCACCGTGGAGAGTAGCCCCTAGGCTGTTTCCACCGCTGTCCTGTCCCCGTAACCTTATCGTGAACGAGATTGTACGGTGACGAACGTGCGGTGACACGCGGCTACAGTAAGGGCCCTATCATACTTGCGGATTGCGAGCGTCTTCAAAGCGGAGCGGGCGCGCAGCGAATGCGTCGCGAACGCGCCGCGGCTGCTCAGCGAAGACGTCGCGGACGCGTGGCGAATTCGCAACGTTTTCGTCGCGTGTTTGTATCAAGTTAACGAAGAAACGAGAGTTAACGAATTCGTTGAGCGCCCGTTCCGCTTTGAAGACGCTCGCAATACGCTAGTATGATAAGGCCCTAATAGTATGTATCGCGACTTCGGAGCCATCATTTCGTTTTTGGTGACGTGACGTTTTTGGCCGTGGTGGACAAAGGGCCCTAAGCTGGTGGATTAAACGGACTTTGAGTGTCAGCGTCTCGGCAGCAAGGCAAATATGTTTTTTTTGCATATTGGTTAACCCTTGTTTGTGTGCCATTTTTTGTTTTGGTTTTATTATAGATCTTTTTTGAATTATATCGTAAAGGATAACATGGGGACAAATATCAAAGTCGAAGTGGTCGAACAAATGATTTTAAAATTAACTTATAAGATATCGTGAACCTCGATTACCTTGTTTGGTACGTACCTAAAAATACCCAAAATCTTTTTTTTTTTGAAAATAATTAAGTAAATATAGACATGGTGTAATAAAACAAGTAATTTAAATACCGATTGACTTATTTTATGGATATTTTAGTACTTCAATTGAATGTTTTAAACAATTCGATGATTCAATCAAAACAATTTATTTCGGCCATAAAAAAAACAAAATGTTACTAATCTGTCGAGGCTTCGACGAGAAATCAGGTTAGCCTCCAATAACAAGGCAACAAGGCAAGTTATTTTTAAACAATTATGCCATAATATAAAAAATAACAAATTGTTCCATAAAATGGCAAGAGAGAAACCATGCAGGATGACCACATGGATAAAACCATGAAACCATGATGGATAGTTTTCATCCCGGAAATCTCCCGGGAACGAAAACTTTTAATCCACGTGGAAGCGTGAAGCCTATAAGCCTTCCTCGATAAATAGGCTATACAAACCGTCCCAGTAGTTCCTGAGATTAGCTCGTTCAACCAAACAAACTAACTCTTTAGTGTTATGATCTATACGTGATTATTATAAAGAGGCAAGTTATTTTTATTTTTTTGTTTGTAGGAACTCTGAAAGCCCTGTCCAAATTAAAGATTAAAGACTATGTAACATCGCGCCATGACCTACGTAAGCGGAGCAGTAACAAATAACACGAGTAAAACTGCGGGGACTTTTATAGTCTGTTTTTTTTAACAAACGTGTAGGTACCCAAAATTTTGTCTGCTTTTCTATTGGTCCACATAATCAGCATAAAGTGTTATTATTAGTATTAAAAGCGCTGGCTCCGCCTCGACTAATTACCCATTTCTCTTTGTCAATATCGGAAATGTGAGAGAGACATACTCAGTACTCGTTTGTTAAAAAAAAAAACAGTCTATAGTCTATACTAATATTATAAAGAGGTAAAATTTGTAAGTTTGTAAGTTTGTAAGTTTGTATGTTTGTAAGTTTGTATGTTTGGGGTAATCTCTGGAACTAATGGACCAATTCCAAAAATTTTTTCACTGGCAGAAAGCTACATTATTCCTGAGTGCTATAGGCTATAAATTATTTTTATAACATGAATATTACCGAGCTATTGCAACTTTTGTCTAGCAAGTCGGAAAAAATTACCTCATAAAACAGAATTATTTGCGTACGCTGCCTAAACAGTTGCTTAAAATTAAAAACAATGTATGGTAACTTGGTTTGTCTTAATTATTTCTACAAAAAAGTCCGCGATACCATATCTCTATCTTTTATATTTTATCTTTTATACTTCTTTTATTGCATTAAAAAAATGATTTTTCGGCATACTTACGTTTGGTTGATTATTTGAGCAACAAAATATTAATTCTTATGACAATAAATTATTTCAGTATGACAAGGACATCATACAGATAAGATTTGCCATTTACAGTATGTCAATTAGTCATATAGTTCCGGAGATAATATAAAATTACTAAAACGCAAAATGCCCCTAGCGTAATTTTCATTGTGCGGAAGTCATTTATAATTTCAAAAAATACCTTTGAAGATATTCACAGTTTTAAAATTACTCCGCAGCAAGCAATATAGATGATAGTATGAAATAAAAACTGCTTTTTAGCGAAAAAAGGCCGCCTATTGTACTCTTGCATATTTGTTTGTTTTGTCCTTTACTGTTTTTGTCCTATTGGTGTACAATAAAGAATATTGGCCGATGGCATTGCAAGACTTTCGTAGCTTATACATCAGAATAACACATCTGGGTCGTCATAAAGGCGCGTGTAAGAGGTTACGGGTTCGAATCCGGGCAAGTACCAATGTGACTTTTTTAATTCATATGTACTTTCTATAGTTTATCTTGGACATCACTGACATCCCGTGCCTCGGAAAGCATGTTAAGCCCCGGTTGTCATTCGTAGAACTTTGACGCTAGGGGTATTCAAAAGCCAGAAAGTCTGACCAGTCGAATCAAAGGGTATCGTCGCCCAGTTACTGGGTTGTGGAGGTCTGATAGGCAGACGCTTCACGTAAAACACTGGTATCCAGCTGAATCCGGTTCGGCTGTAAGCCGACCCCAACATAGTTGGGAAAAGGCTAGGGAGATGATGATCCTCCTCACCGCACACGGACATTTCGGGAGGTTCCTATGTCGGATTCGGGCGGAAGTGACGCCTGCGTGACACGGTGTAGCATAGTAATACGGTGGAGGTAGGCCCCGCTTGGGCGAACCACCACCGTGTCGTTGCAGAGACGATCGGCGCTGGTTCAGGCCATGCTTCAGGGCGAGATTGAATAGGAAGCCGTCGCCTCGTGCGAAGCAGAGACGCTGGAGACGAAAGCGGTGGGGCGCGTGAGGCAGCGTCAAGCTTCACGCCCCGGACAGAGACCCCAGGCTTAGTTGTCGAGAGTCACAAGATGATGGCCATTGGAGGCGTGGGCCTGCGGAAGGCGAGCGGTAGGTAGCTCGCCGCCCGACTAGGACCAGACCCGAGTCGACGGCGTGTCGATGCTTCTAATAGTTACCGCGGCCCCGGAATATATAAGGGTAACTGAAGGGACATTATTGGATTTTAGTCAGTAAAAGTCTGACCCTCCTTCCCCTTTCAGGGACGGGAGAAGTCATTTGATGATTTCCTATCCATCAAAAAAAAACGCCATTGGATATGTTTTGGATGCTTTTACCATGGTCAATGTAGCTCTTTCACGCTTATACAACCCCAATAATCTTTTTGTGTACGCTCAAGATAGTTCCACAGTTAATATTATAAATGCGAAAGTAACTCTGCCAGTCTGTCTGTCTGTCTGTCCCTTCTTCACGCCTAAACTACTAAACCAATTTTGAATGAAATTTGGTACAGACATAGTCTGGGACCCGAGATAGACATAGGATAGTTTCATCCCGGAAATCCCCCGGAAATGGGAACTATTATTCCACGCGGACGAAGTCGCGGGCAAAAGCTAGTAATAATATAAATTAGGTACCTATGATACGAATGTATCCTATGAACCGAAACCAATGAATATTAATATTTTAATAACAAACGATTGTCAAATTTAACAATAGTGTGGATATACTTAGATGTTCCTTTCGTAAACTAGACCTGGAAAGGTATACGTTGAATCATTGTCCAGTTCTAAAGGTTCTTCATTGTCAACAATCCAAGGGCAAAGAGCAATATTCTTTATTTTTTTTTGTTTTAACAATATCAATCTTTGTTGAACCATGGTCACACAACCCTACTTGAAAGCCAGTTTCAGAATGCATCGCCTCATTAATTAAGTTGACAGTGGACATGCATCAACAGATTATACAGGATAAAATCTTTCAAAAATAAATAATTTTATACAAATAAAAATATCTGTAATATTTTCTCCAAAGTAGGTAGTGCTTACCTGATGGAAAAGATTAACCCCTGAATGCTCAAACGTCACTCAATTTTAGGACGTTCTTAAATCTGTTGGTGTTTTTACTTTATCCCTCTGAAGTGACAAAGACAGCAACACATTTGAGAGCGTTCTAAAACAAAGCGTTTGAGTATTCGGACATAATTCATGTACTATGATTCACAGAGAGGTACTTGACTCCAACGCGGACATTCAAGCATGGTTCTTTGGCAGCGTTTGCGCATACTCGTGCCAAACTATGCATCACCCGGCCGATTAAAAAAGGAATTCCCAATCATATACCCTTTCATACCAAGCGATCCTCAAGAGATAGAAAATTGATTTTAGACAATAGGGATGATGACTACATCAAAAGAATGACATTCTGTTTAGTCCGTCTGTTAGACAGTCCAAAAATACTGAACACATATTTTTTGCTTAATCAAATTAATAACAAAATACAAAGATAAAGAGCATCAAAGTTCCGGAGAGGGGGCTTGTGACGTCACTTCTGAGTAAAAATTATACAAAGGCGTGACGTTTCACGAATTTTCAACGCACTGTATTGTCGTCATTTTCTGTTTACGAGAAAAAAGAAAAAATACGTGTCCCAAATTTTTTGATTATCTAACTGACGGACTAATTACTTTTTTTTTGTCATCTCGCCTATTAACTTTTATATTAATCCTTCGAACACACGTCTTTCTATTGTGTCTCAAAGACACAATAGAAAGACAACAGCAGCCCGACAGCCGGCTGTCGGTTGGTCGTCAAAAGGTTAAAGTCTATTTTCACCCTTTGTTTTTAACCTTGGTAACCGATGCTCTGAGGGGATTTAACCTTTTAACGACCAAGCGACAGCCGGCTGTCGGGCTTCTATCGTCTTTCTATTGTGTCTCGAATCACGTGTGGTCGAAGGTTTAAAGTCGGGTTTAACAGAATCAGCTGGATACTAAGTAATAGCCTATCAGACCCACACTGTCCAGATACTGGATAACCGTGGTTAGACTAGTCAGACTATCTGACTTCCGACTACCCGTACGACTGTTAAAGTTCTACGAATGACAACCATCGAACCCAAGAACTAGGTAGGTACTCATTTCGATGACATAACGGCTGTAAACTTGTTCAAAACATTAGATAGGAAATACTTGGCGTGCAGTTGACGCGCAGTTGGCGTACAGTTGACGTGCCATTGGCGCATTTTTGGCACCCATTGGTCTCCTTGCAGGTTTTTCCTGTGGCAGTAATTATGCATCCTGCTTATTCCGTCTATAATTACTTACATGTATCAAATAGCGGTTTTTTATCAGATGCGTTAGCTTAATGTGCAAAACAGCTACTTCGTGGAGTAAAGAAGTGACATTTCAGCCTTCGAATAACTGTATTTCAATACAATATGTAACTAAAAGCCCCTACCAAACATACTTTAGTCGAATTTTATAACAAACGGTTGTCAAATAAGCAATAGTATTTAATTACTTTATTTAAAAAAAAGCTAAATCAGGTTTTGAAATAAATATTTTCATATCTAACTAGCGGTCGCCCGCGTGGATGTTGAAATTTTTCCTGAATTTTCTTTGCTATAAACCTCAAGGAGCCCGAGACCTTTCCAACGAATGCAAAACCGTGGAAATCGGTTCGTGCGTTCTGGAGTTAAAGCGTCAGGAAAGAAAACCCGACTTATTTTTATATCTATACTATAATAAATAATATAATATTATAAAGAAGTAAAATTTGTAAGTTTGTAGGTTTGTAAGTTTGTATGTAGGAGGTAATCTCTGGAACTACTAGACCGATTAGAAAAATTCTTTCAGTGTTAGATAGCCCATTTATCGAGGAATGCTATAGGCTATATACCATTACGCTACGACCCACGGGAGCGGAGCAGTAGCGAAAAATGCGGGTGAAACCTCAGGGGACAGCTAGTAGTAGATATTTTTGTTTTTATAACCTTTGAAATGTTTCATTTAATTATATTACATACATGTGATAATTCTAGTATTTACTAAGTCGTTAAAACTAAATTGTAGCTCTAAATATATAATAATAACAACTTGCAACAAGTTATTACATACTAAAAAAACAAGATTTAAGATAAAGCAGTTAGTTTAACTAAGGTTCAACAGTGCGGTTTAGTTTTTTTATAAGTTTTTTTACTTTAAAAATAATATATTAACTAATTAAGATAAAATCTTTTTTTTATTTTGATTGACATTAGCGACACTAATTTGCTCAATAAAAACAACATAAAGTTATTTTTAGGGTTCCGTACCTCAAAAGGTAAAAACGGAACCCTTATAGGATCACTTTGTTGTCCGTCTGTCCGTCCGTCCGTCCGGCTGTCAAGACCCTTTTTCTCAGAAACGCGTCGAGATATCAAGCTGAAATTAATATCACATACTTAGGTCTGCTATCTCTTAAAGCAGTGAAAAAATCAAGTTTTTAAATCAAGGCAATAAAAAGATACGGCGGTTTATATTGCAAATTTGGACATTTGCAGGGAAATCAAAACCTATAGGGTACTTCCCATTGACCTAGAATCATGAAATTTGGCAAGAAGCAAGGTCATGTAGCACAAATAAAGGGAAAACTCCGAAAACCGTAAATTTGTAGTTAGTTCACATCAGGCGTCCGTCTGTCCATCCGTCTGTCAAGAACCTTTTTCTCAGGAACGCGTCGAGATATCAAGCTGAAATTAATATCACATACTTAGGTCTGCTATCTCTCACAGCAGTGAAAAAATCAAGTTTCTAAATCAATGCAATAAAAAAATACGGCGGTTTATATTGCATATTTAGATATTTTCAAGAGAATCAAAACTCAAAACCTATAGGGTACTTCCCATTGACCTAGAATCATGAAATTTGGCAAAAGGCAAGGTCATGTAGCACAAGTAAAGGGAAAACTCCGAAAACCGTACATTTGTAGTTAGTTGACATCAGGCGTCCGTCTGTCCGTCTGTCTGTCAAGAACCTTTTTCTCAGAAACGCGTCGAGATATCAAGCTGAAATTAATATCACATACTTAGGTCTGCTATCTCTCAAAGCAGTGAAAAAATCAAGTTTCTAAATCAACGCAATAAAAAGATACGGCGGTTTATATTGCATATTTAGACATTTTCAAGGGAATCAAAACTCAAAACCTATAGGGTACTTCCCATTGACCTAGAATTGTGAAATTTGGCAAGAAGCAAGGTCATGTAGCACAAGTAAAGGGAAAACTCTGAAAACCGTAAATTTGTAGTTAGTTCATATCAGGCGTCCGTCTGTCCGTCTGTCTGTCAAGAACCTTTTTCTCAGGAACGCGTCGAGATATCAAACTGAAATTAATATCACATACTCAAGTTTGCTATCTCCCAAAGCAGTGAAAAAATCAAGTTTCTAAATCAACGCAATAAAAAGATACGGCGGTTAATATTGCATATTTAGACATTTTCAAAGGAATCAAAACTCAAAACCTATAAGGTACTTCCCATTGACCAAGAATCATGAAATTTGGCAAGAAGCAACGTCATGTAGCAAAAGTAAAGGAAAAACTCTGAAAACCGTAAATTTGTAGTTAGTTCACATCCGTCCGTCCTCCCGTTCGTCCGTCTGTCAAGACCTTTTTTTTTTCAGAAACGCGTCGAGATATCAAGCTCAAATTAATACCACATACTCAGGTTTGCTATCTCTTAAAGCAGTGAAAAAATCAAGTTTCTAAATCAACGCAATAAAAAGATACGGCGGTTTATATTGCATATTTAGACATTTTCAAGGGAATCAAAACTCAAAACCTATAGGGTACTTCCCATTGACCTAGAATCGTGAAATTTGGCAAGAAGCAAGGTCATGTAGCACAAGTAAAGAGAAAACTCCGAAAACCGTAAATTTGTAGTTATTTCACTAAAAAACAAATTAACGGAACCCTCGTTGCGCGAGTAGAACTCGCACTTGACCGGTTTTATTGTGAATTTTTAGGCAAATAAACGGCCAAGTACCTGTGACACTAAATAAAGCCGTTTTCTTTGTGGCGTCTTATTTAAAAATACTTTAAATGGAAATAAAAAAAATACTATGCAAAAGATACTTTATTTAAAAAAAAACTTTATTGATTGATACTGAATCCGGTTTTTTTTTAATCCGGATTAATTGTTAAATATTATTTATTGTTGAATTAAATTCAGGGACTAGGATAGGATGAAGGCTAGAGTCATGTCGGAAGGCGGGCGTCGTCATCGAGACCGGAGGGAAAGAGAACCCTAGGAAATAATATCTTACTGTCATATATTATGTGGCTCTTGCCCAGCAGTGGGACAGTGAAAGTTTGTAAAAATATAGTAAACAGCCAATTAGATATTTTACATCATAACCCAATAAATGTAAGACACAATTTCTATCTATCCTCTCTTAATTGTATATTGTTTTAAATTTACTGTTAAATTGGATTTTTTGTTTTGTAATCAATAAATAGTTATTCAAATGAGTCACTAACTTTAGTCTAGGGTTTTGATTTTTTTTTGGTGAGTGGGAAATCATCCAATGACTGCTCCCGTCCTGGGTGCGGCGGGAGGGCGTGTCAGACTCTTACTGACTAAAACCCACTCATGTTCCTTCGATTGCCCTTTATGTCCCAGGGTCACGGTAACTATTATAAACATTCCGCAACCCCGGGTGTAGTCTAGGGTGACATTGTGATACAAAATCTATGGGAGCGTCGCATTTTGACAGCTCATAAAAAGTACGTCAATTGATGACGGTGTACAATACCGTATGAGATAGTAAATAACAGACATCAAAGCCACGTGCCTCATTGCCATACAAAATCAATAAAATAATGGTAGTGCGACAGTAACTAAAGTATTTATTATTAAAGCTTAGCCAGTCCACGTGCTAAGAAACGTTTATACGAGTATATCTAGCTATTATTTATTACGTTCTTGATCAACCACGATTGATGTTTTGTCGATGCCTGGGGTGTAGTATTGATCGATCGATGTCCAATTTCAACTTGATTAACGACTATCGACGTTTTTGTCGATTGGTGGGTGTAATATTGATCGATCGATGCGTGATATCAATTTGATCAACCACGATCGTTTTTTTTTATGATTGGTCGGTGTAGTTGATCGATAGATATCAAAGAGTATTGTGGTAACACTCAATCTAATTAAATATTGTAGCTATCACGTTTAGGTAATGACTGTCATTCAGGAGCAGTAATGGCTCGGGTTATTGACATAAACGTTTTATAGTTGCAAATTACAAACACATTAAATAAATATTAAGATACAAGTCTTGTTAAACTAAGTGGCTTTGTCTGTGCATTCAGTCACGTACCACCTTTTATTGTTAGTTAATGACTCAAATTTGTTTTTCCCACAGTTATTGTATTTAGTACTCCGTCTATATTTGAGTTAGAAGTTAGAAGAAAACGGAAAGAAATTATTCATTCATGAATTATTTAAAGACTGATTTAAAACAAGAGCTTGTTTCCTGCATATTAATATTCAATTAATTTTTTACTGAGTATTTTTTTTCCATAGTCTTAAATTCTAAACAGTAGTAGTAAAGTATAACAAACAACGATCATACATTATCTGTGGGTCATTCCATTTTATTTATTTACGAAGAAGTAAGACCAAGCCATTAGAATCACTCATGACATTGAAATATAGCAATGTCTCGGTAAGGCCAGTCCCATCATTACGAATACTCGTATATACAATCTTTTAGAATACACTTAGATGCACGGAATAGATGTCCTACCTAGGTGTTCGCGCAAAGATTTTGTTAAAACTTTACAGAAAAACAGTTACATCAGAATGACATATTTACGCAGCGTTTCTCGTATTCCTTTATTATGCGCACCGCAAAAGAATGGAATTAATGCATATAACCCGGATGTATTCAAGAGACGAGTGCATAGGCATCTTTTGGGTGAGCTCGCTCCATCGTAGGCCCCGTCTATGCCCTCGGGCTAGTCTGGGACCAAGAGCAAGCACATATGTAATAAAAAAAAAATTATGCTATGAAACTTAACGCCGCAATCCTTGGGAGTTATATAAAATAATAAAATAACAATACCACAACTACCGTAAGTCTAGAAGTGAGGGAAGGAACAGTGATTGTAATAAAATTATAAATGCGAAAATAACTACTATCTACCCGTAGGTCTATCTATTTTCATACATTCGTGTAAACGGAAACGGACGATGTCATGGACAAAAGCTTGAAGGTAAGGTAATATAATAATCTTGATTTCCATGCAGATCAGTAGCCTATGGATGCTAGCAGCTAGACCAGGGAGTATCACACGCACCTTGCCGACCCTTCAAATGCTTACCGCTCTTTTTTAGGGTTCCGTAGTCAACTAGGAACCCTTATAGTTTCGCCATGTCTGTCCGTCCGTCCTCGCTTAATCTCTGTAACCGTTAGCACTAGAAAGCTGAAATTTGGTACTAATATGTATATCAATCACGCAGACAAAGTGCAAAAATAAAAATTGGAAAAAAACGTTTTATTAGGGTAGCTCCCCTATATGTAAATAAGGAAGTGGTTTTTTTTTAAATTACAACCCTTACGTGTGATATATTGTTGGATAGGTATTTAAAAATGAATAGGGGTTTACTAAAATCATTTTTTGATAATGTCAATAATTTCGGAAATAATCGCTCCAAAAGGAAAAATCAAAGCGTCCCCCCCCCTCTAACTTTTGACCCGTAGGTTTAAAAAATATGAAAAAAATCTGGAATGTTGAACTTTATAAGGACTTTCTAGGAAAATTATTTTGAACTTGATAGAAAGAACAGTTTTTGTACAAAAAAGACAAAAAGGTTGTACATAATAATTTTTGCGTACTTAGTATGTCAACGTAACAAATAGCCTTTTTTTAAACTTATAAGTAGGTACACTTATTGTGACGGACGGGAAACTACGGAACCCTACATTGAGCGTGGCCCGACACGCTCTTGGCAGGTTTTTTTGAAGAAGGAACGCTATTGGAGGCGAGACTATCACTGAGTAATACATTAAGCGCCATAGTAATAAACGCTGCATAAAGTTATGACAGGTTTATACGTCAAAAAATGTATGGTTACACAGGCTTTATTCAGTGCATAACTTTACACAGTGATTATTAGTAAGGGCTTAATTATTTATTTTTCTTTGACCCTTTACAAATTCTGCCGCCATAGCCCATATACTGTAACAGAAAGGTTTATAGGTATATCAATGTAAGGCGTGTGGCATATGCCAGCATTATAGACATTATACAGGTCCCTTACCTCCTCACGTTTTCTTATGTAAGTCACATCGCTACGGAATAATCAGCTGAGAAATTGTACAAATACTTAATGTTTTTGCATGCTTAATTTCCTCATATTATTTATAGAATACTTGTGCGTTTATTAGCTAGTGTTTTTGTTTGGCTATCTCGTGTCGTGTCTGTTTTTTGCGTTTGCTGTCGTAGTTTGACAGTTAAGCGAGTGTCAGAAATTTTAATTAGTTTTATCAGTTTTATTTTAGATGTTTGCCTTCGCCCAAGCTTAATTTAACACCCAAGAATCCGTACTTATATTATAAATGCGAAAGTAACTCCGTCTCTTCTTCACACTTAAACCACTGAACCGATTTGAATGAAATTTAGTACAGACATAGTCTGGGACCTAAGAAAGGATATAGGATAGTTTTTATCCCGGAAATCCCCCGGGAACGGGAACTATTATTCCACGCGGACGAAGTCGCGGGCAAAAGCTAATAATTTATATTTCTTAAGCCTGGTTTACATTAACACAGTAGCTGGCGCCAGCATCACTGGATTCCTGCACTGGATCAGCACTGTATAATGTAATTACATGTTTTAATCTGGATACTGGATACTGGACCGGATTAAAACAGGTTTACATTGATACAGTGCTGATCCAGCGCCGAAATCAAGTGATGCTGGCGTTAACTACTTACTGTATCAATATAAATCAACCTTTACGGTGACAATATTTTTTTGAAGTACTCTCTACAATCAAAAAATTTAACCACTTTATTGTTTAAGATGACGACACGGACGAAGTCACGGGTAGTATTATGATATTCAAAAGCACGACGCAATCTGGGTCACAAATCTTGCGAATCCTTAGCTTCAGTTGAGTAAGTGTGACCGCAATTTATTGTTTTGATGCACACTGAGGCTAGTAATAACCGGTATATTCGGTTTTTTGAAATAACATGAGTTTTAAATATTTTTTACCTGATTGCACAACGCAAGATTCTTAGAAACTATTGTAGCTTGAAACACGAAATATTCACAGTTTTTTCATGACATGGAATACTACAGTCAGCTCCAAAAGTCGCTAAACAGAAACACATTTAGATTTTCAAAATCACTGTACATTATATCCATACTAATATTATAAATGGGAAAGTGTGTCTGTCTGTCTGTTTGTCTTTCTTTCACGGCAAAACGGAGCCACGGATTGACGTGATTTTTTATGTGGAGATAGTTGAAGGGATGGAGAGTAACATAGGCTACTTTTTGTCTCTTTCTAACGCGAGCGAAGCCGCGGGCAGAAGCTAGTAATCTATAAATGACAAAATGGTGTTCAGCTAATTATGAACTTTAATGATGTTCATTCAATACTGGCGCCTATCTTGTTGAGCGATTTATAGATTAGGTATATAGTGTACAGTGATTTTGAAAATCTAAATGTGTTCAGCGACTTTTGGAGCTGACTGTACAAAAATCGGGGGTACTATTTTTTAGTAGCCACAGCAAACAGCTAGCAGTTAATGATTATTAAAAATACCGGAAACCCGTGAAGGATAACATCGTGAGGAAACTTAAACTTATTAATAATTGTAAGTCTGGAATCGTCAACTCGCCTAAAACTAACGTGGTAATCAAAGGTCATAGTCATGCCTTCTCTCATTATCTGTATGAAGAGGTCTATACTTTGCTGTGTGACGGTAACAGGCTGGTGGCTGGTAGACGTATGTGATTATTACATACTAGCTGTTCCTCGCGGTTTCACCCACGTTACATTAGGTTTTTGGTTACCTACTGCTTCACTCCCGTGGGACATAGCTTGATGTTATATAGCCTATGTTACTTATGGACAACATAGCTTTCGAATGGTGAAAGAATTTTTAAAATCGGTCCAGTAGTTTTTGAGCCTATTCATTAGAAAAAAACAAAGTTTTCCTCTATATAATATTAGTATAGACAAAACATACAATCCGACAGGAAAAGATTAGCGTCTTAGGCAAATAAAAATAAATCAAAAGATTTTTTTGCTTGTTTATACACACTGATCTCTCAGTTTTATAGGATTAATAAAGATAATCTATTATATACTTATTTATACGACTCTACTATCCATACAGATACATATTTCCATTTCGCTCACTAAGGTCTGTTTCAAGTCTTTTTAATATGCACATTCATTTACTAACGCGTCTAACGCAATTACTTAGTGCGACAGTGTTTATGGAAAATAACAAGTAATTAAAAATATTACTTATTGCATTGCATTACGTTTGTTGAAAAATGCAAGTCTCGCGCAGCAATCGTTACAAAAATAT
Organism: Athetis lepigone; assembly: GCA_033675125.1. Taxonomy (NCBI): domain Eukaryota; kingdom Metazoa; phylum Arthropoda; class Insecta; order Lepidoptera; family Noctuidae; genus Athetis; species Athetis lepigone. The sequence continues at coordinate 17,006,849 of CM066217.1, forward strand.
TCCGATGTTACCAAATGGTGAATTTAGTTTCAGTGTTGCAAGTTTAGCAAACCTGTCTGACTGGATGTCTTGTAGGGTACATTTCTTTAGGTCAATATAGACCTGTATGTTGCGGAATAGTTCTAATAGTTACCGCGGCCTCAGAATATTAAGGGCAATCGAAGGAACCAGGGAAGTTTAGTCGTTCAAAGTCTGAAACTCCCTCCCGTCCAGGGCTGATGGCTGATGATTTCTCATTTTCAAAAATAAATATTTAGACGTAGTATGGCAAGTAAAACTAAGCGCTAACTTTTAATTCTAACTAGTATTTTAAACGCGAAAGTATATGTGTATTGTGTAATAATTTAGCAATGTAGCAATATTAAGCTTATACATCGGAATATAATAGATATACATATAGGCTACATAACATCGCTACGACTTATGGTACAGAAACAGTTATTAAAAACATAACATAACGCGGGTGAAACTGCAGGGGACAGTTAAAATTACAATAAATTTATTTTGAGCACAACAATTTAAAAACTAGGTATGTTTGTAAAGCCCAACAGAAAAAAAACAAAGACATCACTACTGCAAGGTAAATTATCGCGGGCAATGTTGCCTAGTGGCACGATTTCTGTGCATACGGCTGCCCAGTGCCCAGGCCAGTTTGCACAGATTATATCAGCATGCTTGTAAATCGTTGTGAAGTTCCTTCTGTTTTACGATTTGTTTTTAAGTCTGTACAGTTTTTGTTTAAAATGGGTTGAAGGTATTTGCTTTAGATCCGGTTTAGTTCTTTTGCATTATAAGGAGCTTTTTTGTCAGTTGGGTTTTAGCCTAATAAACCCAGTAGCGGGTTAGTCCCAGCCGAAACCTACCACAAATGATTCATAAACCTACAATCTAGCCTAGTTGCCACCACACTATTTTGATAATATTATTTTTACCCGCGACGGAACGGAGATTAGTGGCTCCCGTTCTGTTTCTTGTTTCGCATTGACGCCGACTTCTTTTAGGTAAATACTTTTTTGTTTTTAGTTTTTCAGTTATTAAAAAAAAAGCTTTTTATATTTTTACTTTTTAGTGCCTTAAAGTATCTGAATGTGTACTCTAAAACTAGTTCAGTTATAGGTTGACGCTTAAATAAACATCATAAGGTCGTCGGTATAAACCAGACAAGTACAAGACAAAAATGTTCGTAAAATGAAAACTACTAGGCCAAAGAAATACCCATCGAATTAGGAACCTCCTTCTTTTTGAAGTCTGTTAAAACGATCTATAATCTGTCAAGTGTCAACAAGCACTGCATCGGGCACTCAGGTCGCGCGGCGGTACCGGCCCGCAGCCGCAGAATAATAAAACATGTCTTAATTACGGTAACTGACAGGTTAATATAATTTAAAACTAGTTATTTTATTGACAGCTTAAGCTCAACACTTCTAGTGATGTCCATGTTAATGCTCACGTACTGTTTTAATAACAGTGATTTGTTGGTGGTATAAAAATAAATAATTAAAGAAGTAAATAATATTGTTACCTATTCGGATTTATTGTAAAATAATTTCACTTTAGTAACATATCATTAAAAACAAATAGATAAAATTACCGTGTACTTATTTATTGTGGCATAACAATCTATGTAATACCTAATTACGTAACAACAATGAAACAGCGATAGCAATAACTTTGTTTGTTTAGTATTGCTAAGTAATAATATATGCGCAAACGCAGATCTACTCTCTCTTTTCTCACTCTCATGGTATGATGAGACAGCAATACGAAAAACCGGAGAGAGCCCAAGCACGAATATTCGTACAATTAACAGCTTATATTTACGTATTTTCCAAAGCAAGGGAAAGTCACACTACAAGCTTGCAAATAAAATTCTTGTAAAGTTAAATGTGACAACGCAAATTAAATTATTAGCACACAATATGTCATGTAATGGTAGAATGTAAATGGGCCACCTTTACCTCAAAATTATACATACAAACTACTAATGTAGTAAGTATGTATAATTTTGTGCGCCTGCGTTCTAGCAAATAAATCTATTTCTGTCTTTACATTAAATTTGACACATTATTATTAAAAAAAAAATGTTCATCGGTATTAGGAACAGGGTCCAAGCTACCGGTGCGGTGGTCAGGATTCAATTATTAATATTAAAAGGTCAGAGGACACTATTTTTTTTTCTTATACATATCTACAGGCAGGCCCAGGCGAAGATGGCAGGATGCACTGGACTCCCTTGGTTTAAGATGGTATTTCAATTGGTCTCAGATGGCCCTGTGCAGAGAGTGCTGTAAGGAGGCCTTTGCCAGTGAGAAAATTCATGCTCATAATAATATCTATGCTAACTGCTATAGTCACGGAACTATTGGGGCAATGAAAACTATCAAATCAAGTAGCTAAGTAGTTAAAACTGAAATTATGTATGTATGAATTAGTTTCTGCTTCAGTGATTTGTTCCATGGTTGAATGGCACAGGAACTTGTTATTTGATAATCCGATATAATGTAACCTGATATCTACTTATTACGCATTTATGTGTACTCGTGTAGGTAAGTTACATTACATGTAAGTACGAGTGTTTATTCTTTATTATTAATAGGTACTAGCTGACCCTGGAGTCACTCACGCCAAAGTTAATGAAGAATTTATACGTTTGTTAGGGTTTAGTTTGGTTGAACATGGTAATCTCAGGAATTACTGGTCCCATTTCGAAATTCTTTTTGAGTTGGATAACCCATTTATCAAGGAACATCTCGCTATGATTTACGAGAGCGAAATACCTAGTATCCAAAGATATAACACTGCTAGGGACAGCTAGTATTTAAAAACAAACAATTATTAATTAAGCAGGAGGTGAGTTAAAAATGTTGTTTCTAAATGTTGTCCTCCCTAATTTAACAAGACCGTCTAAAATACAGAGGAATACATATTAAATAACGAGATAGATGAGAAAACGCAATTTTTCACCAAATCGTACTTTAGTAAATTGTAGCCCTAATTAAATTACTTATTTAACATGCAACAAGTGACTACATGTAACATTGCTCATTCCTCATAAGCAATAACGTGGTAATAAAATAATAAGTAGTTAATTAATGTGAGGCATTATAAGTCCTACCTATATCTTATGTATTAGAACTATAAAAACAAGAACTATTCTTCCGCGAAATCGGCCATAATAATATAAATATGCTTTAGTTTTCTCCCGCGGCTTCGCTCGCGTGAATGTCGTGACTTGGTTCCTTATTTTAGACTAGCTGTCCCCTGCGGTTTCACCAGCATTTTTCGTTACTGCTCCGCTCCCGTGGGTCGTAGCGTGATGGCATATAGCCTATAGCATTCCTCGATAAATAGACTATCTAACACTGAAAGATTTTTTCAAATCGGACCTGTAGTTCCAGAGATTACCCCCTACATACAAACTTACAAACCTACAAACTTACAAACTTACAAATTTTACCTCTTTATAATATTAGTATAGATTTAAGTATGTTATTCAACCTCTTTAAGATTGGAATTTATAAAAATCCTTTCTTACGGGATACCCACTCTTCACAAATCAATATTCATGTCTCTCATAGGTTCTCAACGTGGGCGATAACGCCCTCTTGTGGGCGTTTGAGACTTTCGGGGGGCCAGTAGAAGACCCAGAGAAAATTAGGGGGCATTGAGATGGCGCAGAGGGGGCGTGGGTAGATTAAAAAATATAGTCTAAAAATGCAAAAAAATAAAATGGGGCTCTAGAAAAAAACATATTCTCAAAGTGGGCGGCGAGCAAAATAAGGTTGAGAAACTATGCTAGATCCAGCGGTTCGTGCTGTGCGTTGGTATATCAATACTTCAATAGTCAGTCGGTTTATCATTTAGATTTGATTAGTTTAGTTCTGTCGAATTAAGAACCTCTAGAAAATTTTGGCACGATTAAAAACATGGCCACAAAAGATGCGTCAATTTATAATACGTCAGGCGCTGGCTAAAACCAATAAATGTTTTTTAGAGAAGTGTAAGTAGGCAATACGGTCTCGTCTGATGTCATTTGTGTACAGAACTCGGAACTAAGAAAAGTATTTATTCTCAACTCCGGAACAAGGCAATAACGCCTCTTCACCGTGCAATTGTCCAATAAAAGTACTTCTAGCATTTCATGTCACAATTAATCTGAATTTATTAAGGAAATGCAAATAATACCTACCCACTGACATTTGCCTTGGCCTCATTAAACCAGTCGGACAGCTTTCACACAATCTCGAAAGAGATTTCAATACAGACTCAAAATAATTTGAGGCATGATTGTAAAATTTCGCCCCTTTAATTTGAGAAAGGATGTATTTGCATTCAATATTATTTGTTTGTGTAACATGTCTATGTCTCTGGGATGGCAAGTGCGAAGCCTCTGCTATTGCAGATGTCTATAGACGACAACTAGCAATGACCACATAACGACAAACAATTGCATGGGTGGACTTAGTACGTGGTTCGGCCTCTGAGTTTCGCCGGGGTCGAAACAGGAATGTCATTATTATATTTTTTAAAAGTGGTTCAAACGTAACTTTTAAAATAATTTCGAATGGTCAGGATTAAAAATCTTTTCATTCTCATAGTGCAAAATTAATTAATTTAACTTTATTTTGTACCGTAAAAAGGTTTTTCATTCTGACCGAAATTTAACTTAAAAAGTATCGTCAGAAACACCACTAAAAAATATTAATAACAATACCCTACCCTATATAACCTACCCTACCTACCCTATTTTTAGATATTACTAAATGTAAACAATCATGGCATGACTTTTTGTCTAAAAAATCCGTAAAAAATATTCCAACATTATTTTATGTATTTATGTAGGTATATTATGTATAAAAAGACGTGTGGCATAAAATAATGTCAAGATCAAGATTGTTTACGTAATTAATAGATCTATTCAATAGCTAATAAACTAAATCTGAGAAGTACTGGTTCAAATTAAACAAAAAAGTGAGCCGTCACGGGACGTCTGGCAGATGTGAAACATCGACAATATTGGGGTGCTTGGACAGAAAACCTCCTCGTGTGCCCGAGGGCTGGAGTTCGCTTATGGATTCTTCCGGGGCGAAGACCAGTCCGAGGGACGGTGCACCCTGGGAGGTGGGCATTGACTCGTCATTGGGTACGTTGTGCCTGTGGGGTCTCGTTGCCCACTTGCCAATATTCTGTCGCGGAGGACTCCACCACCTGTCCCTCTGAGTAGCAGAGGGCAGTGTGTGTTGGAGTCGGGGAACGGGCTCTGCGTGCACTCACCCTGCCGCAGAGCAGGCAGCTGGGGGTCGTCATCCCTAGCTGCCCCCGTTGATCTCGTAGCCCCGTAGTCTGTTACGGTCATGTCTCTGACTTTCGACGGGGGTCGAGGGCCTTGGCTTAACCGCCCGGGCCGCGAGGTAGACAACCTCTATAAAAAATTACCTCTAATACCAAGTTCTGGTGCGTGGCGAAGGTACGAATGGCTGAGGAGTAGTGTCGTCTGTTTGTGGACGACGCATCAGTCTCTAGCGCACCCCCAGCCAGGGAACCGGTGGACCCTCTGGTTGGGTTACAAATGTACACTTGCCCAGGGACAGGGGGTTGCCCTGGGTGTACATTTTAAATCCCCCATACTCGTGGGATCAAGTATGGACACAAAATTAAGGAAAACCAAAAAAGAAAGGAAGGAGAGAAGGAAGGAAGTGCGTTCGGCGAAGCTGTGCCCGAGCTCAGAAAGCTCGAGCTCAGAGAGCCCGAGGCGTGGGCGGAGAGACCGCAGCAGGAAGCGGACAATGTCGGAGGGCGCGTCGTCGTCCTCCGACAGTGAGGTGATGGCTCCGGCTCCCAAAATCCCCACCAGCAGGCGGGGTGCGGGCCGGATTGGAGGAGGGGGGCGTAAGCTCCCCGCGCAGGAGGCTGCGCAGCGAGCCGAAAGGCTCGCCCTGGAGGGGCGTCACCCCGGAGCGGCTTCTGCGCCAGCTCCGCGGGATGAGCCAGCCGCCGTGACGAGCGCCACGGAGTACCAGACCGAATTGGAGAGGGTGGTGAGAGCGGCGCTGACGTCGGTGGCCTACAAGAAGAAGAAGGGGTCGAAAGACAAGGCCATCGTCGAGGCCACCGCCTCGATGAAGGCAGTATTGGAGGAGGCCAGCTTGCCGGCGTCTCAGGAGCTGGCCGCAATGCGGGCGGACATAGAGGCGCTCCGCAAAGAGAATGGCGAGCTGCGCGCGGATTTGGCCGGGCTCCGGAGCGATGGGGCCCGCACGGAGGAGCCTATGGAGGTGCTCCAGGCCCAGATCCAGACCCTGGTGCAGGGCATGGCAGACCTCCAGCGCCGGTTCACGGTGCTGGAAGGCATTGCCCTCCGGCCCCCGCTCGCGGCCAGTCGAGCGGTCCCGGCGGCGTCGGCGGCAGAGCCAGCGGCATCGTTTGCCGCTGTGGCTGCGGCACCAGTGGCGGGGACGTCGAGGCGTGCCACCGCGCCGGAGCCGGCAAAGGGCAAGGCGGCGAAGCCTAGAGTGGTGGGGGCACCCGCAGCGTGTGCAGCTGCACAGCGCTCCTCACCGCCTCCCCCTCCTCCTACGGATGCCGAGACTCCAACCGAACCCGGTTGGCGCGTCGCCGGGGAGGAAAAAAAGGCGGCCAAGGCGGCTAGGGCCGCCAAGAAGCGGCAGCGGCGGCAAGAGCGCCGCAAGGCCAAGAGCCTCGCGGCCAGGCTCCGCGCCCCTAAGTCTGCAGCGGTGGTAATCACCCTGCAGCCGGACGCGGAGAAGAAGGGTGTCACCTACGGGGCGGTATTGGCCAAGGCGAAAGCGGCGGTCAACCTGGCCGAGATCGGCGCGGCGGAGGGCGTGCGGCTGCGGGTCACGGCGACTGGAGCCCGCATGCTGGAGGTCCCAGGGGTGGCCAGCGGCCCCGTCGCCGATGCCTTGGCCGAGAAGCTGCGGGCGTCGCTCCAGGCGGAGGAGGTGCGAGTGTCCAGGCCTACAATGCGCATTGATATGCGCGTCACGGGCCTGGACGACTCCGTCACGAGCGAGGAGCTGGTGGCCGCCGTCACCAAGGCGGGGAGCTGTCCTGCTAGCGACGTGCGGGTGGGCGCCATCCGCTTCGACCGCTCCGGGTTGGGAGCGGTCATCGTGAGTTGCCCCGTACCGGCGGCAAAGGCAATTGCGGGGAAGGGCCACAAACTACTGGTGGGAGACTGGACCTCGGCGCAGGTCAAGCTACTGGAGCCTAAGCCTTTGAGGTGCTTCAGGTGCCAGGTAGGACACCATGTCGGTGTCCGTTGCACCTCGGAGGTAGACCGCAGCGGCGACTGCTTCCGCTGCGGTCAGCCCGGTCACAAGGCCGGCTCGTGCACCGCCGCGCCGCACTGCTCCGCATGTGCGGCAGCTGGCAAGCCGGCCGATCACCGGGCTGGGGGCAGGGCTTGCTCCCCGCCCGCCAGGACCAGAGGAAAGGGAGGAAAGCCCTCTGCCGCCGCTCCCGCTGCTGCCGCCGCTCCCGCTCCCGCTGCTGCCGAGGCCCCCCCCGCCGCCCCCGCTGCTGCCGCGTCCGCCGCTGCCGCCGCGACTACCGAGGCCGCAATGGAGTGCCAGTAATGGCCCCATTGCGGCGGCGCGTTAGTGTTCACGCGCCCCAAGGAGAGTCAGCCTGGGAAGGGGCCCAACGGGGCCAACGCCTGCCGGGGTTGCGGAATGCATATAATGGTTATCGTGACCCCGGAACATAAGGGGCAACCGAAGGGACATGAGTGGGTTTTAGTCAGTAAAAGTCTGACACGCCCTCCCGCCGCCCTATGGCGGGAGAAGTCATTTGATGATTTCCCACTCACCAAAAAAAAAAAAAAACACAAAAACGAATTTTTCAATTTTAACCAGTACTTTTCGAGAATAATGCGTTCAACCAACCAAACAAAGCCCGTGGGTGTACCCATTTTAGCTTAGGGGAGCCAAGTCAGATTGTATTAAGCCAACAAATTTTTATTTATCTCCTTTTTTGTATTGTTTTATTGTATATTTTGTTATTTTACCTACATTGTTTTTCACATATAGAAGCACAAAAAATAATGTAATAATGTAAAGTTTTTGTAAAACAAGCTTTTGAAAAGAGTGTCCGTGGAGTTTCTTGCCTGTTCTTCTCCATAGAGATCTACCTATGTTCTGGAACAGGCAACTAGCGTCACACTAACTGACCGACTCTTTGACTATTCATAAATACCTGTAAATGGTCTAAGTGAAATTAATGCCTTTGACTTTAATTGATTTTGATACTGAGTCTCGGAAAATGTAATGAATCTAAATATTTGCAAAGTTATATCAAATTGTTTTTTTCTATTAGACCATGGAGGCACTTGGAAAAATTTGAGCAATTCAATGACATCAAAATAAAAAATCTGTTAAAAAATATATATGTATTTTAACGTAGGTACTACATAAACCGTAAATCTACATGATTATTTTAGCTAGGTTTAGGCTTTGTTATTTGTTTATTCCTTCGAACACACGTGATTCGAGACACAACAGCAGAACGACAGCCGGCTGTCGGTTGGTCTTCAAAATGTTAAAGAGGTAATCTCTGGAACTAATGATTCAAATAAGAAAAATAACTCCTATAAGTTAATTTATTCATGACTGAAAGAAAAAATGAATAGACAAAAACACGCATGGAAGAGTTGAATATTATAGTAGTAGTTGGTAATCTCTGGAATTGCTAGTCCAATCCAAACACAATAATTCTGTTACTGATAGAAAACTATAATACTGCACAATGTTTTTTTTAAATAAAAATGGCCTGACTCCTTTTAGAAACCCTACTATTTAGTTCACAATAGGGTTAGTGGGTCGTCTTAGGGGTCCCACATCTGTACTAACATTATAAATGCGAAAGTAACTCTGTCTGTCTGTCTTTCTGTCTGACTGTCTGTCTCTTCTTCACGCCTAAACTACTGAACCGATTTGAATGAAATTTGGTACAGATATAGTCTGGGACCCGAGAAAGGACATAGGATAGTTTTCATCCCGGAAATCCCGCGGGAACGGGAACTATTATTCCACGCGGACGAAGTCGCGGGCAAAAGCTAGTAAAACATAAAACCCATCGTTACTTTTATCTATTTCAAATTAGGAACGTGTGTTCTACGCTCCAATTTAATTACCGGACTAATGATGTCACCATTTTAACAGTTATAGCATTAAGACTATGGTAGCAGGGAATTACAGTTACCTAGTTAATACAACTTGTCGTATATCGATCGAACCTAAAAATAAGGCCCAAATTGCTTTCCTAATCAATAAGTAATAGTTTTCCCATGAGTGACGTAGTAAGGACACGTTCGTGGTTGAAAAATGAATTTGTGAGGTTCTCAGGGGCCGAACTAATTGCCATTGTCTACCGACAGCAAAGAGGAAAAATTTATTAAAACGTCCGGATGTTTTTTTCGCTATTTCTTTCGCCAATTGTGCATTGATTTCAATGTTTTTTTTTAATTGTAAGAGTCGATACACTAACGAAAATACTAATGATAATCATCGAAATAGCTTCACAATTTATTTTTTTGAGATCTGACTTAGACTTTCGTAGCATTGAAAAACTGATTTGGTTAAAGTGTGATTTGATTGGTCTAACAAAAACTAAACCGCTTTTAAAGACATAAAAAAAGGAGATAGGTATAACTTTAACAAAAAAACCTAACTAAATTAATATAACTACCCAAAATTTTCATAATATAATATAATATTACAACAAAATGTTATCTTTACAATATTCAGCGCATAATAGCTTTGTCTTTGGTCCCCAGATGATTAATCATAAACAAAGCTATCGCTCCCACTCTATCTGCGCTTATCGCATGAGATTGAACTTGTAATTGTATCTACCCACGTGTATATAATATATTAGATATTGATCCTACCCTGATCCAATATGAATAAATTAGCACTTCGAGAAAATATTTTTTATCATAAACTAGTTAATTCTAATTTTTACGTTCTTATTCGATGATCGACAATTTTATTGTTATTGTAGGTGTACACCACTGCCTACCCTTTAAAAAATATGGATACAGAAAATAATCCATTTGTAATTCCAATATCTACAAGATGTAATATCAATATCTAGAATATATTGGGATTACAAAATACCGAAAAAAAAATATCTTCCTAACACTCTTAATCCAAAGCAGAGATAAACTTTTGAGTTTGAACAACTAAATACTTATGTATTGTGCCACTTACTTCTCGAAGTCAATCCTTCTGAAATACTCAGTGTAATGTTGTTAAACTCAATGTCGACCGGCCTTGGGGACGGCATGTTCACCTGAAGCGTCCGACATTCAGGCTGTTCCTTTCCACTCACTTTCTGTCCCAACCCCTGAAGCACAGCCATAGCTTTCGCCATTTTTAACACGTGCACTTATTTATTATTTAATTAATAATTAAAATAGTTTTAAAACAGCACCAGTTAGTTTTCAGTTAGAAAACAAAATCACCACATTTCGAAAAATAAATTAAAAAAAAAAAACAAATCGGTCAAATTAAAAGGTTTAAAATTCGAACACCGTTATGGCGTTACGTTTGTTTTTATTTGGCGGGCTTTATTTTTTTTAATTCGTATTGTATATTTTGAAATTGGAACATGAAGCCCGTGCAGCGTGCTGTGCGAAACACCGCGAGGTCGCCACCAGACTGCCGGCGCACGAGGCGCGCGTGTTTTCATACTTGTTTCATTTCGAGCATTCGTTGGGTAGAAGTACAGTGTTTTAATTAATAAGCGTACCGAGAGAAATGTTTTTTTTTTATAAAAAAATACCAGAATATTTTTTGTACTGTTAGTATTTTTTGATATGGTAATTAGGTAACTGCATTTAATGTAGGACGTTTGGCTAATTAATAAATTTTTGATGTCATGAAAAATTTTAGTAAAAAGAAGAAAAAAAAGAAGAAAAAATCCATACATAATATTATAAATAAGAAAGTAACTCTGTCTGTTTGTCGCTTCTTCAAGCCTATATTTGGCACATATATAGTCTGGGACCCTAGAAAGGACATAATATTATAGTTTTCATCCCGGAAAACCCCCGGAAACGGGAGTTATCCCACGCGGACGAAGTCGTGGGCAAAAGCTAGTTTATAAATAAATAAATCATAGTTTGAAGCTAGTAAAAGACTGCGTGTGTAGATTCCGAGTAAAATTACAAACATTACATACAGTTGTAATGATTAAAAGGTTACAAAGACAAGGTTACATACAAAGATTAAAATGTTATCGTTACAAACTTTAATTTGTAATGAACCGAAAAAAAAGTTAAATAAAAAATCAAACAAAAATTATTATTAAATGCAGTGATTTTTAACGTTGAGGATTAACCACTATTTCAGTATTTCGTAGGTAAAGATTTTTTTTAAGAAAAAAAATTAAATCAGGCTGCCTACATATTTTATTAAAAGTCTGCTTGCTCGTAATGTATTGTAATTGTAACTGTTCGGCTTCATAGATGTACTAGATACACTGTAAGCCAAATACGAAAAAGAACAATTTTTTCTATCAATATTCAATATTTTTTGAACAGAACTTGAGATTGCTGACTGTCTGTCAGCAATCTCACGTCATATTTTGAGAAACAAACCAAAGCAAATGTAACACTTATAATAACACGGTTTTCATATCTACAAACCTATAGAATGTTTTCCATAAACAATTTTAGGTTATTAGTAGGGAAGTGTTACTAACATAGACTTAAGTTTTATTTTTACTAACAAATTAATTTTAATTGTATGTATGTTAGATTAAGGTATTTATATATGGGCCTATGCAGCCTGAAATAAAGTTGATTTGATTTTTGAATTGATAAGGTAATTATACGATACTTATTACGTACTTTAGCTTAGCTCTACTCTAGTAATATTGCTAAGCTGAAGCTGATCAAACTTGAAATTGTCTTGATTTTAGTTTTTATTCATCAGGCACCTGAACAGGGGTTAGTTATTGTAGACTCATCATAATTGTCAACTTATAATAAAGAACATTTTACTTTAAAAGAACGAGGCGTAGTTATTTTGCTTTGCATTTTTACCAGGGGGCGTACCACAAGCTCCTATAGCAGTATTACTTCGATATTACTTTCAGTGGGAAAGAGACGGCGCTAGACAACGTGTCTAGCGCTGTCACTTGCACACTCCTGAACAGGAATAAAACAATCTTACTTTAAACGTCATGGTAAGGGGGCTGTCATCCCTTTTGAACCTACCCATGAGACACAAAACCGTGCTGTCCCAAAATTTCAAGCTCGAAAATTAGTCACTAATTTCATTGCATCTGCAGATAATTAGTTGTTTTATTTACATAACGTTTTAAAAAGGTGTTTAGCAGTTTTGTAAAATAAAAAAAGTTAAAATCAGAATTTGGAATGCCTATATTATGTTCATTATATTTTTTTTTGTTAAACAGCTGACGTTTTAAGAGCTGCTTATACAATCCGTCTGCGACACATATACAAAGTTCAGTTTTCCAACATTGAAATATCGTTTCTAGCGGAACCTATAAATATTTAATGCCTAATACCGTGTGAAACGGACAATGAAAACGGTAATGTGACCTATACAAAGGCCATTTGTTGCAACGATCAATAATATCAGCTTACTGCTATAGAAATGTGAGTACATAAGTAGATAAATTGATGTTTATCTACTTGAACGAAGAACGGAATGTCGACAAAGTGTAGGCGTGCGTTTTTCCGTCCCCAGAGATTGCGCATTACCCTTTGAGACTTGATAGTGGGACGTGGTCGCGGTATTATAATTTATTGGCTTACTAGCTTCTGCACTTCGTGTCAATGTCGATTATCGCAGGAGATCCTGATATAAAAGTAGCCTAAGTTCTTCTTCAAGATTCTCTCTCAACTCCATTGAGTAATTTTTTTTTATATATGGCATCTTGCAGTTCAGCTCGCTCAAGCTGTTTACTGGTTAACGGGACTATCCTGTCGGTGCCAAGAGTGACCCTAAAGCCCGGTTTCCACCGCGAGCCGGACGGACCCATTAATGACTTTGTTCGCAAGCGCGAACTGCAAATAACAAATAGAAAAACAAATAAACAACAAATAGTCGAATAATAATAAATAATAAATGCATTAATAAACAATTATGTATTAAGAATCATAATTTTGTTGGTGGAAATACAATTATGCAGTTTGCGCTTGCAAACGAAGTCATTAATGGGGCCGTTCCGCTCGCGGTGGAAACCGGGCTTTAGCCTCAAGCCAGGGCGAAAACCAGGGTACGAACCTCGGCTAAGGGCGTTGTTGACGGGCAGTGAAGGGACAGGCAGGCTGGAACGGGCTTTGAATTAAGTTTCAACTTTTCGACGTCCTAGCGACAGCCGTCATGTTTCTATTGTCTTTCCATTGTGGTTCGAATCACTTGTGGTCGAAGGTTTAAAAATTACAGGCACTTTTATAATATAAGTACGAGGACAGAATAGTTTACAGTAATGCTTGCACAAACAACGTTTGATTAGCATATAGGGAAAGTGTAAACAAATTAGGATCGTTATTGTCTGAGCCATCGATCTGTAAACATCACTGAGTCATCGCTGCAAAATTGGAATAAGGTGCTGTGATAAAATTTTTAGTAAACAGATAAAGGCACAAAAAAGAAACAAAGAGGAATTTATGATTTTGACCAGAAGTTGTTGTTTGAAGAAATGATTCGGCGGGACCATCAGCGCCATGTTCCATTTTAAAAAAAATCGTCGATACTCAGACAATGACTGAATTGCAAGAAATTAACGTGGTCGTTTAAATTATTGCCCTTACTAATAATCACTGTGTAAAGTTATGCAATGAATAAAGCCTGTGTAACCATACATTTTTTGACGTATACACCTGTCATAACTTTATGCAGCGATTATATTATTAGTAAGGCGTTTTAACTTTATTTGCCAAAATAAAGTTAAAAATTACACGAACACGTTTTTTATAGGGCGCGCAGCGTGTTGCTTGTAACTTTAAAAGGTTTACCCCTGTTCTTTTTTCTTCTGGGCTCTTTGCTCTTAGAGCACATACTGCACGTCTTTTATATACAAACTGAGATACGTTTGTTAAATTTTGAAAACCCGACTTTGCACTCCGTTTCCCAGACTTATAACCACAAGAGTTTAGAACATAAAACGTTTAGGCTGAGATGAATAGACGTTACTTAGCAATAGTTAGCATTATTTCTGTCCCTGTCGCACGTTTGTGAAACTATGAGTGAAAGATAGAGACGGAATAGAGCTAAGACGATGTGCTAAAGTCTATTATAATCTCGTGCGACGATCATGCACCGTTATCTTGGTAGGTCTGTAACTTATCATTTAACTGACATTTTAACCCGTTACATGCCTTGTTCACATAATCATTAGTTGAAATAGAAAATATTATAGTCGGAAAACTAGTATCTAAGTCTGAAGTAAGACGACACTTTCGCAAAATGTTGAAAAATCTGCCTATTTTCTCATAACGACATTTTCACACAATGTCACTTTCGCAGAACGTCATTTTCGCCGAATGTTATTCAAGTCATATTTTTCTCAGAACTTAAACACTGCAGATTCGGGTAGATAATTTAATCCTGTGTCTGTACGTCTGCTACAGGCTCTGTCCTTTGGTTTTTTACTACAAAATAAATAAACAAATTACTTAATTTTCATTTTGTTACACATATACCTGTGACATTTTAAGTAATTTAGTATGAATGACGTTTAATTTATTCAAATATGCGTTAATATTTATTAAGATTTGGTAAAGGTAACCTTATGGAAACATCACATCTTTTTATGGAATTTTAATAAAAGGTTATAAACCTACAGTAATAATCGACATTGACATTGTTAAATAATATTGACTGCTTATTGCACGTTTAACTTATAAAATATAAAACCATTGTATTCATAGTTTTTGCACATTAGACGGAATATATTAATCCTTTTTAGTAAATCTAACATGCTGTCAAGGCTTTAGTTTTTGTACATTATCATATTTAATTGGCAAAAAATGTTCTGCCAAACAATGGCAGGTTCCCACGGGAATTTGACATGACTCAATAGAATACATTTCCAGTACTTAAGTAAACTTATTACATAATAACCGATAAATAATGGTGATAACAAGGTACATTAGCTAATTAATATAGATTAGGTATATTTATAAAGTAATTTGTAATTGCTTTTGACGAAATAACTGCAATCTATACAGTTGTCAGCACAAATGAAGTTATTACTAAAACCATAACGAATACTTATTTATTCGAATTTAATAGTATCGATTGGATATTTCAAATATCGATTGGAGATAAAAAACGTGAGGCCGACTTTTTGACATTGGAGCGTGAACCGCATTTTGATATTTAAATTACAAACTGCTGACTTCAGAGTTAAAACTATATTTTGGTTTTAAATAATGTACACCGTGATTTTTATAAATTTTGTTATCACATGTTGTTACCATTGAAGGGCCTGGTTAGTAACCCCGACTGCCGGAAGATTATGGGTTCGATTCCCACCCAGGACAAACTTTGTGTGATGAACAGGATTGTTTGTTCTGAATATGGGTGTAATTTATTTTTAGATATGTATGCATTTATAAATTATATACGTATGTTCTGCTTAGTTTGAGATCAGATAGGCCGTGTGTTCAAAAAAAAAAGCGGTCGTCGACATAACATTCTTAAATGCAAGTCTTTTTTGTTCAGAAACGAATACCAAGATGACTTTCGTATGATACTTACTAGGGCCAAGATTAATAAACATTGCTGCACAGGGTTTCGGCTAAGATATAGCCAGACAACTGAGAAACTGCGATGGCAAGAAGAGTAGTATATTCATTTATTTATGTGTTAATTCTAGGTGTATTTTTGGTCTTGCTCAACCTGCTAGGAGATGATTCTACCCATGAAAACAAACCACTTTTATTATAGAACCAACTCTGAAATCGCGAAAAAAGGAAGGATTTGATTATTTGTTGGTTTGTTTGTATTGAATATTCTCCGTAACTACTGCACTGATTTGAAATAATCTTTTACCAATATAAAGCCACGGTATCAGCAAGTAACATAGGCTAAAAAATATCAGCTGTTTCTAACCAAAGTTCAATGCTCTCCCAACCATAATGTATAAAACAGCTGATATTTTTTGAGACTTCAGAGTTGGTTCCATAATAAAAGTTGTTTGTTTTAATGGGTAGAATCATCTCTTAGCGGGTTGTGCAAGACCAGAAATACACCTAGTATGTGCTCAGTCTTTACTAAGGCCATACTAATCTGTCAAACGCTGAAAACGCAAAAGAGCAAGCACATAATAATTAAAAAAAAAAAGAGGGAAATTAGTCCCTTTTTTCGTATTGATTAAAAAAATGCCATCAAGGGGCTAATAATAGCTAAACAATGTAACGTTTAATAATTATAAATAATAATATGTTCGATACGTTTATAGGCCTCGGTTTTATATAAAATACTAAATAAATACACTTTTGAATCTGCAAAACCTTTAAGGACACAATTATGTTAGTGATTCTTGATCCGAATCAACAATAAAATGGGTAGGTTTTTCTTTTAATTAATATTATATTTACGCATTTCGGTTAGTCCGAAACCACCATTTTTAAAACGCGGCCAGTCGGTAACCATCATATGACCGCGCGGCCAAACACACTAACAAGCGCAAACAATAATTTCATAGATCCAAAGCATACGAGGTTTCTTATGAGAGTTATTCCGAAAAACAGTAAAAAATATAATAACAAGTATTATTGATTGTTGACCATATACCGTACTTTTATACGATTATTTATTTACGAGTTTTATAACAAACTCTTGAAAAGTTTTGCAGTTCCAAAAATGCACCTTGTATATGCAAATACACTCTCAGCACTTCATATATCAATAGGATTCTTTTATTATCTATTTTTTAGATCTCTGCCCATAGACTTCGCCACTACTTAGAAGGAGTATATTGCACTTATAAAGAACCCTAGAATTTTGAATTCCATTCAGAAATTAAAAAAGTAAAACAAATAAATACACGTGTAATGACGTCATTTTATAGTTTTCCTTTAATAATTTAAAAACTAACGAATTCAGAGATTCAAATCTGAATATGAGTTAGGTACCTATCAAACCAAAAGTCCATAACCACTAAGAACAGGTTTGCCCAAAAATCCGATTATTCAAGGAAAATCACCGGCATTTTGGGGCTTGTAAACCTTTTATCTAATGTAAATGATGTATGGTATATTATTTAATTACAATATATATATACAGGTCCTCCTCCTCCTCTTTCCACGACCCCAAAAAGTTATTGGAAAAAGGCTAGGGAGATGATGATATGTTTCATCACATCATGATATAATAATAATAATACTCCTCAATAGTCTGAAACTACTAAATCTTAAAGAAATCTCTATATAACCCTACAAAAAGCTGCAATTCTGAACACATGTAGAATCGTTAGAAAGTTCATGCAGATTGAAGAAGAAAACGAAATAACTTCACATCATAACACAACATAAACACACATACTACACACCACACGCTACATTTACTTGGCTTTGGCCCGTAAATGTAGCTAACTCCAGCCCAAGAGCTGAGAAAAAAAAAGAACATCGAAAATAATAACAATAATTCTTTATTGACATAATTTTGTTACAAATAAAACTTATGAAGCCTCTTACTCCCGAACTAGGGGAACCTGTATGACGGGAGTAAGCGCCCTCTCCCATTTAATGGCTTAATGAAATCAATAAAAATATTAGCGTGTGATGTACAAATTAAAATTTAAATTTATTGAACAAAAAATAAATTAAATCAAATAAAATACAAATTAAAGAGAAAAAAAACAGCAATAATAAAAAATAAAATATTAACCATGAAACGGCATTAGAATTAAAATTCAAACAATTTACATATTTGAAATTAGATAATTAAATAACTGTGTGGGGTATGAAATTTGGTGTGAGGTAAGTGCGTCTGAATGTAAGTATGTATGTATGTATTAAGTGGATGTATGAAAGAATGGTATATGCAATGTGTGTGTTTTTGTGTACATAAATAAAATGTGTATTATTTTATTATTTTCTCTACTTCCTCGGTCTCCGGGTCGGGGCGCCACTCTGCCTCCAGCCTCCGCTGTCGAGGGGCCTACTCTGCCTCCGGCCTGTGTAGTCGCGGTGCTTGCTCTGCCTCCAGCCAGCGTAGTCGAGGCACCTACTCTGCCTCCGGCCTCCGGCCTCCGTTGCCGAGGCGCTTACCCTGCCTCCGGCGTACGACGTGTAGCACCTCCGAATCCTACTGGTTTTTAATATCCTCTCCTATTTATTTTAAATCCTACGAGTTTGGGCCAAAGTGTAGGGTCAGGTACCCTCATTATTATACTTTAAACTTTCGCGTTGCATATTTATACCTACTTCACCGCTTATCGGGATTTAACGCGCACGTACCTTTTATTTATTTTTGGCTGTGAGAGTCAAAATGGCTGGTGTACCATAACGAATTAAATTGTACCAATTACGAAACAAATGTACCTAAAGCATACTATTTTGTACCTAGCTCTAAAAAATCTGTACCTCTATCGTAAAGAAATTATTCACAAATTAATGTACACCCGCCATTATGACATCAAGATGGCGGGTGTTTTATAATATTTTATTATTAAACCATTACTCATAAAATGTAATAACACTAAATTAATGTACCTAAAAAGTACCTCAAGTAAATAGAAACACACACTTGATCAGTTAGATAGTTCCTGAGATATAAAACAAACATGTTTTGATTACTTATGTATATTATTATAATTACGAATTTTTGATAAAGGCACATTTTTTTAAATGTATTTTAGGGATAGTTAAATTATAAATCATTAATGAATGCATAAATGTTATTATCGCGGCAAAATTATTGGATACCTCTTTATTTTCGTCCATATATAATGCGATTTGTGGGAGGTGAAATCCTAGTTTTGGATACAAAATTATGAAGATCATCAAAACATTTCCATTCAGTATTATCACGACAATGAGCTCGATAATGACCAAAGTCTGTAATATCGCCGCCGGACTGCAAAAACTCTATTAATCCAAAAATTTTGTATTTAGCATTATTTAATGTTATTTCCAGGGTTAACTTTTATAAAATCGAAATTTATTGACCGAATTTCATTTCACCTAAAACTTTTCAACTTTTCTTGTTTCGTTTTTGTTTACTTTATTGAAGTCACGACTATTTGACACCACCATCAATTGACGTACTTTTTATGAGCTGTCAAAACTCAATTCTCCAATAGACTTTGTATGCCAATACCAGCTTGTGACGTCACAAGCTAGCAACCCTATTGAATAACTATTTATTGATTTTAGCAATTAAAAATCTAATTTTACAGTGAATTAAAAACAAATCCGATGCTTAAGACTAATAAAAAGATAGGTTTTATAAAAAATATGTCTTAGATTTTTCGGTTAATAGTGTCAAATACCGTATTACACTCTAGGTAAGGCAAACAAGACTGCATAAAGTTGGTATTGCAGCGGTTTGTTTCGGTCACTAAGTTTCAAAAAACAACATTTGACTTTTTAGTGTAATATTAAAAATATAACATGGTGTACAAAGTTGTACTGCTGTGGTAAAAAGATGGCAAATAAAAAAGTTCAAAAGAGGCTTCGGCCGATAGTAGTATTATCCTTTCTTCCGTACTATATTATAAATGCGAAAGTAACTCTGTCTGTTTGTCTGTCTGTCTCTTCTTTACGCCTAAACCACTGAACCGGTTTGAATGAAATTTGGTACCGATATAGTCTGGGACTCCAGAAAGGACTCAGGATAGTTTTCATCTTGGAAATCCTTCGGGAACGGGAGCTATTAATCCACGCGGACTAAGTCGCAGGCAAAAGCTAGTTGTTACGTAACATACACACAACAACATGGTCTAGGTATATTTCAATTAAACCTAAATAACTAAAATTCTATTAACTTTTTGTTAAGACACCTACACAATAAAATAAACCTTGCTTAATAGCCTATCTTATCTGATAATAGACTTTTAGATAAAGTTAAAATAAAAAAAAAACACTTAGAAGTAGAGGAAAAACTCTATAAAATTTCCATCTTAACTTTATTTTTAAAACATCAAAACATAAACAAAACAAATATATATATTTTTTTATAAAAATTGTTAAAAACCAAAAATTAATAATCCATGGATCCACCTAAGACTCTCCTGACACATCTTCCGTGGTTCTGCCCCCCTAGACAAGTGGCATTGTAGAATAGATAGCGAAAACAAAAACCACGTCATATCACTCACAATCTGATGGAATGGTGGAAAGATTTAATCAGACACTGGAACGATATCTGGCCAAAGTGGTAGCGAGCAGACAACGGGATTGGGACAAGCACATACAGCTGTTTCTTCTGTCATACAGAAGTGCTGCTCACGAAAGCACAACTGTGACACCAGCCATTGCAAACTTTGGAAGAGAGTTGCGGTTACCGGCAGACTTAATATCCGGCATCCCCCCTGATTCACCAAACCGCATAACAGATTATGCCAATGACCTGCGTAACAAGATGAATGACGTATATGAGCATGTCAGACAGTCAGGCCAGCAGATGTCTGAGAGCAGAGGCGTCTCTAGCCTTCGTGGCGCCCGTGTGCAACCAGTACCCTCTAATCTAGTAGGAGTGGGGTCAAAATGGAATACTTAGGGTTTGTTCACACAGACCGGCTCGGAGAGCATCGGCGCGCATTTTTCTTTTCACACAGACTGGATCGTATACGCTTGTAGTTGGTCGGAGCTGAGCGGCCAACTAACTTACATAGACCGGCTGCAAACGAATGCGCTCGGAACCGGTCGGATGCGCTTGCAGCCGGTCGGATACACTCGCAGCCGGTCGGATGCGCTCTTAGCTGGTCGAATGCGCTCGGAGCCGGGTGGATACACTACAAAGGCAGTACCAGTATTCCACGCAGTTCAAGTTTTCGCTCAGCTGCGCGAGCGACAAAGAGGACAAAATCGGAGCCAATCGGCTGCGCGAGTGTTAAAGAGCATGCAATCGGAGCCAAACGGCTGCCCGATCGAGAAAAGTACGCGATCGGAGCCGGTCAGCTTCTCTTATTATTTCACAGCAAGCGCCTTCAAGGATTCTCAATGACAAAACCAGTGCACATACAAAAATAAACCCTACTACGAATACTAAAAATTCTGATTACAACGTGATAAGAATATGCTCTCCTCTCCGAGCCGGTCTGTGTGAACGGACCCCAACAGTTATATTTTCAAACGGAAATTTGGATGCAAATGATGCTATTTTAAATGACGTCGGGAAGCAAAAAGTTTCTTAGAAAGAATAGCCGATTGACTTCAGGTTTACATGTTTATTCAAAGATGACACTTGTTCAAATTGTATCAAAGCTTATTTCGCAAAACTACGGTGTAGCGGTAAAACAAAAATTGCGGCACGCGCACGCAAGCCTTTGGAAATGACCGCTGCACGTCCCTGGGTATTTTAATTTGAACTTTATAGCATTCTAATACAGCCGTGTTATCTATATGATTGTCGGTGTGTTGTCAAACGAATCAAAACGGCGGTCGAATCCGGTCGGCGGCCGAACCCAGGCGGCGGCCGAATTGATGACACGAGGTGTTGCGACAATGGTGGACAGAATCCGGCAGCTGGGACTCGAGGTGACCCTCGGCACCGGCCACCTCCGGGTTCTCAGATAACGGTGCGAGGGGTTCACATCGGTGTCGAGTCGACGATGAAGTACTTGAGACTTGTCCTCGACAACCGATGGAGCGTTTCCGACGTTTGGCCCCCAAACTGGCGAGGAATGGGGCTGCCCTCAAGCGGCTCCTGCCCAATCTGGGTGTTCCAAACGCCTTATGAGGCTCTACAAGGCGATCGTGCGGTTCATGGCCTTCTACAGGGCTCTGGTGTGGGCGCCCAATCTAGCCTTGGCTCCGGCCCGGGTTCTGAGGGCGTCCCAGAGAGTCATGGCTATTCGGATGGTGCGGGGATACCGCACGATTTTCTGCGAGGCGGCGAAACTCCTTGCTAGCGTGAGTTCTGGAGGCAACAATCCTTGCACACACGTACCAGTGGCGCGTGAAAGTGCAACGCCGGGGCGAAGTCTCGCTGCCGCAGCTGATCGCGGCGCGGTGCACAGCGATCTCATGACGGAATGGAGACAGCGACTGTCGCAACCCAGGGCTAGGCACGCTGTAATAGCGGCGGTAAGACCCCTCTTTGAGGAGTGGCTGGAGAGGCGCCACGGCACTCTCGCGTATCGCTTTACACAGATCCTCGCTGGACACGGTCAGTTCGGGAGGTTCCTTTGTCGGAGTCGGACGGAAGCGACGCCTGGGTGTCACCACTGCAGCAATGGTCGCCTGGAATCAATGGCCTGGAAGACACGGTCGAACACACAGTGGAGGTGTGCCCCGCTTGGGCGAGCCATCGCCGTGTCCTCGCAAAGGCGATCGGCGGCGGTGACCTCTCGAGCCCGCGTTGGTTCAAGCCATGCTCCGGGGCGAGCGAGACTTAATGGGAAGCCGTCGCCTCCTTCTGTGAAGCACTTAAGCTAGTGAAGGAAGCGGCGGCGTGCGCGACGCAGCGTCAAGCCTCGCGCCCCGGACAGGGACCCAGGCGTAGACGTCGAGAGTCGCAAGACAACTACCGGCCACCGTAGGCGCGGTTCTGCGGACGGCGAGCGATGGGTAGCTCGCCGTCCGGCTAGGACCAGGCCCGCGTCGACGACGCGTTCCACGCTCGCCTCAGCAATCAGCACGAGAAGGGGCCCAATAGGGCCGACGCCTGCCGGGGTTGCGGAATAGTTATCGTGACCCCGGAACATAAAGGGCAACCGAAGGAACATTTTAGTCAGTACAAGTCTGATACGCTCTTTCGCTTCGCCCAGGAAGGGAGATAAATAATTTGATGATTTCCCACTCACCAAAAAAAAAACGTCAATTTAATATTTAATTATCTGTTTTAAGACAGATATCACGTAAATTTAAATAGAGTAGGAAAAGGAGTAGCCTTGCATTGTTACCGCGCGCCCTGTTCCGTCGTCGGCCCTAACACGAGCGTGGGGTCTTTGAGAGCGCCGGCATCGACGCATCTTTGAAGGTGTCATATTAGGGGGTGCTCGGCGCCCCCTTAGACCCGGCGCCCGTGTGCGCCGCACACCCTGCACTATAGGTAAAGACGGCTCTGTCTGAGAGGATGAAAACTATGCTATGACCGGAAGATGAACAATAGCGGATTTGATGAAGGTTCATTGGTGTGGTTGCATAACCCAGTGCGTAGCAAAGGAAAGTCACCTAAACTACAGGCAAAATGGGATGGACCATACCAGATTGTGACCAAGATCAACGAAGTCACCTACTGGATACGGAAGAGTACGAGGACTGCACCTAAAATTGTTCATGTAGATCGGCTGGCACGATACTACGGGAATAATGATGTTCGGGACGAGATGTCTTAGGAGGGAGCAGTGTAACGTAGAGAGGCAATGGTGACGCAATGCCGATTGTTTCGGGCACATTTATTAGAAAATTGGGGAAAGTTCCACAATGTTCTAGAACGTTCGATGGAGTTCCGAGGGGTCATTCGAGAAACTTATAGATCATCGTCGATCATTCGCGATGTTACTGGAATGTTCCCGAATGTACCTGTATGCCTCGGGTTGTAGAACTTTCTAGAAAATGTGATCGGACGATATAAGTAGCGGACGGTCGGCACGCGAACCGCGATACCACGAAACCGCGAACATCACCGCGAAGCGGAACTACGACTGCGATACTAAGTGTGTGTTTTGTGTAGTTGAAGTGTTAGTGTGTGTTTGTGTTGGTGAATTTTAATGAAGTAATCGTGTTTTTTTTTCGAGTAAAACTGTAATTTTTATTTATCACGGACCCCAGCTTGTAACAATAATAATAATTGAATAGTTTTCCTATACACGAGACATGGTTGTTTTATTTCTCAGGAACTATCTCACTGATCAAGTGTGTGTTTCTATGTACTTGAGGTACTTTTTAGGTACATTAATTTAGTGTTATTACATTTTCTGAGTAATGGTTTATTAATAAAATATTATAAAACACCCGCTATCTTGATGTCAATATGGCGGGTGTACATTAATTTGTGAATAATTTCGTTACGATAGAGGTACAGAATTTTTAGAGCTAGGTACAAAATAGTATGCTTTAGGTACATTTGTTTGGTAATTGGTACAATTTAATTCGTTATGGTACACCAGCCATTTTGACTCTCACTTTTGGCTTGACGTTTCGGCAGGGTTACACCTGCCATGGTCACAAGCAGACTGTCCGGCGACACTACTCCGTCGATGAAGTAGATTGATCTTCATCTACCCTCGATGTTGATGAATGTCCACTATAAAGCCGCGTACACACTACACTCACTGAGTCCGGTTTTTTAGTCGACTTAAAATCGCGATGGTGAATTTTTGCAATCACTGGATTCCATATGGCCGACAGTTTGAATCCTCCTTCCCGATTGAAATTTTTGTGTTTTTTAATCTCAATCGCTTCACGCACAACTCTTGAGTAAAAATGGCGATCAGTGGAGAGGATTTGTGGACAACATATAGCAAATAAACTGGCTGTTAAACTGGCTGCCGAGGTGAAGCGACAGCCAGTTTATTTGCCATATGTTAAGGGAGTGACAGACAAAGTCGGATCGGTGTTGAAGAAATACAGTATTCACACCATATATAAGCCGGGGGCAAAAGTCACGAACCTAGTTGGTACACCGAAGGATGTCATACCGCTGCAGACACCAGGTGTTTATAAGATTGGTTGCAGTTGTGGAAGCTTGTACATTGGGCAAACGAAGCGGACTATCGCTGAAAGGCTCAAAGAGCATATCGCAGCTGTAAAAAATCGTCAGACGAATAAATCAGCGATTGCAGAACACATACTGGAAGCAGGCAGCAATCATTGGATCGAATTCCATCGTCCACAAATTACGCAGAAAATTACGACAATACAGTGCGTTGAAGTTTCGTGAAACGTCACACCTTAGTATAATTTTTACTGAGGAGTGACGTCACAAGCCCCCTCTCCGGAACTTTGATGCTCTTTATCTTTGTATTTTGTTATTAATTTGATCAAGCAAAAATTATGTGTCCAGTATTTTTGGACTGTCTAAAAGACGGACTAAACAGAATGTCATTCTTTTGATGTAGTCAACATCCCTATTGAAGAATACTGATTCCCACCATTCAGGACATATATTATAATATATTACTATACTTAACATTTATAGCTTTACTAGCTTTTGCCCGCGGCTATTCGCTTGCTTTAGAAAGAGACAAAAAGTAGCCTATGTTACTTTCCATCCCTTCAACTATCTTCACTTAATAAATCACGTCAATTCGGGTCAGAACCCATTCGTCCCCTAAGATTTGTCCCCCAGCATAAAAGTTGTGGATTCGGCCCCTATATAGGTGCCCATTGGTCTCCTGGTAGGGGACCAATTAATATTTTAATTTAAAATATTATTTTTAAGGTACCCATTCGTCTCCTCTAATATATACACAATATAAGTTAAAGATTCGGCACCTCTTTAGGTGCCTATTGGTCCCCTGAGATAAAATTAGCTATATTTTACCTAAGAAACGGTTAACATAGTACACTTGTGAACAGTTTATTAACGCACTTAATTTAATAAATCATAACAGATCATTGAAAAAAGAGCTATGATGAATGATAATCCGTCACGATAATAATATAACCTGTCGATAGGCTATGATGTAATATTGTCTCTCTACGAATGGCTTGTTAAAAAAACGGGTATTAATGATTGAAAACTTAAGAGAACAAAAGTACTAGGCGCGCAGTAACGTGAAGTAGTCATGTACGAAAATCTAAAATTCACTGTATTTTTAATTTTCTCACAAGATCACCTTAATCAATCCAAAGTACTAGGCGCGCAGTAACGTGAAGTAGTCATGTACGAAAATTTAAGATTCACTGTATTCTTAATTTTCTCACAAGATCACCTTAATCAATCCAAAGTACTAGGCGCGCAGTAACGTGAAGTGGTAAATAGAAAACGATCGATCGACGAATCGATTAATTATTTTGAAGACTGACTTAATGCCTAGAGCCTATTTATTAAACTTAATCTTATTTGAAATACTTAAACATGATGCGGGCCTGTTGGTCTAGTGGTTAGTGACCCTGACTGCTAAGCCGGAGGTCGTGGGTTCGATTCCCACCCAGGACAAACTTTGTGTGATGAGCACGAATGTTTGTTCTGTGTCTGGGTGTGATTTATGTATAATATGTATGTATTTAAAAATTATATAAGTATGTTTATCAGTTGTCTGGTTACCATAGTACAAGCTCTGCTTAGTTTGGGATCAGATGGCCGTGTGTGAGTTGTCCCAGGATATATTTATATTTATTTATGATATTTAAGGAATTATTATATTTTAATTTTACCCTTTTCTGCGCGACTGTACCAGGACTACCAAGCTGCAGTATACACATATACATGTACTTATATTAGAAGAATGAATTAAAATAAATATTCTTCAGGGGACGAATAGGCCCCTCAAAAGTTCCAGGGGACGAATGGGCACAGGGTGCGAATCTTAGGAGACGAATGGGCTCTGACCCGTCAATTCGTCGCTCCGTTTTGCCCTGAAAGAAAGACAAACATACAGACAGACACACTTTCCCATTTATAATATTAGTATGGATTTATTTAAAGCTTTCGCCCGCTTGAGTGTTGATACCTCCAAACCCTATTTTACCCCTTTAGAGATGGAATTATCAAAAATCCTTTCTTAGTGGTTACCTTCTTTTTACAAAGAACAAACCCTGCAAGTTTTATGTCTCTAGGAGCAGTTGTTTGGGCTGTGCGTTGATATAGTACCAGTCAGTCAATCATTCAGCAAGTTTGCTATTATTTATATATGTATATAGATAAAGACAGGTACATGCATCCCCAAATACTAGATAGTACTTAAGTACTGTCCCGTCGTCGGTTTTGTGATGTTGATCCCGGATAGTGCGAAATGTTGAGTTATTTTCAAGAACCAAGAATTTCTCAGTGTCAGCCGTGATTTAAAGTAGAGATGTTACAAAGGTTCGATTCTTATATCGAAAGTTTGAAACTTCCGTTTGATTTTGCACCATTTTTTGGTAGGTGGGAAATCATGAAATGACTCGCGCTCACGCTCCGAGCGGAGCGGAAGCGGTCGTCAGACCTCTACTGACTAAAACTATCCCTGTTCCTTCTTAGCCCTTTGTCACAGATTACTCCAGATACTTCACTCCATAGAAAATTTTCAATACCTACTGCTATAATGGCCTACTTCGTCGCGCTAGCAACCACTGCATGCCAAAAAGTGCCTTAACATGCAAGCGTACAGTTGTGATTGCTTTGCACCGCGCGATCAATCGCAGATCACCGAGCTAGCGCAGGGCTGCCTCTTCGATAAAATAAAATTAACATAAGTAACTTTCTGTGTCTAAGTTATTGAGAACTGTGAATAGTTCTGACTTATATGTGGAATATTTTTTTTTTGATATCGCGGAAATTAAAAATATACTTAATTTTATAACTTCAAACATATTTTAATTTATTTTTCTTTATACATATAAGTAAACATTTCCTTATATATTTTTTACAAATCGCATATAACTGAATCATCCGTGTTTGTTTCTTTACAAACCGTGCGCCGCGCCGCGCGACTTGTGTTGGAAGTTTCGTATAGGTAGGTATTTGCGCGACTGTCAAATGTTATCACAATTTTATTCTAATAAAAGTAGCTTATGGAAAAAAGAAAAATGTTAGGTGTTTATCCCTTCTTTTACTTGATTTGCACCCATTTACGGCACATAAGACACCGGACGGCATCGTAGGTAGGTACGCGGAACGAATAGAAATATTAAAATAGAACAACGTGCAAGCCCTTCGCTTGCGAAAACCACAATGAATTTGGTCCGCAAAATTTTCAAAGCATAGGAGCGCTGTCAAAGTCAAATCATTTATTTTCGTTAGATCAAAAAATGCATTTAGGAACATCATTTACTTGTGTAAAAATAAAACTAGGTACTCATTTCAAAATGTTGTTCCGTATGGAGAATAATGGGAAAGAAACTACATACTTACTCTTTCGAAATAATAGTGTTACAGTAATATTTTTAAATGGTTACTTGCCCTTAGCTCGTCTTCCTTTTGCCTCCGCTTCCGAATCACGTTCTGATAAAGTTACTTCCGAAAAATCCATAATTCAAAATTAGTGGAGTGACATCTGATGACTTAGTGGAGTTTTTGATCCCGGTTATCTTTCGTTGATCTAACAGTCTTTGAGAGTCGATATTGAGCGGAATGTTTATAATAGTTACCGTGACCCCGGAACGTAAAGGGCAACCGAAAGAACATGAGTGGGTTTTAGTCAGTAAAAGTCTCACCCGCTCTCCCGTCGCACCCAGGACGGGAGCAGTCATTTGATGATTTCCCACTCCCCAAAAAAAGGGTCGATATTGAGATGTCAAAAAGTCTTTCTGCAACTTATTACGTTACCCAGTAACTGAATTCTGGATTTTTCGGTATTATGTATTTATCGGGGTATTTATTCATAAAACATTGGTATTGCGTTGTCATTCTAAGGGCTTCTTTCACAATAGACGCTAATTGCCAGATATATCCAAAAAAAGTACAGGATTTGGATGAAATTATCTGCTTATTATTTTAATCAGAATTTATGAGAAGTAGGTATGTGAAAGGATATTTAGCCGCATTAAGATAAATTGAAGCCCTTCCGAACATAGTACAAGGTTAGTTAAATGTAGATGAGATTACGATTCAGTGATTATAAAGCGATGAGGTAACAAACAAACAAACACGGTTATTTTGTCATAATGTTCAACAAGGTAATTATCCATGGTTCACCGGACGTAGATACTTAAGAACATTTAAATGTTATTTAAATGCCTTAGATCCGCTTGGGTCAAAGTCACAGTCAAAGCACTTATTTGTCAATTATATCATTTACAGGTAATTTTGAATTGTCAAGGGCTCGGTCTTGGTCAAGTCAGAAAGTTGGTTGTTTTTCGAAGGTAGGGCTTTATGGAGAAATATCATATTCTTTCCTTTTGCCTGCGACGTAATCAAGCTACATAACATAAACTTATCTGCTTAGATAAATAAAAATGAAGCGCCGAATGTACGCTGAGCAATGTACGCGCATAGCTATCGAAATACTGTACCAAATTAGATGATTCTTTCTTTTTGTGTTCGATATTTTTAGGAAAAGGTTTGTATTTTATTTATGACCCTGGCGTTATAGTGTTCGCTAAGGTCATAAATAAATAAGGCTGATTTACATTGATACAGTAGCTGGCGCCAGCATCACTGGATTTCGGCGCTGGATTAGCACTGTATCAGGTTTTTATACAGTCCAGCATCCAGTATCAAACGGTTGTTGCGGAATGTTTATAATAGTTACGGTGACCCTGAAACATAAAGGGCAGCCGAAGGAACATGAGTGGGTTTTAGTCAGTAAAAGTCTGACACGCCCTCCCGCCGCACCTAGGACGGGAGCAGTCATTTGATGATTTCCCACTCCCCAAAAAAAAAAGTATCAAACGGTTTGACTTACATTGATGCTGTGCAGACCCAGTGCAGTGCCGAAATCAAATAAAACCGTTTAATGCATTCTATAACCACCAAAATAATCCATGATATTTACTTACAGATATATAATAGAATAATATAATATAGAAACAATTATGGACCCTGTTGAGCACAGCAAGTTTTAAATAAGTAGAGAGAGTAAGAGCGCCTTAATAATTTCTTTTGTTATTAGGAAATTCAGGTGTCCTGATGGCCTACTGGATAAGGCGCCCGCCTCTTGTGGAAGAGGTTGTGGGTTCGAATCCGTGCAAGTACCAATGTGACTTTTTCAATATGTACTTTCTAAAGTTTATTTTGGACATCACTGACATCTCGTGCCTCGGAGAGCCGTTGGTCCCGGTTGTCATTCGTAGAACTTTGACAGTCATTCGGGTAAGCCAGAAAGTCTGACCAGTCTAACCAAGAGGTATCGTGTCACTCAGTTACTGGGTTGTGGAGGTCTGATAGGCAGTCGCTCCACGTAAAACACCGATATCCAGCTGAATCTGGTTAGGCTGAAAGCCGACCCCAACATAGTTGGGAAAAGGCTAGGGAGATATTGATGTTATAAGGAAATCCAGTAATGATGGCGCCAGCTTCTGTATCAATGTATTTATATAAGCCTTGATACCCTCTCTCAGTACTTAACCAGTAAGTACTAAATGACCCTGGTCCGTTGTTCTTGAACCGAAACAAAGTTATTTTTTCTTTTGTTTGCAGTAATACCAATAGCTACAGCGGTCATATTTCGGATCTTAAATATCATGGCTGTATCTGAATGTTTTGACTTTTGTTGTTTTACGGAAATGACAGTGTAAATTGGTTAAATAAAAACACTTTTACACGTCAGTGTTGTTTTTGCTTATTTTAAGCGAATGATGGTCCGGTGTGTCCTAGTCGATAGTCTGAGAAAAAAATGGTTGCCTGTAAAGTCGGTTTTACGGGCGAAGATTTTACGTGACAACGTCTTTTACCGATCATAGTTGAGTGGGAGAGAGACGCAAGGCATTCGGCGGGCCTCTCTCTCGTTCGGTGACTCATCGTAACGTTACCGAGCGTTACACTTTTTCATAAGTGACTCCCAGCCGCAACCTAATTTAAGACGTTGTCACGTCAAAAATGCATTAGTTAGATCTTCCTCAGTGGACCTGTCCAGGCAGTTAAAGTATTGGTCAGTAATCGTTTTGCTCAACTAAAAACATAAGGAGCTTAGTCTTGACGAAAAATACCAGAAGTACAATATTAATGTCTTTCTGGTGTTTTTCGTTTCATCACTTTCATCATTAGAGATGAAACGTATAGCAGTTTTACTGTATATTAGGCTAACCTTGTAGCCGAATAGAGGGATATTCGGCAGTTGCACACTTGAGAGAACGTTTTTGTCTGGTGTATATTTTTTTAGGCGCTATTCGGCCGGATAGTATTTAGTACGCTGGATAGGCCGGATACCGGATAGTTACCGGATACTCGTTGCATCTCTAATTTGGATGGAATGTGGTTGGTATTTTTAAGCAGTAAGTGAGTATAAAATAATCTTGGTCCGCATTCCGGTCGTTTCACGACCCACTGCAGACTGCCAAGGCCTTTTCAATTTGTTGTTTTTTTGTAACCGTCAGTCAGGAACTTGCGGTCAGGCATTTTGCAGGCGTGTTTAAACTTTCGAACACACGTGATTCGAGACACAATAGAAAGACAATAGCAGCCCGACAGCCGGCTGTCGCTTGATCGTCGAAAGGTACCGTTTTTAGTGTTTTATTCCTAAACGGTAAAACGGTACTCTATTTACAAACACTTTACTGTCCATCTGTCTGTCTGTCTATCTGTCACCAGCCTGGATGTGATGAACTGTGATGTATTTTTAATTCCGCTATTTCATTCAACGAACTTGATTTTTCCTGATAATGATACGGAACCTTCCGTGCACGAGCGCGACTCGCACCCGACTGGTTTTTGGTATATTTATTTAATTTACCATTTTTGTCGTACTACGAACCTGCATGAAATGAGTCATAAACATCTTAAACTTAACTTTATTGGGATCTAAATTCGTAAAACACATTTTTTTTCACAACTTCTACTATCATTAAAGAAGTTGTTTATGGTCATTCAGATTGTCAACATATTTTGAAGCTTTAAAACAGGCTGATCCCTGCAGTTGTTTCTGATAGTGTAAAAGTGAACCAAATAATAAATTATCAATCAGGCAGTGCTGTGCCCTCTCTGTGTGGGGCTGGTATTAATAAAGAATTATGTATTATGTATTTTGACTGTTAGGTAAGGTTTTTTTTTAACTCCAGATGCAATCAGAGGGGTGTTATAAGTTGTATTGTTATGCTTATGTGTCTGGTTGCGGAATGTTTACAATAGTTACCGTGACCCCGGAACATAAAGGGCAACCGAAGACTTTTACTGACTAAAACCCACTCATGTTGAGTGGGTTTTAGTCAGTAAAAATCTGACACTATACACTAGAATATTGACTTCCGAAAATACCCAGGGAAGAAAAAAAGGGGTTTTAGTGTTACAGTCCATTGGCCTAGTTTGCAGGTTAGTTCTGTAATTCTATGCATCTGTTAGTGACCAAAGACTAACCAAAAAAATATCGATCGCTGCTACAGCCCAGTGGCGCCACCTATGTTTAATACCTAGAACTTTCAACTAAAGCAGATTGTAACATTCATGATACCTATCTGAAGTACATAAGAGCTATATATTGTTAAGAGGTGTATTTTCACTTAGTTTATATAAACAGCAAGAGAGGGCGCTTTTTTCAAATTAGAGTTTTTTGTTTATTTTATTCTATTAGCTCACATGTTGCTGCTGTTTTTGTTGTCATCTTGAAAACGAGTTTTGAAACTCATACCTTGATTTATTTGTTAGGTATATCGAGTTGTTTGAACAATAGCTATTATCTTAAAAAACCTTCTTAGGACAACCTGTACAAAAAAAAAAGATTTTTAATAACGATAGTGCACAACAATCTATTCCTGAAATTCAGGTATTTTTATGAAACTAAGTTCAGGGCCGTAATTTATTACGCTGTTTCTTGATGTTGTGCGTTTCGTTGCACTTTTAAAATCTTTAAACTGTCTGAAATGTTGGGTTGAGAAATCAAGCTATCAGTTACATAAGTACTTATCTAGTGTAATCAAGAGCCAACTTTATGGAAGTATGTATGTGTTTAATACCGGCTACTAAATCCAGTTTACCCCATGGCGTCATAATATTTATTAGTCTTATAAACTTGTCATATTTGAAGGCCATTTCCGGATTAAATAGTAAATACCAACTACTTATGTTTCTTACAAAAAAATATTTGTATACATTATGATTGATTAAACCGATGACTAAATTATTACCAATTAACATAATTTCACACTAACACGTCAAACAGACTAATTTAGCCACTGTAAGCCTACAAAGAATTACCAATTTTTAAGAAAACCGTTTTTGGCAAAAGAAATAAACGCGTATCTTTGTCACCGCTAACAAAATTACGAGTAACACTACAATAAAGGGTATTGTTCACCACGCACACATACTCACACACACACACGTTAATAGAGTGTCGTCCAACACTCATTTACAAATTAACGTGCAATGAAACAAATGCGTGTGCAATTATTTACCGGCTACGGACAAAGGGTTCCAATAGTCCACTTCGTGTTGGAGCGAAGCGCGCGCGCACTTGAATGCGCGACGTACCGAAGCGCGCACGCGCGGAAACAGAATCTTGTACGAAGAAACAGTGTAGTTCGCGATAAAAATGATGCTCGCAGGGGCTCAGATTGTTGACGAAACTAGTGTGGCGTTTTCAACAGGCAATTCCAGGATTGAAAGCAGTCCTGTGACTGCTCATCCTGTTGAAGGGTCCTCCCACAGCCCTGACCCATCGCCGCCAACTCCGATCGCGCAGGGACTCCACATGATCCCCAAAGTTGATCCTGTGGACATACACTTCAGCAACATCACATGCACAGTCAAACTGGGAATCACTAAAGGTAACATACTATTGATAATTTTCTTCTGCCCCTGAAAACGTAAGATTTTCGCGTTTATTTTCAGGAAGTTTTCAGTGTACGGAATTGTTTAAATTATCTTTTGTGCTATCATACTAATCCTGCGTAATCCAAGTGAAAATAGGCGCATACCAAAGGTTGATTCGTAACCTAGTGATCCGCACACAAAAGGTTTAAACTATCCCAATAAATTAAGACTCAAAAACCACTTTTTATCCATGCAAAAGTATTGAAGTAGCGCTAAAAGTCGTGATAATGTTATTCGATATACTTCGACAAGTGTCTATGTATGGATAATAGTATATATTATGATTACATCGTCAGTACGGTGATAACAAATATCAATAATATCTTCAAGTCTTTGTATAATCGCAATTCATAAGCAAACGTACAAAGTTAAATTGTGCTCATTATTTAAAACCAAATAACTATATTGTAAGTAGGTACCACAATATCTAAAAAGCATTATATAATTGCTTAACGACTTATTATTTACATCATTAGCTACAGCTATTTCTTATGTATTTATTTTTATATTAGTTACCTACCTATTTATTATATTTCTGGTCGTTTTTAGATAATACTCGATGTGAATAATAATTAAGTTACTAATGTATTGGTGTTTATTCGGCGTTCGAACAGTTATCATATCTAACTTAACTCGATGAATCAATATGGACTTTGGAATCGTAGATTGCCGATATTTAGTAAGGCCGCTAGGCCACTTAGTACATTATTATAATGTCACTTCTTCTCGTTCCTAAAGGCAATGATAATAAAATGTTTAAAATTCTGTCTTTTCAATATTACTAAGTCAAGGCTCATTCGTTTCGGGAGCTGCGGAATAGGCCGCGGCCCCGGATAATAAGGGAGGGTTTTAGTCAGTAAAAGTCTGACTCTCCCTCCCGCCCCGCCCAGGGTGGGAGTAGTCATTTGATGATTTCCCATCCATAAAAAAAAAGCTCATTAGTTCAAATTCATAAAAAAAGGCTCATTAGTTTTGTTGCTCTATACAACCTATGATAAAATCATAACTTGGATCTCTTGTTTACGGAAACTTTAACCAGTCTTCGAGTACTCCTCGCACCTACTTATCAATGACGAAAGACGTTTAATTAATCCCTCTAAGATTGTATTATCCATCTACTTAGTTATAATCAGTGGGCAATCAATCAGAAGCAGGAAATCATGCTTTGATGCAGCTACGTATTATGTAACATCCATGTCTTTCATCCTTGTTAAATGCCCAATAGTGAATAGCTCCTGCCCTTGTCCTTTGCTATGAACCTTGTTGTCTTTAATGGTAATAGAACACTTTGTGAAGGGGCTTGGCCAAGGCTCCTACTGTATCTGTTTTTACCGCAAAGCTGTGTTCTGCTAACTACACTGTGACATCATGCCCCTCAAGGTATGATGCCGGTGTAGTTACAAGTGCATGAGGCATATCATCTTTGTCTTTGGGGCCAAGGAAGTACTTCTACTGTATCTGTTTCTACCGCAAAGTAGCGTTGCTGTGTTCTGCTAACTACACCGGCATCATGCCCCTCAAGGTATGATGCCGGTGTAGTTACAGGTACATGAGGCATATCATCTTTGTCTTTGGGATGTTTTTAGTCAGTAGTGACCACTTCACATCAGGTCGCATCTCTTTTTTTGTGCATTTGACTCCAAAATGGTGTTTTCAATGTGTTATCTTTATTTTGCTCGGATTCTGTTTTGACTCTTACTCCTCTGAAAGTGCGCTGCTAAGTCTTGTCAAATATCGTTCTCCATTTCCTAAACTCCTGAAAGTCGTCTTGGATAAGACAATTGATTGAAGTCAACCAGCCTCTTCAATCTTTAACTTCTTTAATGCTTCAGTTTGTTGGTTAATCCTGTTAAAGTTACTGGCAATTTCCATTCGACAGAAACCGACCAGACATTATCAACTTTGTGACTGAAACCAGTAAACAGTGAGTTTACCCATAGACCTTATTAGTAAGTATTCGTTTAGTTTATGGTAAATTTAAATTGAAACGATTGCCGGAGCAACAATACGATTTCTTTTGTTTGTTTACTTCTAACGAGGCTTCTAATGATGTTTACATTAAATGCATAGATGATAGGAAATGTAAAGTGACACAACAACACTGTTAATAATGCAACGAGACAATAATCTGTTCTTGGACTGGTTTTAAAATGTATCTCTCTTTCATACAAAAGTTATTCCGTCTCCTCAACGTTTTCGGTTCTAGCGCTTACTGCATCATAAGAGTCTAGTATTATTATAAGTCATTTTACGAGTTGACTATCTAATAATTATATAAAAAAAAATATTTAGCTTTCTATGATAATAAGGATATAATCTATAGTACAACAATGTCTGAAGTATTTATCAACATAACGCGAAGCGATATACCAGCTGTGCTACGGAATTTCCACGTGCACGTGTATTTATGTGTCACCAGTATAACAAACAATATGTATAATAATAAGTATGGAAATTTTATAAACAGACAGGCGTTTTGGTGGAAATCATCGCACTGCCTAAACTACTGATGCTGCATGATAGTACAGTTGTCATTTAATGTGACAGAGACACAATGTAAAGAATGTGACAGAGACTCGATTTTTGGCAATTCAGTCTTTAACGTAGTAAAATAAGGGAAAACATTTGAAAAAAATCGGTCAGAACCACTGAAAACAACAACCAAACACATAATTTCCATGGTCATAGGTCATGACCAAACTTTCAGTTTCGTAATTTCGGCAGTACTGCTGCACTAAGGTTAAAAGTAGCAATAGACGAACATTTGCCACTAATGCTTCACCTTTCAACGACCAACCGACAGCCGGCTGTCGGGTCTTTCTATTGTGTCTCAAATCACGTGTGTTCGAAGGTTTTAAACCGATTGAGCCTCTTGTCGATAGAACTGTAACTAATAATTACAATACGTTGCCTTGACTCGGTTGCCGCATTATAGCGGCTAATTTACGACCCAAGTTCAGTTTTTATTATAGGTGCAGAGGGAGTACCACAAGCCCTTATAGCAGTATTACTTTGATATTACTTTCAGTGGGAAAGAGACGGCGCTAGACAATGTGTCTAATGCTGTCACTTGCACACTCCTGCAACAGGACTAAAACAATCTTACTTTAAACGTCATGGTAAGGGGGCAGGTCGTATAGAATGAGATGGTAAAATAAACTGCATTACACACACAGAGATTATTTTATACCTTTTTTTTTTGGTGAGTGGGAAATCATCCAATGACTGCTCCCGTCCTGGGTGCGGCGAGAGGGCGTGTCAGACTCTTACTGACTAAAACCCACTCATGTTCCTTCGATTGCCCTTTATGTTCCAGGGTCACGGTAACTATTATAAACATTCCGCAACCATTATTTTATACCTAGTGTCTGGGGAAAAATGACGAGTTAAAAGTTAATAGCATTTTAATTTATTGCCTATTGTTGTTATCTTTCAGCTAGTTTGCAAAAAAAAGAAATTTCGAATCTAATATCTTTTAATTACTTATAATGACACATAATTATTATGATTATTCTTAAATTGAATAAGTTTTTTTATTGCGAGAAAACTGCCACTGCTTAGCACATTCATATAAAAAATAAAAGACAATATCCTGGGACATCTTACACACGGCCATCTGATCCCAAGCTATGCAGAGCTTGTGTTATGGTAATCAGACAACTGATATACATACTTATATATACCTATATATATATTTTAATACATACATATCTATATATATATAAAACAAAGACGGGTTTGTTACAACACTTATGTTATAACTCGAGATCGGCTAGACCAATTTTCATGGATTCTGGTTCGTTGGATTTGTCCCCGCCCCGAATAGCAGAAAACATCTTAAAAATAATGAAAACTCGACGAGAACATAATTGATAAAAAAAGGGTGCTACACTGAAAAGTGCAATTCATGCAAAAAAAAAATATAGCAAGTAAAGTATCACTGAATTATTTAGTCTATTTTTTAAAATTATCCTAATTTAAAAAGTAAAAAATGTGATCATTTGTTGCGTATAGGGCGGAACAAAGTTCGCGGGGTCAGCTAGTTATAGATAAATAACACCCAATGCATAATAAGTTATAATGACAAAGTAAGTAATACAGATGTAATTTAATTTGTAATGTAATCACCTGTATTGTGTCTTGCGTCAAGATTTGACTTTTAACCTTACGGAGCAAAAATCGTAGGGCACACGGGTAGACCGGTAATAAATGAATAATGTTGTTTACAACTTCTTACTAGCATTCATATGTATATTAATTAACTGTTGGACTCGCCCAAAGATTTTTCTGTATTCTGTAGAAATGTAGGTATCAAGTAGGTATTTGTTTCATCGCGTCGTTCTGTTCATATTAAAATAGCTGATAACTTTTCATTGGTTTATAAAATATTCAAGACATATTTTTTTACCTGAGGGGGGCACAATTAAGCATTACAAAGACTGTCTGTGTATGTACAACTCAAGGAGTATTTAGTACTTAACTAGCTTTTGCCCGCGGCTTCGCTCGCGTTAAAAAGAGACAAAAAGTAGCCTATGTTACTCTCCATCCCTTCAACTATCTCCACTTAAAAAATCACGTCAATTCGTCGTTCCGTTTTGCCGTGAAAGAAAGACAAACAGACAGACAGACAGACACACTTTAATATTAATATTAGTATGGATGGATATTATTTAAGTTCATAAACATATATTTTCTTAAAATTGCGCTCACGTTTTCTATTAACCACTTCACACAACTGCGCGCCTAGTACTTTTGATTAATTTAAGTACTAAGTATCTCAGTATTTTAAATTTTCTCACATTATCACTTCACATTACTGCGCTCCTAGTACTATTGTTCTCTTAAGTTTTCAATCTTTAATTGAATTTAGAATTAACTATAGAAGAAAATGATTCATCTTTTATAATTATGTTCTCGTCGATTTTTCATTATTTTTAAGATGTATTCTGCTATTTGGGGCGGGGACAAATCCAACGAACCAAAAACCATGAAAATTGGTCTAGCCGATCTCGAGTTATAAGTGTTGTAACAAACCCGACTTTGTTTTATATATATTTAGTACTTAATTATAATATAATATTTTCACATAAATAAATTTTAACTTTTTTTAAACTATTATTCTGCAGTCCTTAGGGAAAACCACGGCCATCGTAACACAATCTCCAAAAAAACGATTCAGTTTCTTGACAAGAGAAACAAACAAGCATGTCACTTTGATGGTTTCGTCGTTATTTAAATAATATTGAAATATCTCTATTTATCTACGCTGCGGTAACGCACCTGTGTGATGAAACCTTTACAATTTATCAAGTAGACCATTGCGTACATAACGAACATTCACTTAATCTATCTTTATCCAGGGCTTAACAAAATTATCAACACTATCGTCACATGTATAAAAAGGATTTAATACAACATTGAAATATGTGAAATTCCCTAAGATTGTAATTGTTTCTCGTAATTTTCTTGGATTTTTTTAATCAATATTTCAAGGTCATAAATTGATAACTACTTTTTCCGCTTATTTTATGGCGGGGCTGCAGCTAGTATTATCGACATAAAACACGATACATGCAGATGTAATTTTAATCGCTATCAGTTATAATACTCTTATTATCAGTATTGTATTAACTAAAAAAATCATCATATATACATTAAAAATTTCAAACTTTGGCATATGATGGTACGGTGGGCTACACATCAAGCTATACAAAACCAGTATAAGCTGACTTCTGATTGTACGAAAAACAAACAAAATGCGAGGTCAGCTAGAACTGGATTTGTATAGCTTGATGTGAAGCCGTGTACCCACGGCGTGTACCTACGACTTTGCTTAGCGTATTTGTCAAAACATTTGCGTATTCGATTTAACGCAATATGAACCTCATTCTAATAGGTCAAGAGTATATAGTTTGTATTGCCCAAGTAATGCTAATATTTGGCCAAATACACCACATGATGTCGCACCAATACATGTATTGCAATGACACACTATCGGGAAATGTCAAAGAGTAACACATGACGTTGTATATCAACAAGTTTGCAACATGGTAGAGTGCCAGTGTGCCAGGCGTGGAACGCTTAAAACCTATCTTCGTATATTCGCAATATTATTGTGAGAACAGAACTGCGTCTCAGTTATAGATAGGCATGGTAATGTATAATAAGGCCGCTTACTTATGTTAGTGCTGTATTGTTACTACATGAACCATAGATATGAACGTTACACAACACATTCCTAGCTACCCCACGCCACTAAACCGATACCTTTTAATTTCTCAGGTCATCAATCAATAGAACCCAATTGTTCGTAAGCTCCCTAAAATGTCGCCCAAAGCCAAGGAAGCCCGGGGTAAGGTATAGACCAGTTAAGCAAAACGCTATCTTCTATTTTTGAGCTACCAGTGGCCAGGACAAGAAAAGCAGCAGCTTTCAGCCTAACCTGATATGGCTGAATACCAGGACTTACTTACTTGGAGCGACCGACTCTGTTAGACCTTCACCACCTAGTTTCTGAGTAACACGATGCCTTTTGTTAAGACTAATTGTCAGACTGTCTGGCTTCTTAGTATCCGTAACGACTGTGACCACTGCCAAAGATCTACGTCGACAAACGGACCAACTTCACGGGATGACAGAGCTGTCCTAGATGCATGTAGCATGAATTTAAAAAGTCGCTTTGGTAATCTTGCCCGTTTTCGAGAGACGGTCGCCAAATAAAATAAATATTAAGACTTACGCTACGTTTAAATCGATAACCAACATACTGCCGGATTAAGGCATGAATAAAACTTACTCCTAATCATTTCAAGTACATTGAATTACTCACACTTGAGCCGAAGATCAAGATCATCATAAAAACGGTCGTACAAAGTCTAATTAACATAAGCAATTATAGTAATTGCAAAAGTACGATATCTTGAAAATGTCCTCTAGTTTTCCCGGATATGCGATAGTGAGTTACTCCTTATCAAGATATGCCGGATTGGTGATAACAACATTCACTAGATTGACGAACAATCGTCAATACCTATGCTGTGCTGATCGATAAATGCACTCAACAGTTCGTTCAACTCAATTGCATGGACCTGGTTTAGGGTCCGTTCGTCCGTACGTCTGACACTGAGCTCTATCGCCTGAACCGTTAGGTAGAGTTGAAACATTTATAACGAACAGACCCAGCTTTTCTTGGCTGTTACAAATCTTTCAGAATTTTGACTCTTCTTTACTATAATACTAGGTGTATTTTTGGACTTACTCAACCTGCTAGGAGATGATTCTACCCATGAAAACAAACAACTTTTCTTATGGAACTAATAATTAATATCAGCTGTTTCTAACAAAGTTCAATGCCCTCCCGACCATAATGTATGAAACAACTGATATTTTTTTCGAGATTTCATAGTTTGTTCCATAATATAAGTTGTTTGTTTTAATGGGTAGAATCATCTCCTAGCGGGTTGTGCAGGACCAAAAATACACCTAGTATTTAAGTACTAGCTTTTGTTCGCGTCTCCGCTCGCGTTAGAAAGAGACAAAAAGTAGCTTATGTCACTCTCCATCCCTTCAACTATCTCCACCTAAAAAAGGCGTCATTCCGTCCCTCCGTTTTGCCGTGTAAGACGGACAAACAGACAGACACACACAGTATCCCATTTATAATATTAGTATAGATTATACATTTAAACGGTCCTCTTGAATCACTCTAATTATTAAAAAAAAACGCATCAAAATTATCTACATTGAATAGTCCTTAATACGGAACTCATCGTTACCGAGTTCAAGTCACACTTGCCCGATTTTCGTGTTAGTCCCCTCCAAAATGGTAGGAAGTGGACAATTTTGAGTGTTAACTGGTCTATGGGGGATCAGTGCCATTAGATTGGGATGACACGAGCAAGACAAGGAAATAAACAGTACACACAAGATCTGAACAACCTTGAGAATGGTGGCATGACATTTAAATATGAGAATATTAGAATGCAGTCATCATAATCTATATTTGTCTATAGTAATCTGTCTATAGTAAAAAAGCCGGTATTTTAAGATTCACAACACATTTAATCCTGGCTATGCCGCTTTTTATACATTCTTTAATTTATTTTACTGGTTTTGTCTACGTCTTTAATAGCATAATATCTTTGAAAACAATGAGAAACCAAAAAAAATTGTTTTGCACCTAAATTTAATTTAAAAAATACATTTATGTTTATAGAGCATGCGGTTTTTCAAAAACATAATCATTCTTGAGGCACAGACGGGTAAAAATGGATTAAATAGATATTGAAAGGCTCAGGGGTGCCGTGTGATATGATCCCTAGTGGTTCCTCTAAAAGACACTGATCTTGACCGTTTTCAATCGGTTATACTGGGAAACCTCTTTGTTATCAAAAGGCTGGGCAGATAAAAATGTTGTCTTTACTCCCTCAAAAGTGACACTTCTCCATATAAATGCGAAAGTAACTCCGTCTGTCTCTTCTTCACGCCTAATCCACTGAACCGATTCGAATAAAATTTGGTACAGATATAGTCTGGGATTCAAGAAAGGACATAGAATAGATTTCATCCCGTAAATCCCCTGGGAACGGGAACAATTAATCACGCGGACGAAGTCGCGGGCAAAAGCTAGTAGAAGAATAAAGTTCATTCTTCACGCATTAACAATAATAAATAAATACTTTAAATGACTCCAGCAAATTATTAAACAATAAGTAATTATAATTAGGCATGTAAAGTTGTTTTTATTGAACTTTAGCTATTTCTGTGATTCTGATAAGGGACGTTACTCGATACTTTATCTTGGCAAATAGAAATTGTTATTATAACCCGACTGTGTCTAGGAAATAATTAGCGTGGAACTCATTAACGTAACTATGATGTGTAGTTGCATAATATTTTGACTAGAAATTGTTTATTTGTAGGGTAAATATGAAAAACAAATAGAAATAAAATTAATCAATATTATAAGCCTATTAATGTGCCCACTGCAAGTCATAGGTCTCTAAGTATCATAATTTATAGAGAAATCGAAACGAGTATTGTTCACCATGCTTACTCGCTGTTTCCGACTTAAGTTAATTTCAAGTCCAGGTTCACGTTTAACTCTTATATTTATAACACTCAATATTCTACTGAAAGTTTACATTGTTTTTGTTAGATAAATAAATGATCTTGAACATCCATACTTCCATACTAATATTATAAATGGGAAAGTGTGTCTGTCTGTCTGTCTGTCTGTTTGTCTTTCTTTCACGGCAAAACGCAGCGACGGATTGACGTGATTTTTTAAGTGGAGATAGTTGAAGGGATGGAGCGTAACATAGGCTACTTTTTGTCTCTTTCTAACGCGAGCGAAGCCGCGGGCAGAAGCTAGTAATATTATAAATATAAGTTAAGCAACATTGAAAATTTTACTAATAAATAAAGCCAAATCTCATTGTTTAAATCTTTGAACACGCGTGATTCGAGTCACAATAGTAAGACAATAGCAGCGCGACAGCCAGCTGTCGCTTGGTCGTCGAAAGGCTATATTGAGTTTCTTTCCATGAAGTATCTCTTCTACCACTTTGTTTGTATTTACTGTAAGCCAAACTTAGCTGCCTGAAATAAAATTAACTTTATATAGGTTATTAAAACAAATCAAATTGTTTAACAGATCGAGATATATCTGACACAGTTTTACGAGATGTTTAATGTTTACAAAAAATATTAATATTTTTGTTATTACATTCTTATCTCAGAGCAAATGGTTGCTCATATTCGACACGTAAATAAATGAACGTTTTAAATTCCAATTAGTTAATTTACATAACGAGACGTTTACAAAGCGATATTTACATATAATGATAAATAGTTTTCTTGCCATATAAGGTACAAAATTAGTAAATTTAGTTAGGTATGTAGATGAAATTATGTGTTTGAATAAGCAAAGGGAAATATAAAATGGTTGGTGTGTCAAAAAGGTTGTGTGTATACATATATAAACGAAGCCATGTTTTTCTTACAAAATTAAATCATGTTTTGCAGTAGTAATTTTTGTTTATCATGTGCTATTTATTTGAATGGGCAATAGGTATAATTAAGTTAACGGCGATGTGATATTTTTTTTCATACATGGTCAAGTCATCTGAAAAAGTACAGATAATATTAATTGCTTATTCTTGGATGATCTTTGACACAGAACATAGTATTTATAAGTTACTTGCTTATCCCTGTGACTTCGTCTGCTTGGAAGTCATAGTCAAGTCAGATTTTACCTGACATCTCCAAGGTGTGCCTTTAAATTAAGTCATGTAGGCACTGTTCCAGATTTGTTGCTTTTATAAAGACCACCCTTTCTTGGTCGATATTCCTCGTATCCGCACGCAGCGTTTCTCGAATTCCTTTATTATGCGCACCGCAAAAGAATGGAACTCCCTGCTCCATCTGTGTTCCCAAATGCATATAACCCGGATGTATTCAAGAGACGAGTGCATAGGCATCTTTTGGGTGAGCTCGTTTCATCGTAGGCCCCGTCTATGCCCTCGGGCTAGTCTGGGGCCAAGAGCAAGCCCATATGTAATTAAAAAAAAAGAGTGAACGTAATGTTTTTTTTTGTTCTCAGACTGTATTTGACTTTCAGTAAAAAGGTTCCTCCTTTGGTTACTGACATATTGAAGGTCAAGAAGGTCAAAATCCCAACATTTTGTTACGTTCATTTACTAAAACTTTATAATATTGTTTTGCGTGCGATATGCTGCGTGCAATACTACAGCTTAATAAATAGTTATGGCAATACTGCAAACAAACACACGTTACGCTAGCGCACACGCATATTTTTAGTGCAAAAAAAAATGGAATTTAAGTTATTTTTCGGTAGTTATAGTTTTAACTATCGATTTATGATTTTAGATATCGATGGCCCAGCGGTTAGGGAGCCTGCCTCTCATGCAAGAGGTTGTGGGTTCGAATCCAGGCAAGTACCAGTATGAGTTTTCCAATTCATAATGTATTTTCTGAATTTTATCTTGAACATCACAGACATCGGTAAAGGAAAACATCATAAGAAAATCTGAACTTGTGTAGTGTATATAAGTCCGAAATCACCAAGCCTTCTCTGTATGAGAAGAGGCCTTTGCACTGCAGTGGGACAGTAATAGGCTGGTATTATTATAGTTTCAAAAAGCGATTTATGTATGGAATTAGATGAGAAGTTAATGTAATAGAGACCGG
Source organism: Athetis lepigone (assembly GCA_033675125.1). NCBI lineage: Eukaryota > Metazoa > Arthropoda > Insecta > Lepidoptera > Noctuidae > Athetis > Athetis lepigone. The sequence continues at coordinate 17,051,788 of CM066217.1, forward strand.
GGTTGCGGAATGTTTATAATAGTTACCGTGACCCTAGAACATAAAGGGCAACCAAAGGAACATGAGTGGGTTTTAGTCAGCAAAAATCTGACACGCCCGCGCCCTCCCGCCGCGCCCAGGACGGGAGCAGTCATTTGATGATTTCCCACTCCCCAAAAAAAAAAAGAAAATAGAGACGATATTATTATTATTTATAGATACAAAACATAGCTTATCGATTGTATGACTCCTGAGAACTAAGAACGCGTTTAATAAAAACGTTATAAACGGCAGTAAAAATATACCTACCGTGTTAGTTAACTATTTGCAAATGACTCAGAACTAAACACTCCTTTGTTATACATTTCACTAAATAGGTACCTAACTATAGTACCTAAGTTGTATGGTACATTCAGATAATAGGCGGGCTCTTTGTTTCCAAGGCATCTAATGAAACATGGACTTTGGACAGTTCAAAGTTTCTTAATCGCATGTATAATGATGCATTAGTATTTACTATAGTACAGCTGCTAAACTGGTTTCCATAGTATATAAAAACCACAGATTTATTATAATCTCATCATCTCCCTACTAGGGTTGCAGAAAAGTTATAATACTTACCGCGGCCCTGGAACATAAAGAGTTCAACCAAAGGAACAAGGGGGGTCTGACGGGAGTGTCAGACTTTTACTGATTTCCCCGCCCAGAAGGGATTTCCCAACTATGTTGCGGTGGGCCTCCATGCTAACTGGATTCAGCTGAATACCAGAGTTTTACGTGAAGCGACTGCCTCATTAGACCTCCAACCTAGTAACTGGGCTGATTTATTCCGATTTTTGCTAAAAGTCAAAAGAAGACGAAGTTTGTGTACCTTATTTCTGATCGCGCTAATTCTAGGAAATGCTAACTGGTTCGTTTTAATGAAATGCTTATAAATAAATATCTAGGTAGCCTCGTTTAAGGTGTTATACAGCCTGTGCATAAGCTATAATAACTTATATAATCACAATAAAGACTCTATGTATTACTAGTAACTATGCTATGTACAGCAGGGGAGAGCTGTTGTATTACTTGTAACTAGCGTCTATCGTCTAAAGCCTTCCCCTAGATATTTGACATAGGATATCAAAGAACATTTCGCAAGTTCGCAAAAAGAAGGACAGGTGCCCAAAAAGCTGGATGCGTCATTACGCTGTATGTCAATGCCCTAGGAACAACAACAAAGGGGATCAGAGGCTCAAGTGTGGTATTGCAATTGTATCTCAATGTCCAGTACTTGCCCGGATTTATGAGTTTTTGTACGGAAAATGTGTCAAAAGTTAAGTTTTTTGACAATTGAACCACTAATGCAATATCAGACTAGAGCCCCTGGCTGGTCACGTAAAGAGTCGGCGAGACGCTTAGTGATGTTAGTTTATTAATAATCTTCATGCACGATCCATTGATAACTTAATTAAACTAAGGTTAAATCAATGTGTGTCACGTTTAGATAAATTTCCACTGGAGTTTTAGTAACCTATCCACTTTATACGATACTAACTGTACCCGCGGTTACGCTTGTGTTAGGTGATAGCGTGATGTTAATAGCCTATGTGTAAGCTGTGTTACTGAAAAAGTACAACTAAATTCGTTCACTAATTTTTTTCTTCCTATGGACTTGCTCTTGGTCCCAGACTAGCCCGAGGGCCTACAATGGAGCGAACTTACTCAATAGATGCCTATGCACTCGCTTCTTTTTGCTTGAAAGAAAACATCCATTCATCCATAATAGTATAGGGTGACTGGTAATTAGTGTACGATACTTAAAGACGTGATCGTACTCATGATAACAAACAACTTTTATTATGGGATCAAAGCCGAAATCGCGAGTACATTATGCAAACATGTACTGGACATATAGTAGGAGATGTTTATAGTGTTTTACATGGGAAGAAGACGTATTACAACTGTTCGTCTATTAATATTCATATCACGCAGTCGGTAAAAAAAACTATTATGTATTTGACCTCTAGTTATTGTCCAGATTGCGTGCTCATTTACAATCGATGAGATTTAAATCCTTCCTTATTACTCGGAGTTAAGAGTTATTTTGCATATGAAGTCTTTGTCTGTAATCCGTGGTTTAATCCTCGTTGTGTTACGTTTTTGGTTACTATTCTGTGTTTGACATTTAAATATATAGCCTATAGCCTACTACAATTGACGGGCTATATAACACTTTTTTCTCAAGCCTTCTCAAGCCTTCTCTGTATGAGAAGAGGCCTTTGCCCAGCAGTGGGACAGTTATAGGCTGGTATTATTATAACACTTTTTTTATCAAACCTTGAGTTCTAGACTTTAGCCCATTCTTTATCTTTATAAAATACACTAACTGTCACTCATGGTTTTATCCACTTTAAGTTTGGCACTTGGTTACTGTTCCGCTCCCGTGGGTCATAAAGTAATGGCCTATATAAAAATACGTTTATACGCCACCGTAAGCGTAATAAAATAACTTCCAAAGAATTAAACAAACAATAAATTTTGCTCAAATTAACAAAATAAAATTTTATTGTACACAATTTTTTTTGCATTTAAGTCCAGTAATTAATAGGTACATACTACGAAACAATTTATTGAAATCTTTTTAAAAGGTTTATATTGACCCCGGAGCTCAGACACAACTTAGTACGCCTTTTAATTGCTGTCAATACAATTAAAAAGACGTATGCTTTTCAGTTATTATGTTCTCAAGAATTTCTCACTGCACATATTCCTAGATCAAGTGATATTAATTAATATCACCTTATAAAATAAAGACTGACGCACGGAAGACCATATGTCAAGGATCTGTAGTGATATCTTGAGTTATATCTCGAGTGATATAACAGTGCTGTGTGAGGTTAACAGTCGAAGTCCAAGCAATTATGAGATTCATTCAATCGCCACGTGTGTGGTTTTTTATGAGATTCTTGTGACGTCAATTGACTCTACCTGTAGTAATATTTTTTGCCTGGTGTAAGTCTCTAGATGAATAAAAATCGCATTTTTTGAATCAGGCTGGGTTTTACGGTACCAATGAATTTTTTTTTGCACAAGAAAAACAATACAAATACCTATTAGTTCCAAATAATTAGACACATTTGTTTTCATTGTCCAGTAATTACTAAATTTTTTTTATAAACCTCAGAGTCTAATTGCTGTCAATACAATTAAAAATGTTAGAGACTATAATCTTTTTAGTTTGTTTCGGTATTTAATCTAACATGTAAAAGTGATGTAATATCCTACTTGCATAATAAACAATTTCAATTTCATAAAAAAAAACAGCAAAATTATATGAGTCGAGCTTAACCCAAAGCTTAACCCTTAATTATATAAAATAGATTGCAATATAGGTAGGACTGAAATTGAAATGAAATAGGACTGAAATTGAATTGAAGTGTGATGTATTACACTAATCATACGAAAATATAATCAATACGAAAGCTATATTTTTTGCCTTAAAAATAAATAATAATAATTTCAATCTTCGCGATCTTTTTATCGAAAAGTTATTATCGATGATATCGTTCTTAGTGTAAGTCACTTTCAATATCAAAACGTGGGAAAAGCCCGTGCCTAGATCCGGTCTTGTCTTGCACTAATGTAAAAATATAGCCAATCCAGCTATTAAATATCTTGTGCCTGTGTAATCATTGATTTAGTGGTTTAACCACATATTCAGCATTAAAAACATGCTGAATATGTGTACGTTATTAAAGGTTTCCGGCGACTCGGACCGCAATTAACTAGGACCGCGGTCCCAGTCGCCGGATCCGTAAAAAATATTTAATTTTCTTCCGGCAACTGGGACCACTCATAAAATGATAACTGAAATCAACAAAATGTATACCGTTTTCTAAGTTTGATTTATTGTTTAGTAGTACCTTTTTCCAAGTTCGATTTATTGTGTAGTTTGAAAGTGTCATATATATCTTAAGAAGTTGGTGTGTACGTGGAGATTGTAGTGTTTTGCCAATTTCCACACATAGGTAAGTGCGGATTAGTCGAATACTCCGAACATATAAGTATGTATTACTGTATGTATTACTGTATGTATTACCTCTGCAGTGTTCCTCAAACACGGTCAAATATAACCGCGTCCGAAGTCCAACGACCTTGGTTTGTCACTAAAATGATAAAAACAATAACTTTTAATTTTTGACATGTAATTGTCTCATTGGAACTTTATGATGAATATTAAATTTATAGTTATAATTAACTTAAGTAGTTGCCCGCCTTATTATTATTTTAAAGTATAATCGATTAAGATACTTCTGTATTATGGACTAACATTCCAAATTGACGTAGATAAGGCGAGCCTGCATCTGACACCAGTTTTGAAACAAGTTATAAAGCCTTTAACAGGTTTTTCATGATGTAATTATACATTAAACAAATAAATGGAATGTAATAATGAATATTGTATTTTAAATAAGAATGGAGTCCTCTTGTATTTCTGTGCCCAACAGGGTCCATGATTGTTATCTGTACTTTGTGAAATACAAATAAAGAATTAAGCATTAACAGGGATCAGGGAACTGCCAACATGAAATAATTTAAAAGAAAACCTAACCACAAATGTCGTTGTTCACATTCCCATATAGGTAATGCAAGTTGTTCGAGTTAAACAGGAATGTCTCACTTCTGTGGGTCAACCGCGTCGACGGCCTTCGATAGGAGATTATGTGGCTATGTATTAACTTATGTACTCACATACTAGCTGGTTTTGCTATATCTAAACTTATTTGAAGAGTATCTCTAATTTTTTTTTTTTGTAAAACTCTGGTATCCATTCGTAGGCGGTGAAAAGCAACCACGACAAAGTTGGGAAAAGGCTAGAGAGATGATAATCTGTACTATTTTATTTTATTTTGTATTTATCTAGCTTTTACCCATGATGTCGTCCGCCTAGCTATCAAATAAAGTTATGTCTCAACTTTTCAAAATTAGATTATAAAGTAGACAGTCACCGCGAAGTGATACTTGCACTTTTAGCATAATAAATCCTATTAGCATAGTTTAATATAAGTAGTATAAATAATGTGTATTGTGATATCTATTGCATAGCATGTGAACTAGAACTGGCATCCTACATTGCAATCAAAGTGGGTCGCGACAAAATTAACAGAATCCCGACAACAACCGACATGGATCTGCAGAGCAATTCCGTAAGAAATCGCGTGCGAATCCGATTTAGATCTCATTCCCGATTTCATTTCACCTGAAGTGAAAAATATTTGGTATTCAATGTCTTAGACAACTTTTCACTAAAAATTCACCCATGTTCTCATTGAGTGGTGCTAGCGTAGTGTTCATTGGGTTATAGAATACCTAATACAGTTTTCACCGCGGGATCAGAAGTGAGAACTGAAGTCAGATCTTACAGAATAGCATTGCAGTCACAAAATTCAATTGATCGAAGGATTCTTTTCCATGGAGGATGAAAAACTTTCCTCTCTGTTATTCGAACTTCTCTTCTTTCTTCTCAGCATGTCCGTCCATTGCTGAACATATTCCTCTTGCATGCCTCTTCAAGATATTCTTGATACGTTGATTCTAGTCCAGGACCATCTGACTCCTCTTCAACACTTCTTCTCCCTTTATTCGCGGTTACTAAAAACTCTTTTTGTGCAACATTCCAGCATTTAGGAAGTACGAAAGTCCTTTATACTACCTACTGCTAGATTAGAGAAAAATCATCATCATCTCCCTAGCCTTTTCCCAACTATGTTGGGGTCGGCTTCCAGCCTAACCGGATTCAGCTGGATTGGTGTTTTAAGTGAAGTGAAGCGACTGCCTATCAGACCTCCACAACCCAGTAACTGGGCCACACAATACCTCTTGGTTAAGGCTAATCAGACTAGCTGACTGGTTAGGTTAGATTAAATAAAAATGAAGAGAAATTAATAATGTTGGTGCTACTATAACACTACACTTTCTAGACCCGTTTTGTAGCAAGTTTTCATTGAACTTGTAAACTGGTTTAGCGTGCAGTCTAGTCATTTTATAAGATATCGATAATCTAGATCAGTATAATAAAGAGGTAAAGTTTTTTTTCTATTTATAAGTGGCGGACAAAAATCAATACACATCGCATTTTAAACTAAGTTGCACGGTGCAACATGCAACGCGCATCGAACATTTACTTCTACAATTGTTGCGCCGCAATTGTTTGCTGCAAATGTATTGTATACGCCCGCAACAAATGTGTCCATAGTGATGCAAAGTATGCCCGATATGCGGCCTGCTTTATTCGATGTACCTACGGAGCAACATTGCTAATCTGCACTTCTGCAGGATGTCACCAGCATGAATCAGGCTGTCAACAAATACAATCATAGGACATTTATAAATATTTAAAACAGGCAGATTGCCACACATCCGCACTGAACTTTAAACTCGCGGTAAATGGATTATTGAACTTTGAACGCAAACAAGAGTCATGGTCACGCAGGTCATATGTGTTGGTATCGACATAACTATATACATACATAAATATATTATATGCAGTGAACAACTAAGTAGGTCAACACTATTCAAACATTCTGGAAGTGCATTGGTAATTACGACAACCGAATAATAACTACCTAGCTGTTTCCCGCGAGTACGCTCGCATTTAAATAGTTTTTTTTTAATTTATACTTAATATAAGATACCCCTCGGCAACAGATTTTTCGAGATTAACGTATTCTATTATTTCTTCGCGAGTTCCAAAATGGTGTATAAGAACAAAGCAATCGGTTTAGTAGTTTTTTTATGGTAATTAAAACGGCCCACGTCCAATTACATTAATTACCATAGAATTATAAAAAATAAAAACAATAATATAAGCATACAACTAAAACATACAAATCATAAATTCGTGGATAAAATTATTAATATTTACTTGATTAAATGGTTGAATAAATTAATACATCACAAAGTAACATAAATTTTACTAACCTGTAAGGCTGAGGCTACAGTAGGCAGCGATTTGAGATGCGACTGGAAGAGCGAAACGAGATAAACATGAAATGGCTACATTATAACCGAAAATCTGGCGTTTAATCGATTCAATGTCGCTGATGCGTCGATGTAGCCGGTGCCGCGATTACAGTAATGTAGTTCCTGTCGCAGAAATAATCAAAGATCGTTAGTAATATTTGATGAACGGTGTAGCCATTTAGTGAGAATCCATGTATTTGTTTCAATCGCTCGTGCGTCGCAGTTCGCGTCGCAGCCTAGTGTAGCCTCAGCCTTACAGTGGGCACTCTCGCATATTTGCAATATTAGAAACCTCACATATGCGTTACCATCTCAAAAACATAATATGATATGCCTCATATGTCTATAACACTCGGCAAACCGGAACAAAAAAATATGTATATCTAGTGGTACTCATAAATTACATTTCGTCATCGACCTTGCCCCTCAATAACAGATTGACATTATAATTATTTTGACCCTTCGATTCGAGCGCGTGCGTCACTAATCGATAGGTATTGATTGTACAACTTGACAAGAATCTGAAACCATGCTCTTTTCAACCATAGAGCGTGAATTTACTATTTTTTTTTTATTTTATTTAAAATAAAATAAAAAATATGTCAGGCCATATTTTTAATGAGCTGTCAAATGCCCTGGTCGGTAGAATTTATGACTTTAGTAAGTGTTTAATAATCGTCGGGACATAATTTGGTTTTGGTTTTGCAATGAATTCAAGTTTGTTTTAAGTACTTGTGTTTTGGAGTATTTAATTTATTCAATAAATAAATAGCGATGGTTACGACTTAAAATAAACTTAGACCTAATATTTTTTTGTTACATAATTATTTATTTATTTAACAATAAGCACACCAACTGCATAATCACACAAAATCATACATCCATACCATACTAATATTATAAATGGGAAAGTGTGTCTGTCTGTCTGTCTGTCTGTTTGTCTTTCTTTCACGGCAAAACGGAGCGACGGATTGACGTGATTTTTTAAGTGGAGATAGTTGAAGGGATGGAGAGTAACATAGGCTACTTTTTTTTTCTTTATAACGCGAGCGAAGCCGCGGGCAGAAGCTAGTACTATTATAATACTAACAATGTATATCATAGGAGTAATTACACAAATCATAGGTATGCATAACATTCTCATAATTTCAATTTTCTAAGAGACTACAAAATTACAAATTGCACAGATTTTTGTTTAATTTTAATTTAGAAGAAAAATAGAAATGATTGGCAAATAATTAATTTAAATGACTGAAAATTTAAGTAAGTTACAAAATTATACTTAATACTAAAACCTATTATAATAAATTATACATCATCCTTAGTAATTGAACCACTGTAGTTTTTAATCAAGATACAATATATATTTTTATATTTTAACGTACCTACTTTTTTGACAGATTTGACATTGTATTCACAGTAGTTTACATATTGTATTATTGTATTTTAACGTAAATTTTTGACAGCTTTGACATTGTATTCATACTTGATTTACACATTGTAATCATGTATACTAAATATTGTAACACATATATTTTTAAAAGAGTACGTATGGAGTTTCTTGCCCGTTCTTCTCCATATAGGACTACCTTTTGGAATGGGCGACTAGAATCAAAATTTTTTTTAAATGTAATTGACGTTCCAAAGTGCCTTCATGGTCTAATGGAAATAAACGTTTTGACTTTGACTTTGACTTTGAAATATTTTCACTTTATATTTTCAATGCCCAAAACTCAGAACGACTAGAATATTTGGGCTTATTTTGGTTTCCGACTAATTATTTTTGTAGCCCGAGGAAGGTTTGTTAAAGCCAAAAATTTAAACAGGCAAAATTGAATTGAAATTAAATTTTTATTGAATTCGGGCAAAACAAAGATGTTTCCGTACAATCCTTACTACATTCATTGGACACGACAAGTTTGTAAAAATAAAACAATATGAATGATCACATAATGAACATTGAACATTCAGCGCTAATTCTAAATACTAGTGGGTTACATTCTCAGCAATGACTAAACACAGGAAATGGTCAAATTGATTAGATAACCCACCACTGTAATTTATTAGCAATAAATATTAACGCGTACAAGGGCATTAAGAAGTTAATGGTATGTTGTCTTATATCCTCTTTCACACCTATTTTTAATTATCTATTCTAATGTTTTTAGGAGGGAATATTGGTATGTTTGTAATGGATAGACACTAAAACTGCTGAACTGATTTTTAATTTTTATTTCTTTCTAATAATTAAATGATACCAGCCTGTTACTGTCCCACTGCAGAGGAGAAGCACTTCACATACAAAAAAACCACGATCATTGATCGCCACGCTTGCTCAAGGCGGATTGGCTACTTCGGACTTTTATTTAACTTTTTTTCTGACTTATGCTTCATTATTTCCCATCGGAGGTTCCAATCGGAGCGGAATCAGAGACCGAATATAATGCTGACGAAACCGCGAGGAACAGTTAGCAATTAGTATTTTATTGTTTTATGATTACAATCAATCAACATATAAGTTTAATTCCTTTCTTAAAGATAGTGTGATTGCCACACGCATACTATGTATAGCTATGTATAGCTCATCATAAATTTTGTAATAGATAAAGGTATAAGTATTTCTAACAGGCAAAAATAATGTTATCAATTTCCAAATCCCTTAGTTGCGACAACGTTGTAACATTCGACCCATATTATTATCAAACTATTGTGAATTGTCACACAGTCCAATTAACCATTGCTTTACCAATTATTGTAACTAAGAATCTTGTTATCTTGCCTTTTTGTTGTTTGACGGGCCTGTTGGTTTAGTGGTTAGTGACCCTGACTGCTAAGCCGGAGGTCGTGGGTCCGATTCCCATCCTGGACAAACTTTGTGTGATGAGCACGAATGTTTGTTCTGTGTCTTGGGGTGACTTATCTATAATAATGTATGTATTTTAAAATTATATAAGTATGTTTATCAGTTGTCTGGTTACCATAGTATAAGCTCTGCTTAGTTTGGGATCAGATGGCCGTGTGTAAGTTGTCCCAGGATATTTACATTTTTTCTTTAATCCAGTAGCCATGAAATACTTAAATTAACATCCAAATATTAATACCCAGTCGTCTAACCGGAACGCTTAAACTTTGATGGATCAGGCAATTTATTTATGAAAAAATATTGATATGTTCAAACGAGTATTTTTATTATCAGAAACAGGTTCTAATGTCTTAACGAATTAAGTTAATTTGTTTTATTTTGTTAACCGACTTCAAAAAAAAAGTAGGTTCTCTGTTTGACCTGTATGTATGTATGTATGTATGTTTGTCCGCGAATATCTTGCGTTTGGCTGAACCGATTTTGATGCGGTTTTCAGAAAAGTGTTTGTTACATTCTGGGGAAGGTTTTAGTATATAACACTAATGGGTATCCCGTGACGTTGCCTGCATAGAACCTGTTTTGCTTTCTTGGGTTGTAGATTTTTAAAGACGATTGTATGTTGGACTCTAACTAAAAAGTGAAAAATAAAAAGCTTTTTAAAAAAAAAGATAACCGACTTCAAAAACTAAAAGCTCAAAAATAACTATTTCTGAAGTCGGTGGCTTCTCTTCTGCCGGTCGATTTGTGTTGCCACCGACTTCGGAAATAGTTATTTTTGAGCTTTTAGTTTTTCAAAAGATGCACTTAACTTAAATTTACGTTAGTTTGTGCACAAGAGAATCGGCATCAATGTATAGCCAAAAATATTGAAATTCAATACCCACATTGGGCTAGAATTTATTGGAACAATCTATACACTATTCCCAACCACTGCAACTCCTGAAAGCCAGAAACAGAAAAGCGCCGAGCAATGAAGCTCGATGAGTCCCGGAGAAACAATTCAACTGTCTTGGATCCCGCAGCGAAATTAATCAGAAAAGAACAGCGGAGGATGTTGACATAATATCAGTTTGTCATGGATGAGAACATTCCACTTACCTTCATAACAAGCAGAGAGAGTTCGATAGTTATGGAAACAGTGACTCAGCTCCAAAACATTCCGGATTCAAAGTTTCATAATTAATCCACATGCTCAAAGCAACGCCTTCCTAACCTATTTAACACCCAATCGTTTCCACATTATGTAAATACCGAGCTTCAATACATTACAGTCATGTTGCGGAATTGTTCTAATAGTTACCGCGACCCTGGAACATAAAAAACAACCGGAGGAACAAGGGTAGGTTGTAGTGTTGTCTGACACTCCCTCCTTAATCCTTCAAACACACGTGATTTGAGACACAATAGTAAGACAATAGCAGCCCGACAGCCGGCTGTAGCATGGTCGTCAAGAGGGTAAATAATGAAGTCATTTGATGATTTAAAATAAATAAAAATACATTACAGTCATTAAAAATCGCCTTTATAATGACTAAACAAAGTGAATTTGGTTAACATTCGGCAGCTGGCAAGTAGCGGCCATTATCTCGGTGTCACCAACCTCGTGACGTCATCGCCAGCTGATACCTGCGAATATAGGTCGTTGGAACCACAACCGACATGTGACGTAACACTGCGAGTAAAATTCACGCTTTGTTCATGAATTTTTAACGGCTGTTCTTTACATAGTATACTATGAAGTTTTCTGTTTGTATGTGCGCTTAGATCTTTTGAATTACGAGACGGATTTTAATGCGGTTTTCTTCAATAGATAGAGTGTTTTAGGACAAAAGTTTTTACGTATAATACATGCGTTTTATTGAAAAAGAAAACCGAAATTTTCGAAGATTTGCAACCCATGTGAAGCTGGGGCCTGTCGCTTGTTGTATTTATTTTGCTTGTTCTTCTATTACATTACATGGGAATGCTTTTGTGTGAAAATGAACAAATTAGCTATAAAAGGTAACGATACTACAAAGCGTTATTTATTTAATTTCATTATGATTGTACTCACGCCTAAAAATATTACATACTAGCTTTTGCCCGCGACTTCGTCCGCGTGGAATAATAGTTCCCGTTCCCGGGGGATTTCTGGGATGAAAACTATCCTATGTCCATTCTCGAGTCCCAAACTATATCTGTACCAAATTTCATTAAAATATGTTCATTGGTTTAGGCGTGAAGAAGAGACAGACAGACAGACAGACAGAGTTACTTTCGCATTTATAATATTAGTATGGATTTAACCCTAAAACTTCTGAACTCGTACCCCAAACTTTCATCAATCTTATAAGAACCGCAAACCGGTCGAAAAAATCCTTTCTTCGAATACTTGAATAATATCTCAATTCTGTCCCTCATCGTGTCAGTTACTCAGAAATCTGGGTTATGTACTCCATGAATCAGCTGTTAGCACGTGGAACAATAACGTTAAACAAAGATGTTTCTGCCGGCCATGTTGCTTGTCTGTCTCTTTGTCAGTCATTGTCTCCGACACGTGTGTGTCACTTATCTTGTTGATTGTAGATATATCTTGATGATAGGGTATCATGAAATATCTGGATATATATCTGTCATCTTTAAAAACCATTGTTTTGAATGAATAAAGGCCAAAATAACGTTAGGCTTATAAATCCATCCGGCTGACCCTGTCATTCTCTGAAAAGGACAAATATACAACATTGACAATGAAAAAGTGATATATATCTAACCAATTAAAATGTATTTAATTTAACTTGGTTAGATATATATTTCTATTATTACTCTACTGTGCTCTAGTCTCTGAAATATAACTTTATTGACTTTAGGTTAACTGAAACGTAATAGATAGGAATAAATTTAACAAAACGTAATTTCTGCTTACTTGCGAATATGTATATAGCATTCATTAGTTACAGAGATTACCCTACAAACAAAAAAGCAAACAATGGCGCTGATTCTCTTGTTCACAAACTTCACTAAATTTAAGTTAAATGCAGATATATATAGAAGATACATTTTAGTTTAATCCTGTCAAATTAGACAGCGCCTGAAGTAAATCGACGTATTTTTAGTCGCCATGTTTTTAATCGCGTCTAAATTATCTATGCCGTGTCAAAATTTGCCAGGACTTTATATTCAACAATATTTTATCTTCTGTCCTTTTCTTCAAGAAATGGAAAGAGAAAGATGCATTTAACTTACATTTTGTTAAGTTTGTGAATAAGAGAATCAGCACCAATACTTCTTAAAATATATCTATTATAGTCAATAGTCAAATCGTTTATTTTCATTAGGCCAAAAAAAGGCACTTTGAAACGTCATTTACAAAAGTGATTCTAGTTGCCCATTCCAAAATGTAGTTTCGTATGGAGAAGAATGGGCAAGAAACTCCATACTTACTCTTTTAAAAATAATCGTGTTACAAAGTTTTTTTTTACATGGTTAAATGTGAATTAGAATGAATATAATCCAAAAACCATTTCCGTCGAAAATTACATGTATATAATAAAAAAGCAACTACTAATTTATATAAATTAGGAAATGGAAGCTACATAATCAAAATCATAAAATCATATTTATTTTCTTCTTTCATAGACTCTGAATGAGCTAGGGCCCTATGGGCATCAGACAATTCTTGTTCGAGCTCTGAAATTCGATTTAATGCGCGTTCATGGGTGTCACTACACTCTAGAAATGTTGACATTTTATGAAGTAATTGTGTGTGTTGATCTGCTAAGTCCATGTGCTGAATATGTAGCTCGGCTAGCTCATTCTTGAGGAATGTGTTCTTGTCCACGATGTTTTTCACCTCCACCTCGCTGTCATCACGTTCCTGAAGCAGCTGTTTGCATAATGCTTTAAAGGCCTCAAGTTCCTTCAGAGTCACTCTAAGTTTTGCTTCCATCTCCCTTATTGTTGCACTGCGGGTCATCATTTTCTTCAAATAAAGAACCTGGAATGTGTAATAGTGCAGCTGTACAATAATGCAAAGAAGATGTTTAATTTAAATTAGTAGGAGGTAGAAGGAGAAAAAAGTAAAAGGAAAGTGTTAAAAAGAAAAACCGATAAAACTCAGTGAGGTAGAATGGAATATGGATAGTTATTGTCACAGGTAATTACTAATTATAATCAGATAAGAAGGTCACGAATTAGTGGAGATAATAAGGGAAAATACAAATTTACTTAAACTTTAATTTTAAGTAGGTAACTACTAAGAACGTATAAGTTTACAAGTTAAAGTATTATTGAAAACAAGTACATAAATTAAGAAAGGGAAAATCAGTAAAAGCTATTTGTATGAGTAAGCTTTGTAGTGTATTTTGTCTGGGCGAATGTTTTAGTCTTCGATATTGCTTCCACTCATTGTCAAGCAAAAGGAGACATAAACCGGGCCAATGTGTGATGGATGGACGTAGCTCAGCAGCCTGAGCAGTATTTCGTGATGTTATGTAGTGTGTAAGAACAACATAAATAAAACAAAATACTCCCCGGGATCTCAGAAGTTTCAAATCCTTCACCGTTGGGCGGATGACTTGACAGCCGGTTTTTGTTTTAGTTATTGTGCGTTTTTCTCGCGACAAAAACACTGCACAAATACTGCACGTATTACTTATGACTTATTTCTACGGATATTACATAAAATGAACGCGAACTAATAACTATAAATTATTTTATTGATTATTAAAACTAAGACATAGTTTTTTGACGACCGGCTTCCAGTGTTGCCAGCAAAAAAAAAAATGGTTGCCTGTAAAGTCGGTTTTACGGGCGAAGATTTTACGTGACAACGTCTTTTACCGATCATAGTTGAGTGGGAGAGAGACGCAAGGCATTCGGCGGGCCTCTCTCTCGTTCGGTGACTCATCGTAACGTTACCGAGCGTTACACTTTTTCATAAGTGACTCCCAGCCGCAACCTAATTTAAGACGTTGTCACGTCAAAAAAATTAAAAAAAATATATATTTATAGTTAGTCTCTTAATTTAGAAACGAGAGGTCAAGTAAAGTACGATTTCTTCATAAAGCTCATACCGGTTTCATTGTTTCTCGCAAAAACTATGTAGCACCTCAATTGACAAATAATTGCTTGGCAGAATTCCGACGGATTGTGTCTAAAAATATTTCAAGCGAATAAAAAGATAAATACTTTTATTACTCATTCAGACAGGTAATTACCCTGGGATTTCCTTTGTTACCTAAAATAAACTATGATTTGAGAATTCCAAAATTAATAGGTATTTATCAACATATGGACTTGCTAGACAAGATTCAACTTCAGTTACAACGTAAATAATATACCTATTAATATTAAAACTTCATTCAAAATGAAGATAAATTCCGTCATTTTTAACCGACTTCAAAAAAAAAGAAGGTTCTCAGTTCGACCTGTATGTATGTTTGTCCGCGATTATCTCGCGTTTAGCTGAACCGATTTTGATGCGGTTTTTTTTCAAAATAGTATTTGTTACATTCTGGGGAAGGTTTTTGTATATAGCACTAATAGATATCTCGTGGCGTTGCCTGCATACAACCCGTTTTGCTTTCTTGGATGTAGATTTTGAACGACGATTGTATGTTTATCCGAGATTATCTCGCGTTTGGATGAACCGATTTTGAAGCGGTTTTCAAAATAGTATTTGTTACATTCTGGGGAAGGTTTTAGTATATAACACTAATGGATATCCCGTGGCGTTGCCTGCATAGATCCCGTTTTCTTTCTTGGATTGTAGAATTTCAACGACGATTGTGTTTGACCGCGATTATCATTTTATAAGCTTATAAGTATTTTTATTTTGAAAGTTACTCTAAAAAGTAGTCAGAAATTGGGACTCTAACTAAAAGTAAAAAATAAAAAGCTATTTCCAATAAAAGATAATCGACTTTAAAAACTTAAAAGCACAAAAATAACTATTTCGGAAGTCGGTGGCTTTTTTTATCAATAGTCACAACAAATGTTCATATTTTCTTGAAGTCAGTCAAACTCAAACCAGAACAGTTGTTATAGTCATTTCAGTTATAATTTTATAAACAATGTTATCGAGTTGCGTACGCTCATGTTATTGTATCATTTGTATCACTTTGAGTACGATACATGTTTGTTTTCTCATTTAGTTTGAGAGCTTTTTGCGCAGTCTTTCCACCTCCAATGGATTTAATGTTTTTGTTTTGACTTTATGAATGTTTGTTTTATTTTGAAGATGATTACTAAAACAACGGTGAGATATCTTTAAATATAAAAGAAAGTCGTGTTAGTTAGGTACACAGAACGGCAGAACCGATTTGGCTGAAAATTGGCGGGGAGGTTGCTTAGGACCAGGGGACGGACATAGAATACTTTTTATTTTCTTTTTTTAGTAACCAAAAATCTGATATAACGCGGGTGAAACCGCGGGGGACAGCTAGTTTACAATAAAAAGGTCTGAAGTAACAACAAAGGTATTTTTACCCGATTGTCGAAAGGAATGTTATGTTTTTCGAGCGTATGTATGTATGTCTCAGTCTACGACACGCTCTACAGCCTAAACCGTTTATCGGAATTCGACAATTGAGGTGTCATTGAAGGGAATGGCACAGGGTAGATTAATTTAAAAAAAAAACGAAGAAATAAGATAATAATAATGATAAAATCAAAAAAACCAATATATACTTATAAAGTGAAAAAGATATAATAAATAAAGTGACTTCCTGATATCCATACTAATATTATAAATGGGAAAGTGTGTCTGTCTGTCTGTCTGTTTGTCTTTCTTTCACGGCAAAACGGAGCGACGGATTGACGTGATTTTTTAAGTGGAGATAGTTGAAGGGATGGAGAGTAACAAAGGCTACTTTTTGTCTCTTTCTAACGCTAGCGAAGCTGCGGGCAGAAGCTAGTTTATCAATATTGATGTGATATAATAATGCTTGGGGATCCTATACTAATGTGCACAATTAACTATATTATTATCTACGTAAGCGTTTTTACATCGATTTAATCATTGCTGATCGTTAAGACAGCTATTAAAAATATCGCTTTACCAAGACCATCACTTATAGTTAGTCTGACATGTTCTTATATTTCTCTTAATAGGGTAGGTATATGATGATAATAATCATGACATAATTATTAATAGACTTGTTAAATGGCTCCATTTGCTGATTTTGCGGTTAGAGTTTTTTTATAAATAGTTTTCAAGACCCTGGGTTTATTTAACTTTCGAATACACTACATTCGAGACACAATAGAAATACAATAGCAGCGCGACAGCCGGCTGTCGCTTAGTCGTCGAAAGGTTAATAAAATTCATACTAGTTGGTTAGTTGATATAGTCTGGGACCTGAGAAAGGATTTAGGATAGTTTTCATCCCGGAAATTCCCTTCGAACGGGAACTATTATTCCACTCAGACGAAGACGCGGGCAAAAGCTTGTTAAGTTATAAAAAAATATCCTGGGTCAACTCACACACGGGCTGATATGATCAGGTATAGTAACCAGGCAATTTTGATACATACTTAAAATTTACTATATCCGTACTAATATTATAAATGCGAAAGTAACTCTGCCTGTCTGTCTCTTCTTCACGCATAAACCACTGAACCGATTTGAATGAAATTTGGTACAAATATAGTCTGGGACCCGAGAAAGGACACAGTTTAGTTTTTATCCCGGAAATCCCCCGGAAACGGGAAATTTCACGCGGGCGAACTTGCGGGCAAAATCTAGTTGTAGATAAATTACACCCAGACACAGAAAATCAAAACTTGCATATTTGAATTAAATGAAATGAAATCGTTTATTATGCAAGTAGGATCTTAAAATCACTTTTACAAGTCATTTTTTTAAAACTAGCTGGAGCCCGGCTGTCTCTGGTGGCAATCCTCGCGGGGGCTACTGGGAATAAATGGTGTTTGAACGTTACGTGACACAAATCTATCTATATATATAAAAGAAAGTCTTGTTAGATACACGTTATAGATATATTTTATAATTCAAGAACGGCAGAACCAATTTGGCTGAAAATTGGTGGGGAGGTAGCCTAAGGCCAGGGGACGGACTTTTTATCTTCTTTTTTTAGTAACCAAAAACTGATAAAACGCGCGTGAAACCGCGGGGGACAGCTAGTATTATTATACATATAAAACAATTAAGTTTAAAATAGACTCTTAAAACATTGACGTAAACAGACCTAGTCAAGTAATCTGAAATGGCATGTGCATTTTTATATAACACTTAATTACAATAATTAAATTTTATTAACGTCCATAATAGAGACGATTTTATTTTCCTTCTGCAAGTCTGCTTGTTTATTTTTTCCTGTGTTACTACCGTTTAATTAATGTGTCTGCAGTATAATTACAATAAGTTTTAATTGTGCAATTATAAAACAATTGTTCTTTTTGATAAGATTAAATTTTCTTCATTGATAACACGAAGGCCGGTCAAAAGAATAAGGTTAATCTTGTTGCTATAGCTATCAAATGATACGTGACTGGCTGTTTCCTGTGGCCGTGCCCGTTTATTTTCTAAAAAAACATCTTCTTTAGTTCTCTAGTTGTGGTTTGTAGTGTTTAGTTAGTAGTTGAAATTCTAACTATCTTCTTAGTGCGCCTGTATGTCATAGTAAGAGTTTAAGAAACTACTGCAAGTATACATTTCAATTTAATAGCTGGAGTAGTTTCAGCTGTGTGTTGAAAAGCCTATATGTGGTGACCCAATTCTCAATTGATCATTTCATAAGATATTTGTGTTTGATCATTTTATAAGATATCAGTATTTGATAATTTCATGATATCTTAGTTTTATTCATTTTATGAAGTAGCTCTGTATTTATTTCATGAAATAGTTGTGTTCATTTTATGAAATAGTGTATTCATTTCATAAAATAGTGGTGTTCATTTTAAGAAGTAGTTATTAATTGTATTTATTTCTTGAACTAGTTGTGTTAATTTTATGAAATAGTGTTTCGTTTCATTAAATAGTGTATTCATTTTATGAAATAGTTGTGTTCATTTTATAAAGTAATTATATTCATTTCATGAAAGAGTTGTATTCAGAAAATTGTTATGTTCATGTCATGGAATAGTTGTATTTATTTTATAAAATAGTAATATTTTTTAATTTCATGAAGTGGTTACGTTAGATCAATACACACACACATACAATAAAGATTCATGACCTAGCTAGATGAATTTATCTAGCTGTTAATTTTGTTGACAAAATACGTCTACTATTTAACCTCTGTCTGTTATGAATGTCATATATTATGTTGTTTGTAAGCGATTATTGTTATTTTATCTCCCTTTAGGTTATAGCTAAATGTAGTAAGTACGTAATAACTGTTGAAAAGCATTGATTTAGGAACCCCCTCTAGGAAGTACCTAAATGTCAATAGATTTACAAAAACATTTGTCTTAACCTGTGACAAAATCAAAGTGATTGAAGTGAGTTTTCATAATTCGTTCTTACGTTTAATAATTTTCTTAATTTCAGTCAATAATATAAAATGTTGGTGTAGGTGTAAGAGCACATAAAGTTGTACACAAACTTGGCTGTGTTAGTCTTCCCCTATACATACAGCAATAATAATAAGAATGAACTCCAATGTGTAAAGTTTCAACAGTTGGCTCTGATCTCAAAGGTACGCCCCCCTTCGGCGATACCCTTAATTTCACGTTAATTACTTGCAAGATTTTGACATTGTCGCTAAGATGAAATTGCGCCGAGATTTCTCACACTTTAATTGCAAATTCTGGACTTATGACTGCAATTATGATTACGTTTTTCACATAAAATAAAATTATTAACTAAAATTAACACTAAACAATTCACTGAAAAGAGTACAAAAATACAAAGAATAACACTCCACATTTCCGATGACAAGTTCTAGATTATAAACAGCCTTGAATTCTAAACGACAGGATGTTACCAAGTGTGTTAATTAACACTTAATACAGTACTTCGTTACTTCAAGACTTCAAGTGCATCGGAACGCGCTGGGCTTAATCACTGACGTCATTCGGGGTTATCAGGGTTGAAACGAACCGCGGAAACTCAGCAGGCGACCATTGTGGGTCAAACTTACAAGTAAATAGGTGACCGTTGTGTTAATGGTATTGGTATCTTTGACCATTATGGGAATTAATGAATTGACCGGGGTTGCGGAAGAGTTATAGTAGTTACGGTGGCCCCGGAACATAAAAGGCAACCGAAGGAACATGAGTCGGTTAGTAAAAGTCTGACACGAAGGACGAGAGAAGTCATTTGATGATTGACTCACCAAAAAAAAATGAATTAAGAGTTTATTTGGCAAAGGTAGCTTAGATAAAGTTTGGTTTCGCTTTATTAATATTACGTAGTTACAACAAGTACATAGGTGACCGTTGTTCCACCACGAGTGACACTGCCACATTCGGTATCTTTTACAATTAACTTTATTTTTATAAAAACACACAAAACACTTTTACAATTAACTTTATTTTCATCCCACCACCTCGGAAATGGTATTTTTGCTATTTAATATCGGAGCGCAAAAGCTGTTTTTAACCTCTAGAGGTTAAAGTAAGGGATATTATAAATTGCATAGCAAATAAATAATCACCCATCAATACATACTCATCATTTATATTCTTTTTTACATCAAATAACTTACTTCACTACAAATAAACTAAATGTTTAACAAAACTCAAACTGCAGATAATTCGAAATTATACATCAATATGACATTACTTTTTTTCTCATAATGCAATACAGGTAAATTTATTTTTGTACAAAAATACTACTTACATAGCATAAATACTGACTGCACAGCAAAATTTCCATATTTCTTAGCAAAATAACTATCCCAGTCGCATATTAACCAGTAAGTACAACCAAACCTGTTCATCATATTTGTCTTAATTTTCAAGAAGCCATGCTCAGCAAATTTTATAATTATTATAACAAAAAAATCCTGTCACATTGCATTATTTTTAAAAGCAGAACAAATTAACTGAAAATGGTACGCGGATTCGCGCGCTTTTTAGTCACTGGAGTGCAGAGTGGCGCGAGCGAGTAAGATAGAGATAGAAATGGTTGGTTAGGTTAGGTTAGAACTGTGACCACACAACGAGCGAAGGCGAGCGAGCGCAGCGAGCGTGCCGCGGCAGCGGCCGCCGAGCGCCAGATATCCTCTTTTGCCAAGCAAACATTTTTGTTTCTTTGCTCTGTTTTAGAATAATTGGTGATCTATTTTAATTAGTTTGCCTAAATACTTATTAGGAAAAACGTATTATAGGTAGGACATACAAAAACATTACAAAAACATTTATTTGGTACTAGACCCTACCTATATCTCCATGATTTTAAGTGATTTATTGTGGAATTTTGAGTTCGTGGCGCCACCTGCAGAAGCTAAAAATGTGCCTATTGGGCAAAAAAGGAAGCGTGGACGCCCCGTGAAAGCAAGACCCGCTTTAATAATTCAATAAATTACAATTTTGTATCAAATTTTATATTTTTTTTGCTGATCTCATGATGTGGTAAATAATAAATAATAAGACGACTGTGACTAATAAAATGCTGTTTTATTTAGAAAAACTACTGTAACTAATATAAAAATAGAAGCTATATTTAAAAGAAAAAGAGTTAACATGTTTAATGTGCATTAAGATTATTAGCTGTGCATTGATTAAAAAGCTTTTGCTTTAGGATAAATCGCTGTACGCTGCGAAAATAAATTGTAGTGTGTTTAGTGATATTTTGAGTTGAATATTTTGCTGTGCAATCAGTAATTTTGATGGGAATTCGGAATCTTATTGCCTAGAAAAAGGATATTTTTTGATGTGCGTTTAAATACCACCCTTAAAGTAAATTTGAATTTAGAACATCGCGTGTACTAGGTATGTGACTTCAAAACATCATTAAACCTATTTACTTCCATCTCCATGGTGCCGAATTTATCATACAACTTTTTTTAATTTGTTAAAAACTCAGTCTCTGAACATCATTGCTGTACTTTTCTTTTTAATTTGCTGTGCGCGCGCCATTTTGTTTTGACGTCGTATTATTTTAAATGAAACTTGAAAACAAGTAAAAAAAAACGAAAATAAGTGATTCCAGCGACGAAGAAATTTATTTAACGCCACCAATATTAAAGTAGGTACCTAACAAAAATATTACACTCAACATAATTAGTAACTGTAGCAACGTTACTTTCAATTTTTCTTAAGTATAAGTACTTAGGTATTATTTGTTATAAGTACATAATATAAATATTTTTCTGTAATACTTACCTATATCATAATGTTATATAGTAGTAAATATGTACCTAAACTAAAATAAAAGTATCTTGTGATTGTAAATGTTTTATTTTGCATTTAGTCATTTCCGAGGTGGGGGGGATGAAAAGTTACGTGTTGCACTCGAGTGCAAAGATTTTTCACCTTGTGCTCTTTTGATTCCCGCGCTAACGCTCAGGATTCTAATATTTGAACCACTCGCTGCGCTCGTGGTTCAATTTTAGAATCCTTCGCTTGCTCGGTCATCAAAATTGAGCCCGCGGTTAAAAAGCAACTTTGCACTCATGTATAACAAATAACTATTTTATAAAAAGGTTTTGTTAGTTACTTTATTAATATTACTTAGCTATTTCTTACAAGAAAATACTCATGAATACCGTTTATCCGGAGAGATCGGTATGTTTTCGACAGATATTTTATTCGAATTCGATTGTTATTTTACTTACAATTTAATAACATTGCATTGCACTGTTCGATAAGTCATAAAAGGCCAATAAACTAGTCTATTGAACCACCTTGCACAAAGTGATAGGCGATATCAGACTGATACTAATTATTTTACCCATGTTTTTTGCACTGATTTCCATACTACATAAAAATGTCGCATTTTTATGATTTGCTGACGAAAGCAACGAAACTGCATGCTAAGCGGGCACAAATCATCAATAAATCAGACTAAATTTATATAGGTAATTTAGTCATGATTTCGTGTAACCATGTAACTTGTAGTCACTATAATAAAAATATAGACTTTGCGCGTTTTTTAAATAATGTAGGTATTTTTTTTCTTTTACGTCTACATCTACAAGGTCTAATCATTACAATGACTGAGAACCAGAAAACGGTTCATTGACCTCGGGCTCTGAGGTCGCGAAAAACATTTGCAACGCATATATTTGGCGATTTAAGCGTGAATTAATGTATGAATGTTTTTTGAGATTTTAGGGTAGATCCCTTAGTAAAAAAGTTAACAATATATTAAGTTAAAAATGAAATTTCCTGTCTATATGTTCTCTTAGATCTTTTTAAACAACGTAACAAATTTTAGTGCGGTTTTTTTAAACATAGAGTGATACAAAACGCAGGTTTATAATGTAAAATATCGGCATATATTATTAGTGAAGAAAAGTCAAGATTTTCAAACATATGCAAACCCGTATATATCTTTTATTTCGTATCCATTATTTACAAATCCATCTTATATTGTTACAGGCAGCAAACAAATCCTCCATGGGGTGAACGGACGGCTGCGTCCCCGGCAGCTGGTGGCCATCATGGGGCCCTCAGGAGCTGGCAAGTCCACCCTGCTAGATGTACTGTCAGGGTACCGCATCACAGGGGTGGGGGGCGCTGTCTTCATCAATGGAAGAGGGAGGATTATGAGTAAGATTTTTTGCTTTTTAGACAAAGAAGAAAGACACATTTATTTCCATCAAACCATTTTCAGACACTCTTGAATTGAGGATATGGATTAGTTAGAAAGTTGAACTACTTAAGTTTATTGTATTCTAAAATGTAGGTAAACTTGATATGGAGAAGTAAGATCAAAACACTCCATAAATATTGAGGGGTGCCGGATAACAAAGCTATGTAATATTCCTTAAATAAAGACTTCAGAAAACTTGATAATTCAAATCAAATAAGGTAACACATGCATTTTTAGATGGCCATTTAGATAGACTTCATTTTTTTGAAATTCCACAAGGAGAAATAATTAAGATTAAAGATTAGGTACAAAAATATCAGTTGCTAAGTATAAGTCTGAAACCGGTTTAAAGCTCACAAACTTTAATATGCCAAGTTCGTCGACCTTATTATTAATAATACAAAGTGCACATAGCTTAAAAATTAACAAAAATCAAAACATAGAGTTGCTTCAAACATTTCTAAATACTAAACCAATTACGAAATGCACTTTATTAACGTAGGTACTAGCTATCCCCTGCGGTTTCACCCGCGTTATGTTAGGTCTTTGGTTGCTGCTCTGCTCTCGCGGGTCATAGCGTGATGTTATGTGGTCTATGTCTTATTCTGATGTATAAGCTACTAGCTTTTACCCGCGGCTTCGCTCGCGTTAGAAAGAAACAAAAAGTAGCTAAGCCTATGTTACTTTCCATCCCTTCAACTATCTCCACTTAAAAAATCACGTCAATTCGTCGCTCCGTTTTGCCGTGAAAGAAAGACAAACATACAGAGAGACAGACAGACACACTTTCCCATTTATAAATATTAGTATTCGTATGGATATTTCTGTAAAGTTTCATCAAAATCCTTTCATTACTTTTTCCGTGAAAGAGTAACAAACACAAATACATACAAATCTTTCCTCTTTACAATATCAGTATACATTTATAAGTGCAAACACAAACAGCATTAATAACCGATTAGATTGCGCTTACGCAGCTCTTATCAGTGGAAAATAGTTACCTATGAACCAGGACCCGGATTCTAGACGTTAGATAAATAATTCTAGGTTAGAACTACATTCATGCCTTAGATATATAACTTGCATTCACGTGGTAAATGCCCGACTACGGATGTATGAAAAGGTAGATAATGATTACTGATAATGTAGAGCCATGAGTCATTTTCTTTGTAAAGGCGTCTTGACTTATAACCATTGTCATCGACCGGGACGATAATGCCACAGAGCGAATAAAACCCCAAATGGTAGGACGATACCGTTTTAGGTAATGGTGAAAGGGCTCGAAGCCTTTAAAAAAAAGGAAATCTGTTTCAAGTATGATGGCTCGCCGCTCAATCGAGTCTTTAAACCTAGAACCTTAAGCCCTTGAGTACATCTTCAAACTAGCATGCCTCGTTTATATTATTTTCTTCACGTTTTCATTATATTTCTAGCTATCTTTTCCGCGCACCTTCGCCTACGTGAAAATTATTAAATTGCGCAGAACCCTAATTACCTAATTTTAAAATAAAATAAACCTAAGTACATTCTGAATTCTGATAACATCAGCTGTAATCAGTAAATATATCTGTAATTTACATTATCAGTTCCATCAAACTCGCTTCAGCCGTTTCAGAGATAGTGGAAGAAACATTAAACAAAAAAAAGTTGTACTTACATTTATTTTAATGAAGCATTGTGACTTTAAAACTGTCACGTTTACTCATTTATTTGTACAGAAATCTGTGCTCAATATTTACTGGTTTAATAAGAAACCTCACACTAGCCATGACCTAAGACTCTCGATCAAGTAGAGCGGAACGAAGCGAGTACGTTCGAGTCACGTGATCGAGTTACGTGTTAGTGTCTAAACACACTATGCCGAGGATACACGACGGAAGTTCAGCATGATTACGCCTGCAATGCTATTTGAATTACTGGCGACACATTATGCCGAAATTACGTTGCGTTATAGCGTACAGCCGAACTTCAGTCGGGCGTAAGTTCAGCGGAAATTCGGCGGCAACGTATTCTGTAGAACACATATTATATGCGACCAAAGTTCGGTTCGATTGCCGACGGAGATCGGGAGCGGGGAGCAGCGGGAGGCAGGCATGCCCACTGCAACACTGAATATACACACAAAATTGCGCAACTGAATTTCTGCCGCGTAAGTTCGGCACTTATGGTGTGTCATATCAGCCGAATACGTTGGAACGTAAAATCAGCCGCGGAACTTCGGTCGCGTACGTTCGGCACTAGTGTTTAGACACTTAAACTTGAATGCACGATCGATGTTCATTTAGTTATACGAGTAAAAAGGTTATTGAAGAACCTGAAATCGTTAAGGTAAATGAACCAAGTACGTATGATGTTAATGTTTAAAATACAAGAAAAATAACCAAGCACGTATGATGTTCAAAAATGAAATGCAAGAAAAACAATGTGTTTTAATTTTTTGGACTGGACCATCTGTATTCGAAGTGTGCTAACAGGATTCTGTTAAATTACAAAACCTTCGAAGTCTGTCTATTTGTTTGTCTACCAGTGGGCTATACCTGTAGCTCATGAACTATAATAATAAATAAAGTTGAAGTTTTTAGTGGGTGTATTATTAGTGTGGCTATGACAACAAATAGTAAGCATATAAAGTTAAAGAAATAAGGAAGTTCCCATTTAAAGAACGTGCTGAAAAAACAACAGAAAATTCTGTTCTACACATATATGTCAATTTTTACACAAATTTTTCCCGGTAGGTAAAAATCCACTCCAAAAATTCCGGATCTTTTGAGTAAATAAATTCTAAATTTGCAATCTCTAGTAACCTTATTTTTTCAAGAACCAACCAACCAAACGAAATATCATAGCGATAAAAATGACGTGTCACCATCATATTACTCAATCAGCCTAATGTTCAGTGTTCATACTAATGATAGTTTAGTTCCTCTTTCTTAGGGTTCCGTAAGTAAAAAGACCCTGTTACTAAGGTCAAGATAAATAATGTTGTAGTAGGTGCTTTGGCAGATATTACAGTTGCACATCTGTCATCCTCAATGACAAGATAAGACTTAGATAGCCAAAGTTCGTGCTAAGTACTCGTAACTTACTGGTATTCTCTCGGGCTAATAAGTAATGGTTAACATACAATCAAATAAAATAAATCAAGTTCAAATCTGAGCGTTCAGACTTTCAAACAGTTTTTTTTAATATGTAGAGTTTCGTTCTTCCTTACACCACCCTCGACGGGTGTTCGAATGTTTAAAGTGTTTTTATGACGTTTTTTGCTTTATTGTTAAAACAGAACTTTCTGTTTGAGTCTGGCTCACGTTTAGCTTAACGGTTTTGAACAAAATACCATTTGTCCAAGACAAGTAGGTAACTGAACCACTACTAAATTTCTCCAAACACAATTACAGAGAGGTTCAAGAGGATGTCGTGCTACATCCAGCAAGATGACCGGCTGCAAGGACTCCTCACAGTTGGAGAGAACATGAAGCTGGCTGCGGACCTCAAGCTGCCCACAACTCTAGACAAATACGAGAAGGGAGAAGTTGTAAGTTCACTTTTGTCAATAAAGTTAGAGGTCGTTCTGCCATACCGGCTGTAGCGGTTGGTTCCGAACGTATACGATTGAGTTTTCAAACTATCCGGGAACCCATTTCCCCAACGCCAAAAAATTTTAAAGCGGTCCAGCCGTTTAGGAGTTCGGCGACAAATAAAAGTACAGAAGTATGTGAAGTATTGTGTATAATAAAGATTCTAAAGAAAACGTGAAGTAATCTTAACGACAAGTTATTAATAAAAAGTCTATAAGGTAGTGTACCTATATGCTGTAACCGCTTGCATTATAATTTAGATTTTTGAAACTTACATTACTTAACTTTTGGCTTAAACTCATTAATTCTGGGCTTTTAATATCGCAATCTTACTAAGGGTATTGTAGTACCATATGTCTAGGTTGTGCTTGGCAGTCGCATGTAAACAACTTGTAATCAGCTCGATCCAGTAAGACTGGAAGCCGACCCTATAAATAAAATTGAAATGTCAAAATAACAACTTTTACTAAATACATACGAAAGTATATACTTTACAGTGTTTTTTATTGTTATAGGCTAATAAAAAAACTTTATATTTGTAGAGTCTGTATGTTTGTCTTCCATAACAGCTCAACCGATTTTGATACGACTTACACCGGCAGTCAGATGATGTTGGTAAGATGTAACTTAGGTTACAATCTCGAGTACCGTACAAAAGTAAAAATAAAACCTAGAGTATGTTAGTCACGCGTGTAAAAGCTCTTCCTGACATAAAATAATATTTAAAATAAATATTACTAAACTCTCCTTTATTTATTTAAAAGGTCGTTGAAATTTCACTGCACATTGTTGACACATAGGTAGAATATCTTGAACTGTAAAATGCATGACTCAAAGTCGATTATGCAAAAGCAAAATGTAAATCGTGGATCTTGCGCACATCAATGAACTTTTGTTTGTTGTGTTTGCCTCGATCATGTAAATTAGTTACAATTTATTCGTGAATTGATTATGCTATTGCGTTTTTGTCTCATCTGCGCCTACTCGGCACATGTGGTAATAAATTATGACCGTGGATTCTCTCACGTGGAAGCATTTAATCATAAAACAAATAGCAGTGTTGATTCTTCACATAAAATAGTGTGAAAGAGTCATCAATGACAGTCAAGGGGTCAACAGTGTGGCATTTTGTGATAAACTCTTTGACATCTATCTTGTATTAAATTACAAAGCGGTAACTGTAATTAAAATTGAAATTAAGAAGTATGAGTTTGAAGGTATTGTTTCAATTTTATGTGTTGTAAAATTATTTACCACGCAAGGATAAGGAAGGGATCGAAAAAATCAATAAAATTCATGTGACGTAATTTTTAGATGACCTCCAATGGCCTATGGACAAAATTTTATCAGAATCTATGCGGTAGTATTGACGTGATTGTTCAATACATATTACTATATTACGATTATATTCTATGTGTAGATATATGTACGAATCACGTAGAATCAATAATAGCCGTGCATGGACATGTCTTGAATATTTACTCCGATACACTTTGTTTGTTCGATCATTTCGTGGCAGACATAATAGACTTCATTGTAAAGTAAAACGTAGTACATTCGAAACACGTTTAGTTATTGAATGACAAAAACGATGAAACAAAGCATTTGACGTGCAAATTACTGGTTTAATTTATAGTCAGCAAAACAAGGCGGTAGGGTTAACCTACTTTTCCGAAACAAAAGACGTAAATGGAAACTTGCCAATGGTTATTCGATTTTAGCCATTGTGTTACTGAAGTTTTGTATTTTAAATTTTTAGGAAAACAAACAATTACCTAGAATTACAAACACTATAAATGGTTTAACCTTTTAACGACTAATCGTCAGCCGGCTGTCGGGCTGCTTGCTTGTCTTTCTATTGTATCTCAAATCACGTGTGTTCGAAGGATTAAAATAGGTAATTGGGAATCTAAGTAAATCAGTGTGTCACTAACTACGTTACACACGTGTTACAATGTTATTATTAAAAAATACCTATATTCGATCTATATAATATCTTAGTAATAATTAGAATTCTAACATCACTGCAATACAGACGCAATGTTCTTAGATTTTTGACAGTCGTTAGGGGCAGTCAGAAACCAGAGTCTCTCCAACCAATCAAGAAATGACTGTGTTGTGAAGGTCTAGTTTGCACGTCTCCTGTAGTAAAACACTGTAAATAATCAAGATCAGTTTATTGAGACTAAAAAAACTAGAGAGACGATGCAAAAATTAGTACTATGACAACAATCACAACTCAAAAGATCAGCCAGCACTGTTTCTAGCTGACTGCACATGCATCTAGCTATTAGCACAACATGCAATTTGCACAAAATTGCGCATAAAATGCACAAAGTTAATGACACGGCCGGAGCAATAACCTAATTTCGTCAAATTGCCAATTTGCTACTCTTGCGCAATTTAACGGTAAAAGTGTGTTGGTGTGTAGCTGTCATACGTAATCTGTGTCATTCGATTTTCGAATGCAACGAGTATGTCTTTTTGCTTTATCTGTATTAATAATATGTAAAGAGAAAACTTTATACTCCTTTTAAAGGTTTGAGCCTCAACGGAAAATTGTGTGAGATATGGCGTTATGATTATTAAGATCGAACGCTAATATAAAAATGCGGTCAAAACTTCGATTCCAAGAGCATAGGTAGTTATGATTTAAATCTCGAGAGGCAATAAATGATTCCATTAAGGAGTCGGTTTCGATCGATCAATATCAAGATGATATCATATCTCCAATCTCCATTATTCATTGGGTATTACAATCTCAGGCTTTGTCTTTTCTTATGTGACCAACCAGACAAAACTGAATACTGCCTGTCTGATCTCCACAACGAAATTACTGGACCCCTTACCGGATACCTACCATAAATGTTTAATAGAGCTTGTGATTTCTGATGACCAATATCCACTGTATCATATTATTACTGATAAGACCAAAGGCTTTACGTATTTTTTAAGCCTTAAGGGTGTCATACCACCAACGTCCCACGGTCTAACAAAAACAGACGGGACTAACGGCTATGTTGCTGCTTGAGTGCTGTTTGAGCCTTGAGGGATAATACCACTATGTCTATTCGTTCCGCAAAGTAGATAAAACCTTAATACAAATATTTTTCACCTGTAGATTGAAGACATCCTCACAAACCTGGGTCTGTACGAGCACATGAACACTCGAGGCGGGCAGCTGTCTGGAGGGCAGAGGAAGAGGCTGTCCATCGCTCTGGAACTCATCAACAACCCTCTCATCATGTTCCTCGATGAACCTACCACGTAAGTCTACTTCAACTCTTTAATAGTTCTGATTCCCTAGTACACAAACTAAACTAAATTTAAGTTTAGTGCATCTTTATCTTTCCATTTCATTATGAAAAGGACAGAAGATAACATTTTAGTTTAGTTCTGTCAAATTATGATTTTCCTGTCCTATGAAATTATTATTATTATGATATTATGATTAAGATACTCCATAGATAATTTAGACGCGATTAAAAGCATGGCCACTAAAGATACGTCGGTTAACTTCAGGCGCTGGCTAATTTGACAGGACTAAACTAATATGTATCTTCTGTCCTTTTCTTAATGAAATGGAAAAAGAAAAATGCACTTTACATAAATTTAGTTTTGTTTGTGAACAAGAGGATCAGCGCCATTGTCGGATTTACACGGGTCAGGTACATCGCACAATTTTTGCCGCATGGCGAAAATCGACCATCAAAGTGGCAATTCGTGTAGGTGGCAAGTAACCTAGCCGCAAGCGTGATTTTTTTGAAGCGACTAGCACAGTGAAGTCAACGGGTGTAAATCCATCTTGAGCGAGATAAATAAACCAAGCAAGTCATATTCACATTCATATTCTTTATTGCACACGAACAAGAAAACAAAAATACATAATGGTAGCTAATAAAATAATCATGTACAAAGGCGAGCTTAACCTATAAATGAGTTTTCTTCCAGCAAACCATAATTTGGTAGAGAAATTTTGCAGTGGAGGATATACTCATGTGCAAGACAAATAAATATAGTCGAGATAATTAAACCAAGCAAGTCCTTTGACTGAACCATCACAACTGCCAGACTACAACTGCAAGATAGCGCGCCTCAAAGAGAAGGAGTCAGCACAGGAAGGGGCCCAACAAGGCCAACGCCTGCCGGGGTTGCGGAATGTTTATAATACATGAAGCAGCAAACCAGTGGAGTGCGTATAGGCATGTTTTTGTTCTAAATCAAAGTCACCAGATAACGAAGGGGTGGAGCTAAGCTTCGCCCGCTGTGATTGGTCGATGAATTTGACAACTGATTTTTTAGGGATTGCAAAAGGGTGTTTAAAAAAATATCGATATCGATAATTATTCAAATTATTAGTTGTATAAGACCCGATTTTGTAATAAAACAGGGTTTTATAAAAATAAGGTTATATTAAAAAATGTTTCGCAATCAAGCAGTAGCTTAAATCAATTAATAAAAAAATAATACACTTGATTATAAAACGGAATAGTTAAATAAAAAACGAAAAGATCTATTACCAAAAAACCTATTTTAAGGTTTTTTATTGTTTTTTCTTTTCGTTTCGTGTTATGTTTTACCGACTTCGGAAAATGGATGTTATATGTATACGCTAACATTATTATAATAATAGAATTATAAGTATTTTATTCATTATTATACTTATGTATATAATTACTAGCTTATGCTCGCGGCCTCGATCGCTTAGAAGAATTGTTTAAGGTCTAATTTACAAAAAAGGGTATGCACGTAAAGGTATCTACGTATTATGTTAAAAAAATACGCGTTTCATAGATATTCTATATCTTCACTAATATACACTAATATTATAAAGAGGAAAACTTTGTTTGTTTGTTTGATTGTAATGAATAGGCTCAAAAGCTACTGGACCGATTTTAAAAATTATTTCACCATTCGAAAGCTACATTGTCAACGAGTAACATAGGCGATATAATATCACGCTATGTCCCATGGGAGCGAAGCAGTAACCAAAAACTTAATGAAACGTGGGTGAAACCGCGAGGAACAGCTAGTACATAATAAAATCATCGGCCACATAAACTTTTTCAAGCTTTGCGAAAATAAATAAAGTTACCTATACTGGTTAGCGGAACGCCCTCTGTTAATTTACATACTGTTAAATCATACGAAACGATAGTATACAGGGTGGAAAGTTTTAATGGACCCTGAAAGAAAACTACCTTAAATCTTTGAGATAGATTATTTTACTTAAAGGAAACATTCATTTATTTTATAAAAGGACTAAATCTTTCTAAGAAACATGGTAAATTAAATTAGAGGAAAACCATGAAATTTCAACATTTCAAATCAAAGGACGACTTTAACTTTCGAAATTTTCGTTCAAATAAAATAAATTTCTTAAGATTTATGGTTTTCCTTTTATTTAAATAACCATGTTTGTTAGAGAGATTAAGTCCTTATGAAATGCCCTAACGTTTGACACCATTAAAATAGAAAGTGTAACTTTTTTGGATTTTAATCGGTTCGATTCCCGGGAGTGGGAAGCGGATTTTCGAAAATCTTTGAATGCAGTTTTATTTGTTGTAAAAAATAAAGGAATGTTTCCTTTAAGTAAAATAATCTATCTTAATGATTTAAGGTAGTTTACTTCCAGGGCCCATTGAAACTTTTCACCCTGTATATAAAACAAATCTTACCAAAACAGGCAAAAATAGGGTCGGCGTTGCCGAACTAAACAAACGGCGTCGGTCCTTTAAAACTTCAAAGCAATCAGCTGTAAAATGCCTTGAACAAATGACGCTATAATATTTTGGAAGCCAGTTTTCCCTGTTAGTGGCATTAACCCATTTTCTTTAACTTCCGGAATATTTGGAAATCTAAAATGAAAACATTAAAACGAAACATTATTTTTATTTAACCATTAAAAATTTTCGATAAAATAATTTATCTACTGTGTTTTGTGAAGTCACATCACTTCAGGACACAGTACGAAGTACTTACGAATAGAAAGGGATAGACTTATCTAATATTCTAGTGATAGTAAAGGACTTTTTCAAAAGACATCAACGCGGTATGACTTTTTTCGAAATCAACCAGTTTAGCTTGAGCTCTCAAATTACCAAAAATGTAAACATATTTTACTTACCGATGAAAACTTATGCCATCTTTTTTATAACTAGATGTTTTAGAACATTTTCCGCACCATTTTATTGCACATGTACTCATTTTTGCTTCGGTTTTATACGATAAATGTATTTTTAGGTACCGAAATTAGGAAGTGTGCACGGATCCAACAACTGGTCAGTACTAAAAATTGCACTCATACCTGCGTCTCTTATAAGTGATATTCCATTTAAGTGTCGTGAGCCCGAATCACCCGTATGAGCGGTCAAGTGGTTGTATAGTCTTTGTTATAATAGTTACCGTGACCTCGGAACATAAAGGGCAATCGAAGGAACATGAGTGGGTTTTAGTCAGTAAGAGTCTGACACGCCCTCCCGTCGCACCCAGGACGGGAGCAGTCATTGGATGATTTCCCACTCACCAAAAAAAAAAAAAAAAAAAGATAGGTATAGAGAATAGCCTATATGAATTAAACTTTTGACACCAAGCGACAGCCGGCTGTCGAGCTGCTATTGTCTTTCTATTGTGTCTCAAATCACGTGTATTCTAAGGATTAAAACGACGTAGTCATGTTATATGCGTTTAAAGGTTGTCACATTTTAAGTTAATGCTTGACCTCTTTAGACTTCATTATTCTTTAAATTGTATTCGTTTTTTATATAAATTAGGTATTGGTCTTGACCTGTATATATTTAATTTTTAATTCTTAGTTTTATGGCATGCGGTATGTTCGTTTTGCTCCACAGTTCTCTATATAACAAACAAGTTCTAGACGTGAAAACTTGTAATTGGCTGTCAGGTTATTGTTCTGTTATTTATCACCATTTTGTATTTAGCTGTAAGTCTTCCATAGTTTTTAAATAAATAAATAAATTAAGCTTGCCAACTGCCGAAAGGCCCGAATGATTTATTACCGAATTTATCGCTATGACCTACAAATAAAGCTGTACCTATGTCAAATTAATTTTATGAAGGATTAAATTCTGGCTTAGGTTATCAAGTCATAAAAACACGTAGATATGCCATGTTAGATTTCGGTAGTTATTGCAAATACTAAATGTGCCCATTTCCTAATCTATCTTTTTAAAAAATCTCTCTTATTTTAAGTGTATCTTACATTCACCTTGCATTGGTTAGGGTGACGAGTAATAGGGGTCCCCTATACTAAACGCTGTACATGATTATGATATGTGTGTATCGTATGTGCAGGCATTTTGTATAAATTGCCGTTTACATAATGCCCGGCATTTACTTAAGAGGAAACACGCACATTTAGGTATTTATACGTAACTAGCGGTCCCCCGCGGTTTCACCCGCGCTATCAGATTTTTACTAAAAAAAGAAAGATAAAAAGTATTCTATGTCCTTCCCCTGGTCCTAAGTTACCTCTCCCACCAATTTTCAGCCAAATCGGTTCTGCCGTTCATTGAGTTATAAAATATGTAAATAACACGACATCCTTTTATTATAGATAACTACCGAAATCTAATAAGGCAAATTGACGCGTTTCTATGATTTGATACCCCAATCAAGAATATCATCTATACTAATATTATAAAGAGGTAAAATTTGTAAGTTTGTATGTTTGTAAGTTTGTAAGTTTGTATGTTTGGGGTAATCTCTGGAACTAATGAACCAATTCCAAAAATTTTTTCACTGGCAGAAAGCTACATTATTCCTGAGTGCTATAGGCTATAAATTATTTTTATAACATGTATATTAACCGAGCTATCGCAACTTTTGTCTAGCAAGTCGGAAAAAAATACCTCATAAAACAGAATTATTTGCGTGCGCTGCCTAAACAGTTGCTTAAAATTAAAAACAATGTATGGCAACCTGGTTTGTCTTAATTATTTCTACAAAAAAGTCCGCGATACCATATCTCTATCTTTTATATTTTATCTTTTATACTTCTTTTATTGCATCAAAAAAATTATTTTTCGGCATAGTTACGTTTGGTTGATTATTTGAGCAACAGAATATTAATTCTTATGACAATAAATTATTTCAGTATCACAAAGACATCATACAGATAAGATTTGCCATTTACAGTATGTCAATTGGTCATAAAGTTTCGGAGATATTATAAAATTACTAATATGCAAAATGCCCTTAGCGTAATTTTCATTGTGCGGACGTCATTTATAATTTCAAAAAATATCTTCGGTGATATTCACAGTTTATTATTCTCCGCAGCCAGCAATATAAATGAAATCAAAACCTATAGGGTACTTCCCATTGACCTAGAATCATGAAACTTGGCAAGAAGCAAGGTCATGTAGCACAAATAAAGGAAAAACTCTGAAAACCGTAAATTTGTTGTTTGTTTACATCCGTCCGTCTGTCAAGACCCTTTATCTCAGAAACGCGTAGATGGCTTACAGGAAAGCAGTGGAGGCCGTGAACAGAACCCTGCAGGACAATCGCAGAAATGAACACTTGATGGGTGGTGTTACAGTTCTGTTCAGTGTCGATTTCCGGCAAACACTCCCTGTGGTGACGCGGGGGTCTAGGGCTGACGAGGTGAATGCTTCGTTGAATAGATCTTCGTTGTGGTCACAAATTCATAGGCTGCGCTTGACTATCAATATGCGAGCTCAGCTCGGTGGCAATCCACGTGCCCAAGAATTCTCAGATGTCCTTCTAAGTCTCGGCGAAGGCACTCTACCAGGGGAAAGAGGTGAACAGGTGCTGCTCCCAGAGTCTCTCGGTAGAGTGGTGGCCTCCTTAAAAGAACTCATTTGTTGTGTGACAGCAATCGCATACCAAACCAACAGAATTCTTGGGTGTGCCAGCGTGCCATTTTAACACCCAAAAATGATCAAGCTGCAGCCAAAGCATTCTCTCGGAAATTGAGGGAAACGAAGTAGTTTGTACGTCCATAAACACTGTAGTCGATCAAGTTGACGCCACATATTATCCCGTAGAAATCCTAAAATCCCTTACAGCAAGTAGTCTTCCAGCGCACACCATCAAGTTGAAGGTGTGCGCTGGAATCCCGATCATGCTTCTTCGGAACCTGTCTCCTCCGAAGCTGTGTAACGGGACCCGGCTCAAAGTCATCTTACTGCAAAGGAATATAATTAAAGCGGAAATTCTGCAGGTTGTGTCGTCGGCGATGCAGTGTTTATACTACGTATTCCTCTCATACCGCTCAACTACCCCTTCCAATTCAAGCACGTGCAGTTCCCTGTGAGTGTGTGCTTCGCCATGACTATCAACAAGTCGCAGGGGCAGACGCTGAAGGCTGCGGGTGTCGACCTGAGGACGAGCTGCTTCTCACACGGGCAGCTGTACGTCGGTTGCTCCCACGTCACGAGTCCTGTTACTCTGTACATATTTTAGCTGCTGAGGGCAAAACTACAAACGTAGTTTACAGAGAAGTTTTGTAACAATTTACAATCGTTAATATTTTTTTATATCGTGGAATGTAGAAAAAAATTTTCAAGTGCGTGTCAGGCCACGCACAGAATAGGGTTCCATAACGAAACACATCGCATTAACAATTTAACAACGATTTCATTTCATTATAGCTTTCTTTTAAGGTTCAATCTAAGAACTACCATCATGATTTTTTTTTCGAACCAGCCGTTTAACTTTGAGAGAGGGCTTTGAGAGGGGACTATTTTTCAAAAAAACCGCTTGAACGTTAAATATCTTTTGTTGTTTGTTTGTCTGTATGTATGTCCGGGCTAATCACTAAAAGGACTGCATAGATTTACTTAAAAATTTGCATGAATATTACTAAGAGGTCAGCCCCCTTACCATGACGTTTAAAGTAAGATTGTTTTAGTCCTGTTGCAGGAGTGTGCAAGTGACAGCGCTAGACACGTAGTCTAGCGCCGTCTCTTTCCCACTGAAAGTAATACTGCTATAAGGGCTTGTGGTACGCCCCCAGGTCGACATAATTATGAGCTACATATATATTATCACGCTATCACCTACGGGTACCTTCACGCAGACGACGTCGCGGGCAGCAGCTAGTCCGTAATAAAATTAATTTGACATACAGATTTATTTGTAGGACACAATTGTCAACAAGAAACTAATGACTTCTGAATATACAAAATAAAGTTGCACGCGACTTTGGTCCTTAGTCATCTCGTGTTCTTGGTTATAAGAACACGTGTATGATCTCCACACTATAATAATAACCGTACAATTGTCACTATTTTATAATATTATTTTCAAACTGGACATTGGCAGAAATCACCAAAAATTCGGTGGATTGCCATAATTATAAAAGTTGAAGTTGACTTTGGTCCAGGTGGCAAGTTTAGATAATATTACCTATGTACAGCATGTAACTATTTAACATGATTATTGTCGCTGCCATATTACGTGCTCACAACCTGCTTGATCTACGTTCATTATAATAACTAGTCATAACAAAACTTACTACATGACATAGGAAAATCTTACGTTTCAACTTCATCATTAGTGTCAGTTTACTTGGCAGTGTGACCCCGATACGGTCATTATACAGAGTCACGTGCACCCAATGTTTGTGCAAGGGTCCTATCGCTATGGACACACAGGGGTAAAAGTTCAAGTATTGAGCCTATTATTCTATTATTAGCCCAAATTGCTAAGCACGTGCTTGATAGAAAAGGGGGCTACTAGATAATACAGGGGTGAATGGTAGCTGTCCCTAACAGAATATACCTAAATGCATAATTTACACTCATGTTCACAAATTTTCCCAAGGAAAAATCTAACCTATGTAAATCAATTGAATGTTTTAATGGCGTATTCTCACTTCACTCTAAAAAAATGTGATTCGCATAAAAAATTAGTTCCAAAAAAACTTTGGAAACAAGCTGTTTTGATTAAAGATAATTAATTTACTTTTTTGAAACTAATCACGATTCTGTTGGTACGTCATGTTAGTTAAAATCTATAGTTATTTGAGAAAGTTGTATGATTTTATGAGTACAATCTGGTGGTTTAAATATTTGGATTAATAGTTGGCTAATTCACAGCAAAGGTTTACAAATATATACATATTATATATCTCGCAGTAAACCGATAACTAAAGTCAGATGTTACGAAATCCAAAAGTAGGTAAATCCGTTTACTTTAAGCAAAATGTAGATATACTATGCTAACTAATGTTGTCAATGATCAAACATTTGACATTTAGCATTTACTTCATAATACTGCATTACCTTTTAGAGATTACATAATACATTATATACATATATGCTGAAGTAGAACAGTACTGTATATCCTATGGTTGTGTTGGCGATAAATAACATTAATACTAATAATATTTATACTAATATTTGAAATTAAAAGTAACTCTGTTTGTCTGTCTCTCTCGATTTCACGCCAATACTACTGAACCGATTAAAATAAAAATTGGTACAGAGATAATCCATAGCCTGAGAAAGGACATACACACAGTGGGGCGCTTCATCTGAAGAATTTGCTATAGGCTTCTGCATGTATTATGCCACTGTTGCACATGTCATCAAAGGCTTTTCTCTTTTTCAGAGGTCTAGACAGCTCATCGTGTACGCAAGTAGTGCAGCTTTGTCAAACCTTGGCCCACCAAGGTCGAACCATCGTGTGCACGGTGCATCAGCCATCAGCCTCGCTCTTCGCGTTGTTCGACCAGGTGTATGTACTCGCAGCCGGCCGCTGTATGTACCAGGGCACCACGAAGAACCTGGTGTCTTACTTAGAGCAAAGCGGGATACCCTGCCCGATATACCACAACCCTGCTGATTACAGTAAGTATGAAATGCACGGCTACAAAGCAAAGGTACAAGCTTCTCATGTTTTATGCGCTCCTGGTACTTATTGTGGAAACTTAAATTTGTTAATTGATCGGTATTTAAAAAAAAGTGTTTGTTACTTACAATGTCGGATATTGCATATAATTGCGAAGTCGATAATTTAAAAGTAGCCTACCTATGTTCATTCTTGATTTTCATAATCGGTTCACTGGTTTTGTCAAAGTTTTATAAAACGAAACAAGTAGACAAATCTTTCGCCTTAATAATATCAGTTTTGATTATAAATAACAATGTATTTGAAACAACAAGGGAACTGAACATTAACTTAAAACAAATTCTTAACGCAATATGAACTTTGGCTCGTTAGCATTCAAGGCAATTTAATTCAATGTTGTGGGTTCAAACAAATTAATTTTGCAACAAAGAGGTTGTTACAGAAAGTTATTATTTATTTATACGCTGTTCAACAATGTTACTAAAGACAATCTTACTACTCCAAGAAATAAGATAATATCAATGCCAGATTCTAAGTTCGCGTGGTAATCATAAAACACGCTTGGATCATTCGGAAATGGTGTAGTATAACTGCTTAATACAAAAAATATGTAATACCAGTCATTAAAAGAATTTTTCAAGTTAAACTAGTCATCCTTGAAATAATCGTGATTACCAAAAACAAATGAACAAGCTCTACATTTATTATATTTGCATAGATTATGATAGTCACACAAAAAGCGGTTTTTCGCATGAATGCAGGTTTTGATCGGCATACAAAGAACAGTGTCGTCGTGTACGTTTAATGACCTCTGATAGGCGTGGAAACAGCTGGTGCTGTGATGTGTACAATCATGTCATTTCTATTTAACAATTTATCAAAGGGACAGTCAATATTTTGTAAACATTTGATTTAGTCAGCAACATGTGGTTATTGTGTTTTGCAGTTTTCCGGAATCAGTTTAAAAATCTTTCTAAATTTGACTTTGAAAATTGTTTCCTTTTTAATCGAATTGTCCTAGAAAATAATTATTCCCTATAATTATACTAATTTTGTAGACTTGCAAGAAATATAATTCTGGCATCGCCAATTCACCTTGAGCAAACGTACGATCAATGGTCGTGTCTTTATATTACTAAAAGAGTTCTTTGCCCTACAGTCGGCCTACAATAATAAGCTGATATCACTATTAATTTTATCAAAACAATATCTATATCTAGATCTCTTTCACCCACAGTTATCGAGCTATCATGCGGTGAATACGGACAAGACAAAATAGACCTTATGGCAAACAAATCAGAGAATGGTCGAGCCCTGGATTGGTTCGACGACTTCGAGTCCATCCCTACTATGGAGGGGCTTCGTAAGCTGGTCCCACTTAGCGTCCTGAGGGACACTGAGCCTACAGGAGGGGATGAGGAGACTAGCCAGTCCAACCAGCTTAGTGTACTTATGAGGAGAGGCTTTTTGAAGGCGAAGAGAGACGCGGTAAGTGCTGAGTTTTGTTTGAAATGTGTTTGTTATCAAAACTCATTCCTGATCGGACATAGAATGCTCGATCAGGTTTTGATTGTACTCATTTCGAATCAGATGATGATAAAGACTCCATAAGATAACACACTTCTTTTATAAGATTAGGTCAAGGCCTATAAAGTTTTTTTTTGCGCGGAATGTCGCCAAAAACTATACATAATATTTTTTCTTTATGTTCAGAGACACGGGTAAGCGCCGCTCTTTGCCCTGGGCGCCATTTTAGATCGCGACGCCCCTGTATCCTTATGCAGTTTTATAACACTAACAATTTAGACAGAAGAAATCTCAGATTAAGCTGTCACCAAATTAATAACACCGCAATTTCCTTCCAGACAATGACCCACCTTCGTCTGATCGTGAACGTGGTGGTAGGCATCATGTTGGGCAGCCTCTTCATCAACGCCGGCAACGAAGGCTCCAGGGTGTTGGAGAATTACAACTTGTTGTTCGCAATCCTCATGCATCATATGATGTCGCCTATGATGCTTACTATTCTTACATGTAAGTATACGAGTATATTAGATAGCTTTTTCTCTTTGTAATGTCTCATTTGAATTATTCGCAAACTATAATTTGTGGGCAAACAATATGCTCGTGATGAGCAGATTTTAAGTGCTTGACCATTTCTTTCTTGACATAGGTAGTTGTGTTCATATCCTGAAGTGGTTACGATACTTAAACTATATAAATAAGTATATAAATAAGTATTTGAGATTTCGTCCAACGTGCATAATGAGCCATTTAGGATATAACAAGTTGTTAAAAAATGTTCAATGTTTTCACAACATTGAACATTTTTTGTTCAACACAAATGTTCAATGTTGTGAAGGTATTTAGTACATAGTTGAAATTTTTTCTATGTCGAAACGACTTTTATTTATAAACATTGCTTTATTTGTTTATTTCCAGTCCCCAGTGAGATGTCCATTCTATCAAAGGAACACTTCAACAGATGGTACTCTTTAGGATCGTATTACATATCGATAACGATCGTCGATCTACCTGTATCGGTAAGTGTCTATCTGTCACCGAATGATTGTGAATAACTGACAGTTTTTATCTATCACGGCAGTTTGTAAACTGTCGATAATTTGCGAACTGTACTTGCAATATTATTCATTGTTTGTATTTATTGTCGGGTGCTAATTAAACAGGCTTCTTTTTAATATCATTATTCGCCCCCAAAAATGTATGTTGCCTTCTAAATTACTCAGTCAGCCACAATTAACGAGCATCTAAATAATACTATCTTAGCCACTAGTTATCTTCTATGTAAACCACTCTAAATACAACTCAGCATAATGATTATTTTTTAGCATCTAAATTTGTAGCATGCATTCTAACAGTAAACTTCTAAAATACTATTAAATTACATCAAAAAATATATTTATTTAGCTTCTAACTTTTTAACTCAGTACGTTTAAAATGTAACTCATCCCATATTAATTGATCGTCTAAATTTTGCTATAAATGACATCAAATAGTCGGTATATTGGCCACTAATAATTTCAGAAGCTATTGAGGACAGACAAAATAAAAGACTATTTTTGAAAATGAATCTAATGGCGCTCTCTGATTGGTGCAAATGGCCGGTCGCTGTCGTCTCGCGTACTCGCGCCAAATAATGCAGTGGCTATTTTCACGATAAAAGAATATGATATATTATTTTAGGTTCCCTATCCATTTGCATAAAATTTTAAGACCTAATATAACTTAGCATAATATTGTTTGGCATAATTATATTTTCGCATAACATAATTACGCATAACAGCTCATGCATAATTTTTTTAAGCATAATGTCTCTAACCATACTTAATAATGATTAGGCATAATATTCTAAAGCATAAACTTATTAAGCATAAACTTCTAAAGCATAACTTTTTTAAGTATATAGTTCTAAAGCATAACTTTTTAAGCATAATATCCTAAAGCATAAATTTTAAGCATAAATAACGCATAAAAATATTAAAACATATTTTTATAGGCATATCAATGAAAAAATTATTAAAACCTAGAGTATTAGACACTATACACGCATGCAAGCAAGCATGCAGCATGTAAGCAGGCATGCAGCATTATGCAAGCAAGCATGCAGCATTCAAGCAAGTATGCAACATGCAGCAGGCAGGGTTTCTGTGACGGCTCCGGCGCTGCGGGCCTCCGGCGGCCCCACGCGTCTACGCGATTTTAAATAACACTCTAGGGGTAGGACAAACAAGACTACGTGGAGTCGGTTTTGCAGCAATTCGGTTCTGTCACTAACTTTTGTTGCACAGCATATTAATTTTTTAACCAACAATATCATTTGATTGTTACAGAAACTATAGCAAATTGGTTTGCTTTACATACTGTCATGTATATTTATAATAAATCATTTGCATGAAAATTGTTTTTGTTATTTATATTATTTGTATGCCTAAATATTATTATGCTAATAGTCATTAGGCCTACTAACGTTATGCTAATAGTCTTTAGGCCTACTAACGTTATGCTAATAGTCATTAGGCCTACTAACGTTATGCGAATCAAATTAATGCCAAAACAAATTAGTCTTTAACATGATTATGCCAACATAAA
Organism: Athetis lepigone; assembly: GCA_033675125.1. Lineage (NCBI taxonomy): Eukaryota > Metazoa > Arthropoda > Insecta > Lepidoptera > Noctuidae > Athetis > Athetis lepigone. The sequence continues at coordinate 17,094,866 of CM066217.1, forward strand.
ATGTATGCCGAAAAGTATTATGCCGAAATATTATTATGCCAAAACAAATTGTGCCAAAATCGTTATGCCGAAGTATATTAGCACAAAGAACATTATGCGAAAAGAAGGGATCCCATTATTTTACATGCTAAGTTATAATAAATGATGCCTTCTGTAGAAGCATGAATTATATTTTTTTGAGGGCATTGCATTGAAGCTGCAAAACGTAAAACGGTGACGAGATGTAAAATCCGTGGCCGAGTTAGTTAATTAGGTGGCAATGCATAAATAAGAAGGACAAGTCACAATAATTGATGATCTTTACTTGACGCTTTCTATAGAATATTTAGTGGGTGTTGTAAAAAAGACGAATTAGTTTATTAGAGGCTATGTCATTTTCCCGTTGCTCAGTTATAAAATTAGAAGTTTGATCACGTGTCCAATAAATAATTTTGTGGCTAGACTTATAATTTCCCTTTATTGTCAAACCATTAATGGGGAATTCTTTGGGTAAAACCTCGATAAAAGAAATAAAAAAGTGTTAGAGTAAGGTTGAAACTAAAAATTAAAAATAGGAAGAAACGAAGAAACCTCTATCCTACACATTACTACTATTACTATTCCTATGTCAGACAAGATTTATTCCATGAACTTCCAAACTTCAATAAAAACTTGCCATCTCAGATATTTATGAGAGATACATTTAAGATAACACTGAGTACTGAGAAAGCTTTCCACGTGAGGATAAAGGCATTGTGTATTAAGACCTTTTTACTTAAAACTTGACATAATATGTGTTTTGTCGAATTCCAGATAGTAGGATGCGCGGTGTTCAGCGTGATAGTGTACACGATGTCCTCACAGCCGCTGGACATCGTCCGCTTCTCCATGTTCTTCTCCATCTCGCTGTACACCGTGCTGGTGGCGCAGAGCTTCGGCCTCATGATCGGAGCTGTCTTTAGCGTTGTTGTGAGTATTTTAAATTGAGGTTTCTCGAATGTAGTTATGTGACACCATGCGAGTATATTGCTGGTTTTTATGGTCAGTTGCCCTGCCTTTTAATCTACTTTTTTAGGGTCAGATTTTACTCTAAATTAATGCAGCTAGATACCAGTGCTTTGCATGGAGCGTTTTAGACCCATTCACTAGCCAACACGATAGTTTCCGTCTTTTTAGCAGTAAGGGCCAAAATTTTCACATCCCTGGGACTGGAGTATCACTCTACCGATCACAGAACTCCTTGCTGTTTTTGAGAAATGTATTCTGACAAAACACTATAGTAAAATAACACTCGGTTATAATTTGTAGATATTTTAGTCAATCAATTGCAGTAACTTTTATTTAAAATAATAATTGTTTCGTCTAAAAAACCGAACTTACTTTTATAAAGCAGGCGTTTAAAATTTTTATTTTATAGAAATATTCAAGAATTAGTGAAAGCCAGTTAATAGTTTCCTCTGTATCGTAACACTATATCAACTAATTATTTTCCCCCCAGAACGGCACATTCTTGGGCCCCACGCTCTCAGTGCCAATGATGATGTTCGCTGGCTTCGGAGTGACCCTGAGGGACCTGCCCTCCTACTTGCGGTGGGGCTCCTACGTGTCCTACCTGAGGTATGGGCTGGAAGGGTTCATTGGTGCCATCTACGGGCTTGACAGACCCATTCTGGACTGCAATGAGGCTCTGTACTGTCATTACAAGTAAGTTTATATATTTTTTCATTAATTTCTTTTTTCATGGTAATTTTAAATGACTTATAACACCAAAATGGACAGCAAATCGTCAAGACTGACGATAATAAGCAAAATCCAGGGGAATAAATGGAATTTTGTTGGAATGCTGTACATTTTTGCATTTTTTTTTTAATGAAACTTGTGTGCCTTTGTGCTTTGTGAGATAATTTTTTAGTTTGCTTTCGTTCACTTTAATTGTGAGACATAAAAATGTGTTTTCGGACTTTATATTATTATATTTTTTTATGTGTTTCCAATATTAAGTCATATATTAATAACAAACACTAAAACGACGAGGCTCTTTAAAATTAGACTCAACAAATTGCTTAAGTTGGACGCCGTCTTATTTTACACATTATTATCACCAGACATCCTCGCACATTCCTGAACGAGGTGGCGATGTCTCCAGACGAGTTCTGGTTTGATGTCCTGGCGCTGTCCATCTTCGTGGTAACCTGCAGGATCACCGCCTTCTTCCTACTCAAGTGGAAACTCATGGCCGTGCGGTAAACGTCATAAGGTGTGAAAAATCGAGTGAAAGCTAGCATACTTGTAACGGTATACCGCCGTTTACCCGAATTTTATTTGCCCTAATATCATTTGCCATAATAGTCAACAGCCATAATATCATACGACATAATACTCATTTGCCCTACTCTCATTTGCCATATTAGTCACGTGCCAGAATCATTGTTTCCCATAAAGTCACTTACCATAACATCATTTGCCATAATCATTGTAAGCCCTAATTATCACATGTCCTAATTATCAGATGCCATAATTATGATATGCCATAACATAATTTGCCATCGACATCGGGTGTGTATCGGTTGTTTATATCAAGAGAAATTGGATGCAATTGGGACTTTAGGGCACCCCGACTCGGACAGGTTAGGTTAGAAGGGGATGGCGGGGTCGTGTGAGCGAGCGAAGCGAGCGAATAGACCCCGCCATCCCCTTCGTGGTTATTTTTTTGATAAACCACACAGAAGTAGGAGCCCCGCGAAGCGGGGCTCCGTCGACCTAGCCCACCATCAACCATATGCACAGAAAAAAAACCATTACGGGGCTTAAATATTTGTCTAATACTTGTTATGCCATTTAAATATTATGTCTAACAATTATTATGGCACATAAAAATATGGCAAACAATACTTATGACAT